>OZ034970.1:36428900-36603900 GCA_964030785.1 Siderastrea siderea
AGTCGCAATCTCTAGTTAACTTCTAATTCACTTAGCTCAAACAAAAAGTAAATCATTTCAGTAGTAATACCTCCTTAGACAAGAAAGGATATGGAGTGAGTCGCAAGCGGACCCATCGCAATGAAAACAAAAACATAGTACTAAATACAATTATAACAATCTCACCGCGTAAAAGAAATTGATCTTTTAGCGACAATGAAGAACTTTTAAACTTCCTGTTAGAACGAGCTAGAACGTTTCACTTTGACGCGCTAAAACTGACTTATCGACGTACACGTTAATAAAGTTTCTTACTCACTTATACTCACTTGCTTGCTTACTCACTTATCCTTATCCTTTCGTGCTTGATTTATTTGGCTTGCTTTGTTTCGTGATGGATCTCGAAAGCAAGGGTGGGTACGCATGTTTTACTAGCACTCCTGTAGGAATTTTTCAGTTTCTGCGTACGTCGACCGTTTGTCACGGACATATTTTAGCTTTCAAATCATTCCATTTGACTGCTCTGCTCTTTCCACCTTCAAAAAATCCTAGCTGTAGTGGAAACATTTTACAAACCTTTAGTAAGGCAAACCTACAACTTGAAACGCCTATGTATGACGTAAAGCACGCTGAAAAACATTCGCATCTTATTGGTGCTTTAAGCAATGACGATGCACCTAATTTGAACCACTAGGTTGTTCGGATTACTCGTTTCAAAAGCAGTAGTCCAATATCATCTTTTCATCTTGCTCGAAGAAAGAAGCAGTGCTGTCTTGCTTGGTCCTCTTTTCAAAAATTTAGGTAAGAATGATTTTTTTTAGGTTTATGTCAAATATCACGAACTTAAAAGCACACCTTGGTGATGTAAAAGGAAGGCTTCCAGGTATGAATTCGTGATGACGATTTGTTCATGAACCTGATGCTTCATTTAAAGCGAAGACCTAGACAAGAACACGGTCTTTCTTGTTCCTATATATCTTACTGTATGTTGAATGAGTAGCGAGACAGCCTGACAACATCTGAGTTAAACTAGACTACAGAATGCCTAGCTTTTGCGTTTCCTTGCGGTTTCATCATCTCCCATACCACTGGGAGAAAGCAAGCCCCTTTTCAAACACGACTTGTTTTCTTCATGGAAAAGTATCGCGAAAGGCTAATTGTAGCGCTATAGAAAACACTGCTTCAAATTGGTCGAGCGGAGTTTAATTCCAGACTTCACACTGAGCAACTGGTATGTGGAAATGAATTTCAAAGGCAGAAGCAACTGGCACAAGCTGTAATAGTTACCATGCCTTGTGTAAAAGTAATGTTTTGAAAGATAAAAACTAACAAGGATAAAAACGATTGAAAGCGTCCAAACAAGTTGTTCCATTTCATTTTGATGTGTCGGTGTTTGTGAATGTTTTGCTTTTCAAAGTGAGGGAAAGTTAGCTCAAACAAAAAATTCGGTAGAATCCAATTTTGTTGTGATGGATGATACCAATAAATAAATTTGGTCAGCCTAATGCGTACAGCAAGCACCCTCTCAAAACACACGGCAAAACGAACATGTGTATAGTGCATTCAAGCCGGGTTTTGTTTCAGGATTGCAATAAACTTGAGATATCCGGCCATGATCTAAGTAAGGTTGATTCCTGTTGAGTTTATTGAATCTTAGTATAGATTACCTCACAGGAATTCTTTAACATCATGTAACATACTTCAATCAGTCTTGTACCGATCAAAACCTGCACTTGCATACTTGCCCTGTTTTGTCTTTCTCTGCCGCTGGAACCAAACTTGGTGGTTTCCGATCTTAACCATTCAAATCAAGCGAACATTGCAAAACGGCAATTCCTGAGATCTCATTTAAAATAAGGGCATTACTTAGTTTCGTTCGCTTACAGCTTCCAATAATCACCCGGTGAGATGTAGCTGTTATTGACCCTTTTCTTGGGGTTGTTGAAATTGAGCCTTGTTCTCGAGACATAATTTCGGGCACGACTGTTGAGGACTGTCCTTCCATGCATTTTTCTATCTCTTACTGACTGATTCGTGATAAATGCTGCATCACGCTCAAGGGATGGCGCGCGTGTTGTCAAACTCCTGTCAACTGAGACGAGCAAGAAGTATATGTACTGTTCGTCCAAGTAATGATTGCAAACTTTGAGCACGTTTCTCGTGACTGTGTTCCGCAGTTCCATCTTCGACACCTCCTAGGTTTACAGGCTGAGTAAATTTCGGAAAGCTGTAGTAGACGAAACTCTTGGACGAGTTTCGGCTCCCTTCAAAAGCAATAGCAAATGGCGCAAAATTTGTTTTGTACACTCGAAGAAAGAAGACTGCTGCCTTGTTCAGACGCCTTTCCAAAACTGAGGCAGGAATAATTTCTTATTCTTCTTCCTCTTCTTCTAATTCTCCTTCTTCTTCTTAAGTTTTAGCTCAGACAACGCGTCTTCACCTTTTGAAATATACGTAATTAATTAGCCTTTGAAACGCGTGTTTTTCAAAATTTTCATTCATTAAAAGACCTCTTTTGACGGGTAGTACTTAGTTGCCTTGGGAACACCGAAACTTCAAAGCGCCGAAATGCGGTCTTAAGTAGGTTATAATCAAATCGTTGTATGAAGTTGTGAAATATTTTTGTGTCCAATACGATTCATCCTTGTTTGCAAGCTAAATCTAGTCAAAATCTATCTATGTCAATGATCATCCTAATACTGGGCTTCTGTTACAGTTAATTAACCCTACTTAGCCTATGGGGGGATCACATAAAGGCTGCGCTGACTTTGAATCTTTAGATCTATGATATATGAAAATAAAACCCACTAAGCCTTTGGACTTTTTCTAAATTTAAGTGGAAAAATATGGTATAGCATGTCTTTGTTCATCAAGTTTGATGTTGCCATGGCTAACCCGGCAATTTAATTATAGAAGCCTGCCAGTTAGAATTTTGAATTTTCCTGTTTTAAACAGGCATAACTTTTACATTTTAAGATCATTTATGTGTTACTTTAGTGGCTTTTATTACTTTTTGGCCAATTTTGGTGGTTTTCAGGCGTTTCAAGAAATCCAAGATGGCGATCTAAAATTAGCAATATGGAGAAACATGAAGCAAATTTTAAGAGGTCGTAAAAAAGCCTTTTTTCCGCGATGAAAAACGCTATCAGCTACAGAGGCACTGTGCTATAAAACATAATATCGGACTATTACAGCGATAATTTTGACCAACATGACACTATAGTGAAACAGAACCATTCGTTCAAAGAACTGTTTTAACCAAATGTATTAGACAAAACAAATGGTTTGAAACATTTGGGGGGTTGCCAACCATATCATTTGTATCATCTTAGGTTAAGTAAGCATAATTTAATAGATTTTTAACTTTTTACCTTTTATCCTTTTATATGATGTATTTTATTTTTATATTGTTATATATATTTTTCTTTTACAGGACCCCTTTGATAACAGTACGCATGTACTGAAGGGCCATCCTGTTTAAAAATTCGTTATTATTATTATTATTATTATATTTTTATGTTTTAGGTGAATAGATTGTTCCAAGAGCAGTTCAGTAGCAAAAATTCATTGAAAATGACCAAGTACTCGCACCGTGTGCCATATAAACACTCTTCGACAGGAAAAGCTAAAAACTATTTTCAGCTAGTCGCAATCTCTAGCTAAGTTCTAATTTACCTCGCTTAAATGAACGTAAATCAATTACCGCCTAAATATCCGTAAGTAAAACAGACATTTTAGAAAAAAATATGGTGTGGTTCGCAAGCAGACACAGGCCAATGAAAAACGAACAGAGTACTAAATACAATACTATAACAATCTCACCGCATAAAAGAAGTGGATCGTTTAGCAATGAAGAACTTTTGAACTTCCTGAACGTTTGACGCGCTAAAACGTATCCACACCTTAATAAAGCTTCTTACTGACTGACTTACTGACTGACTGACTGACTGACTGACTGACTGACTGACTGACTGACTGACTGACTGACTGACTGACTGACTGACTGACGTGCTTACGTACCTATCCTCTCCTGCTTGATTTATTTGCTTTGCTTTGTTTCGTGGTCCACATTGTATGCAAGCGTGGGTACGCATGTTTCACTAACAATCTTTTACGATTTATTCAGTTTCTGGCTGCGTCTACCGTTCGTCAAGAACATATTCTAACGTTCAAATCATTCCATTACGCACTGTGCCCTGCGCTTTCCACCTTCAAAAAATCCTAGCTGTAATGGAAACAGTTTACAGAACTGTAGTAAAGAGAAACCTACAGTTTGAAACGCCCGTGCATGACGTAAAGCACGCTGAAAAGTACTGGCTTCTTATTGGTGCTTTTAGCAATGACGACGCGGCTAATTTGAATCACTAGGCTGTTCGGATTACTCGTTTCAAAAGCAGTAGTCCAATATCATCTTTTCGTCTTGCTCGAAGAAAGAAGCGGTGCTGTCTTGCTTGGTCCTCCTTTTAAAAAATTTAGGTAAGAATGATTTGTTTTAGGTTTATGTCAAACATCACGAACTTAAAAGCACACCTTCATGATGTAAAAGGAAAGCTAGGTACGAATTCCTGAGGAAGTTTGTTCATTAACCCGACGCTTCATTTAAAGCGAAAACCTACACAAGGATACAGTCTCTCTTGTTCCTAGATATTTTACAGCATGTCAAATAAATCAGTAGCGAGACAGCCCGAGAACACCGAGAAGTTTGACAGGCCTCAAAAGTTCTGAGTTAAGCTAGACAACGGGATGCCTAATTTAAGGTTTCATCATTTCCCACGCCACTGGGAAGAAGCACACCTCTTAACTCGACATGTTTTCTTCACGGAACAATTATTATGAAATGCTAGAAAGTAGGGCGATAGAAAACACCTCTTCAAATTGGTGGAGCAGAGTTGATTAGCAGACTTCACACCAGGCAGCTGGTACGTGGGGGAGAATTCCAACCAGAAGCCACTGGCACCACGTTCGTTTTGCTGGGCGTTTTCAGAGAGTGCCTGCTGTACGCATTAGGCTTACCAAATTTATTTGTCGCTACCAATCGTCATGACAAACCTGGGTTCTACCGAATCAGTTTTTCTTTGAGGTAACTTTTCCTCACTTCGAAAAGCAAAACATTCACAAGTACCAATTCATCAAAATGAAATCGAGCAACTTGTGTGGACGCTTTCAATCGCTGTAATAATTACCATGCATCTTGCAAAAGTAACGTTTTGAACGCGATAAAAACTAACGTTTGTGTAGTGAGCCGGGTTTTGTTTGGGGATTGAGATACCCGGTCATGAGCTAGCTAAGTTTGATTGTAGTTGATTTTATCGAATCTTAGTGTAGGTTACATAACAGGAATTCTTTGACATACCTCAATCAGTCTTGTGCCGATGAACAACCGTGCTTGTTGAAACTTTCCTCGCATTCAGTCTTTCTCCAACCTCGTTCCTACATTAAACTCAGCGGTTTCCGAATCTTGACCATACAAGTCAAGAGAAAGTTGTAGGAGGACGATCCCTGGGATCTTGAAATGAGGGCATTTTCGTTTACAACTTCTAATATCACCAAGTGAATTAATAATTCTGTTGTTGACCTTTTTCTTTGAGTTATTGATTATGATCCTCGTTCTCAAGACATAATTTCAGACGCAATTGTTGGAAACTGTTCTTCTATGCGTTTTTTGTGTCTCTTTGGGTTTTGTGATCACACCGCATGGCATGGCCGTGGACGCACGTGTTATAAAACTCCTGTTAAGACGACCAAGGCGGTATGTGTACCGTTCGTCCGAATGATACCACTGCAAGTTTTAACCATGTTTCTCGTGACTATACTCCGTACTTTCTCTCTTCGACAACTCATACTTTTACTGAGTAAAAGCTGTTGTATAGGGTAGGGAACACCTCGAGTTTCGACTCCCTTCAAAAGCGATAGCAAATGGCGCAAAATCGTTTTGCTTGCTTGAAGAAGGAAAGCAGCTGCCTCTTTCATAGGCTTTTCAAAAACTGAGGCAACATAACATAACATAACATAACATAACATAACATAACATAACATAACATAACATAACATAACATAACAACATAACATAACATAACATAACATAACATAACATAACATAAAAATGCGGATTTCTTTTTCATGACGAGTAAATTCTAGTGGCGAGTTATCTTTGTCTATCTACACATTCATCAGTAGCTTTAGTTTGGACAACGCTTCACTGCCTTTTGACATGTTAGTGATTAATTAGCCCTTAATTAATGCGTGTTTTTTTCCAAATTTTTCCTGATTCATTAACTGAAGCATTCTATTTGTTCATAAGTCACGCTTCTCAAGTGAAATCAAAGTTTTTGAGTGAAAATAGCCACTTTTTAAGTGAAACAAGTAAAAATAATCGCAAAACCGGTTCCCGAGATCTTCACCTTAAGCGACCTCTTTTGATTGGTGGTACTTAGTTGCGTTGAAAATGCCTAAACTTCAAAAGTGCCGAAATGCGGTCTTGGCTAGGGGTTGAAACCTTGCTTGAGAGCGGACATATCACATACAATCGTTGCCACCTATTGATTACTTTTGTGCCTGTCATTCAAATGACCATGTTTGTCGTTACGGTTAGTTAATATTTTTGTTTTGTGATTCTAGCGAGAGTAAGGTATCAATGAGTCAAATGAGTCAATGAGTCATTTGAATTTCTAAATTGCAGAAGATTGTTGTTTGGTATCTTTAGTGTTAATTATCGCCTTTAACTTGAAACTACCACCAACTGAGGACAGATCTAGAGAGAGCATTTAATTTTTTTCTTAATAATAATAATAATAATAATAATAATAATAATAATAATAATAATAATAATAATAAACCTTTCTTTAACTTAGCGAGATGTTTTCGGAAATGTATATCGCTTTCCGCCGTCTTATATCAGGAAAATAACTGAGTTAATAGCTGCTTAAGAAACCCCCGGAAGCAACCGTGGATCTATCGCAAAGTAAATGGGAGAAGAATATCATCGCTAAGGGACCTTTCTACTCAAGTTCTATATTTCGTTATGGTTCACAAGTGCCACAAAGCCTGCCGTTAAATAAGCTGTCCAGCGACTGCCGATTGGCATAAAGTTAAAACTTTAGCAATGCCTCGCAATTTTCAACCTTTTTCGTTCAGAACAATTGACTTGTATTTTCACGAGGTTTTGCGTTTCCTACGTTTGAATAATTAATTCGATTGATTGAGGGCGGGGGGGATAGGAACTTATTACGATTCTCCAAAATTTGACTTATCTTGCCTTAAGATAAAATGTGCCTATTAAACAGAATAAAACTTTAACTTTTAGAAGTTTTTTCTTTCGGGCATAAAACTTTGGCAAAAAATTCGGAGGTTTTCTTTCCTAACACATTTCGGACGTCCCTTGCCATTTAATTCGGACGATATTTTTTCTATGGAGTAGACGAACACAGCGGTTACTTTGTTACAAAGGGGCCGGATTCTCTACATCAGTCCACTGTACGTTAAATATGCAAAGGAGAAAACGTGTAAAAAGAGGGTGTGCAGGTACACCTAATAAATTATCAGAAATTATCTGCAGCTGACTGTCTTTACAAAATTTGGAGGAGGTAAGGTACGTGTACTACATGTACTGTTGGGTCTTCTACATCAACCCCTAACAGGCATTTCGAAGGCATTCTTTAATCTGTGATTACTGCTAGTTTATCTGATTTACCGAGCGCCAATCTTGGTCTGGCAAGTGAACCGATGAAATGCGCTCATCGGCAAATGTTGTGATTTGACATTGACAAAATAAACACAACAGCCTTGCTATATGTGGGCTCGCTCCAACCCAATCACTTGCAAAAGCACGAAGACATCCGTTTCAAATGGCCATACATTCAAACTGCAAGAACGGTCAAACCACTGTACCAAATCTACCAAACTCTAATTCTCTTGATCTTTTTCCGTAGCTGGTCCACAACAAAACCCCAAACTAGGAGTTGACAAGGCCGAAAATGAGAGTTCTGATGTGGCATTACAGATCGCTCTTCCTTGTCTGCTTTATCGTGACCATGACAGTAATTTATATGATTCATGTCAGCTGGAAAGTACGCAAAACCAAAAGAGCAGAATTTGACACCCGTAATCTGACCGGAGCAAACGGGAATGCAAACAGCAAGCATTTCATGATGAAATTAAGTCGAGGCAGTGAACTGATAACTGTGTTCTTGAGGATGGCGGGTAAACTGAAAGAGCACAGGACACGCTTTTACTGCGATTTTTACCGATCCGCCACTCTGTTTTGGCCGGCATCATTTGGGAAGACCGTTGTAGTCCTTGACGAAGAGTCGGAGCAAGACCACACATTTGCAAAAATACTGTCAAAACAGGTCACAGAAGATTTTCCAAATCACAAGTTAGAAGTGCTCTACGAACCGCTCCCAAACGACCAAAGTATTCTAAATTTTCCCGGTGAAAAGACCTCCGGTTACAACCGACAGTTATGGAGCAGTTTCTTTATTGATTTGTACACAAAGGACAACATAATTGCATGGATGGACTCAGATGCTGCCTTTATCACACCCGTGACTGAGGCATCAATATTTTCTGGTAAAAAGTTGCGGATTTTGGGTTCTGATTGCACCATGAATTTGCACTGGGTACAAGATTGGGCGCGAAATACGGAGGTGGCGCTTGGTGTGCCAATGGTTGCAGACTTCATGACTTATTTCCCCGTATACCTTTACCGCGACACATTCACGCACTGCAGAGAACATATTCTGAAACGATTTAATACACACAACTTTGAAGAAGCTTTCAAGAAGTTCTACCACAGGGGAACCAGGACAATGTCACCTGTCTGTGTAATTATCAGCTATGCCTGGTTCTTCGAAAGAGATCGATATGATTGGAATCTTAAGATCTGCAGTGACTTGAGCTCATACAATAAACGCTTTCCTAGCGGACATACCATTAGTCTGGAACATATAAAAAATATACTCTCCGAGCCACAAACTGCATTCCATGTTCCTTATGCAGCGTTTCTGTCTTCAAATATCTTTATCAGTAATTGCCTGTCACACTTGGCAGAAGGCAATGCACCTGAGATATGTTCTAACCATTCTGCTGTTTCTTTGAAAGACAACTTGGTTCTTTTTAACCACGATCTTCAAAGAGTAGAAAATCTTCTACAAACACCATGCACCGGTAACAACACGAATGCCTGTTTAAAAGTCCTAGAACGTCATTATAACCAAATTGGTCTTGAAATTAAGACAAATGAACGGAAATTAGACTGGGGCGACTTAAAAAGGGTCGAAAAACTAGCATTTGACGTTGACATTGTATGTAAGTCTTTGAAGTAATAATATGTGTACAGTGGACAAATATAATTGGGGCACATAATCAATCAATGGACCTTTTCACCGATTCAACAGCCATAATGAAAGCAAATTTCGGATAAATTAGACTGGCATGACTTACAAACGGTCGCAAATGAAGTCGACATTGCATGCAAGCATAGTTATTGGAGAGACTGGTTATGAAACGTTGCAAGTTTCAAAGGCCAAAATAAAGCCGTCTCAATTTTATGTTGAAAGCACCTCAGTCGTACACTAGCTTTTTTTTACATCTGCACATTATGGCTGAACAACTTAACAGTAACATTTTAATTGGTTGGTAGCTCCAACACAGTTCAAAACCAGTATGGTTTGTGCACGGTCAAGGCCATCCTGCGCCGCAGACGGGGTTATATTCCGTCTGCGGCGCAGGCTAGGACAAGGTTAAAAGCAGTAACAAAAACGTAAAACACAAAGAAATTTTTCGAGCTTCATAACCATTTTATTCTTTTATTAAATACGATGTAGGTCGTTGAAGTAATAACTTGCGTACAGTGGACAAATATAATGAGGAACAATAAACAGCGATCGATGGGCACACACTACACCATCCCCGCGGTAAGGCCTTACCACGGGGATTGTGTAGTGTGAACTTATTGCTTTTTATTGTATTGTAAATATAACAAGGAGACTTTTCAGGATGAGTCACATAAATAATCAGCGGCAATCGTTTTCTTCGCAGTAATCAGCCTTGCTTACAGTACAGCAATCAATGGACGTTTTTGGCTATACAACGGCGATGTTGATTTTTCTTCCAGATCATCCCATAATGCTCATGAAAATACAATCCTTCTGATACAAATCAGGTCCACTGTTATTTAAACCACACTGGATTTACAAAACTGAAATAAGAAAAGGAGAAACGAAATGAGGAGGAACAAAATAAATGCTGGAAACCCTAATGAAATAATAATAATGACACCATCGTGCGAACGTCCTATTGATTTTTTTTATTTTTGTTTTGATAAGTGATATGGGGGAGGCAAAATCAATACGACTGCCATATCAGAAAAAGGTCTAGAGAAGTACATAGTAATCATATCTGATCAGAATAAAGACCCTCCCAGAGCAACTTGCAGCATCTCAAATTTAATTTCTTGTCTAAAGGAAGGCCGACGAGGGTTTCAGAGTGCAAATTGGCGAATAATGAAGTTTTGATTTTTATTACAACCCCCTTCCCATTTCTAAATAATACTAGATGTGGTTACGAGACCGTACAGTAAAGTCAAATGGTTAAAATTTAACTGCAAACAGAGATGTAGGAAGGAATTTTATCGTCAGCCGTCTCTAGCTTAAAGGCGCTCTATTACCTATTCTTAGTGCTACTGTACAAAGCAAAAAGACGTAAAGGAATAAAAGGGAACACAAAAATAAGGGTTGAGTTTTGTTAAAAATTACTTTGCTGGCTTTCTGAAACTGTAAGTAAGAGTCTTGGGTTGCGGATGGACAGGATGGAATAGGATTGCAACTTCTTCCCCTTTGTTTGGGAAAAACTGAATTGCCAAAATCGGATTAGAGTTTGTTCTACCTTTACGAAAATCACTTCATATCTTCCTTTTCGTCATGAAAAGGAAGATATCATGTCGTGGAACATTTCGAACACAAACGGGTATTTAATTTTAATTTCAGCATTGGTTTGATTGAAAATTGTAAAAATCCCCGTAACATTTCCCCTTTAAGTGTCTTTAAATGTAAGGCGTGGTGTTAAACCCCCAACCGACAAATGAGAAAACTTTTTCTCCTCAACTGTGAACGTTTGAACGGAACGAGCCTAGCTTTCAAGGATCCAATCATTGTTTTTTGTTTGTTTGTTTTTTATTTTATTTTTTAAAGCAAAAAAAGTTTATCCGCGAAAATTTAATTGGCTAAGTTTGCATGATATTTACAAACTCTAACTACCCCAGCGGAAATAAACCATTTTTAGGGTAGCTTCCATTGTTTAAACAATATGGTTTTTTGTCAAAGGCACTATCGTGTGATAGGTTGCCCGAGGAAATTTGATGTTCACAAATGAAGTTTGAACATCAAATTTTTCAGGGAACCTGTCACACATAGGGCCTGAGACATAAGGACTATATCGTTTTTATTGAACAACTATAGAGCGCTTTTCAAATGAGCGTCGTAAAACCAAAACCAAAGTAATTACCCCAGCCAATCACAACAAACACAAATTACCCAATGAACCAATCAGAACTCAAAGCAAATACACGTAACCGGCGCCAAGCGCGGGAAAACGCGTGCGAGCGAGTCGGGATTGGTTTGAATTTTACTTCTGATTGGTTGAGAAAGTGGCGCGACGTTTTTTAACCAATCACAGAGTGAAGTAAAGCAAAACCAATGCAAAACACGAATTACTTTCGACAGTCAAATGAAAACCGCTCTAAATTTTGAGCGAAAATTGCCAAAACTGGGCACTATGTGCTGGTAGGCGCCCGCTGGGGGAGAGACATTGGTTGTTTACCATTTACAACAACTTTCCGGAAATTCCGGTTGGAAAGTAAATGGTACACGACTTTTCGGGTCGTTCCAGTGGAAAATTTCCGGGAGCAACGGAACGTCTGCAAAGGTAGTCCTGTTTTTCCGGACGGAATGTTCCAAACGGAAATTCGTGTACCATTTGTTCAAACCTAATCTTTGATACCAGTTTCAGGCTCTCGCGGCCATTTTCTGTCCCAACAACAATTAATTAGGGAGCTTAACGGGAAGGAAAACATCACTTTTAAAATGACTTCACAATCTTTGAAACTTCTTGGCGATTATTCCGACTCGTTTAACCTGTCTAATGCAGTCGAATTATCCAGGAGCTGAATTTGTAAGGACGGGGTAGCAGTTCAGGAAGAACTTGTTTAGAAAATTAATTAGAAAATAGCTGTGTCCCCACAGTTAGCGCCCTGTCTTTACAGGGTGCTAGATCACTTGACACGTGAATAAAGTTATTACTATTATGGTGTTATTATTATAAAAACGAAACTTCACCGTCGTGTGTTTGCGTTCTGCACAAAACGTTGAATTTGGTCATTTCAAGTTGTAGCTCTGCACAGAACGGCAAAGAAATATACCAAAAATTAAACGCACGTGCAGAGTCGTTGTTTTGTTAAACAAAGCTTTCGTTTTGCGACCTTCTCGTTAGCCGTCGCCATGGTGCTTTTTTTTTTTGTTAAATGGTAGGGATTTCTGCAAATGGTAAGCGCCACTCTCGAACGGAATTTTCCCTATACGGAAATTTGCTTACCATTTGCCCAAACCGACCCAAACGTTAAACCGACCGGTTTGCCCGTGTAAATGGTAAACAACACTATCGCTTTACGTGATCGATTTCGACCAATGGGAGCACACCCAAATTTAGTGTGTAACTACAAACAGAATTAGAGTTCAGTCTTACTTAACAAAAAGGTCAAAACCTTTAATTTTTTCACGTGAAAACGAGACAGACATTTAAGAACACGCCGCCTGGTAGTGTTTTATGACAACATAATAAAGGGCAATGCCTCTTTTTTATCCTTAATAATATGATGTACGATCAGACTAGAATAAAACGAGTTCCTGAAGTTTTAATTCATTTCTTCACTAAGCGTTTTCTTTTCATTTTGTTACCGTGATTAACTTGTCTACATTTTTACATATTGCACCAAAAGTTTCTGCAGTAATTACACGTCAAAAAGAATTTTTTGTCAACGCACATGGAATAATCAAAACAAGCTTTTCTACGCTCTGAGTAAACCATCGATTTTTAATTCATCTGAGCACATGAGGCTTCCAGTCTGCTATAATGTGCAATAACCTGTGCAATAACGTTGTTTTAAAGCAGTTTTCAATTGAGTGTCAAAAGAAATTTCCGGTTTTTTTTGTAGTAAAATGGTAAACACTCACTGATTCCAGCTAGCAGGAGAACGGGATTTGCATCCAGGACACGTCCGACCTCCTGACGACAGCTGAGCGTGCTGATCCCTTTTGCTCGGACGCAGGGGTCAACAATGAGTGCAAGATAGGGGCGTAGCGTGCGATTTTGAAGCTGTACGCACGATCCGAAGAGAATATTTCCAGGACCGAGGGTGCTTCCCTTTAGGGAGGTCTGGGAAATGCCATTTCCTGCGTTTTCTGGGGAACAGTTTCAATAACTAAATACGTAGTGAAACGCAGTAGTGAGTTGTTTGTTTTAGTTATCTGTCAACCAACTGGATTAGTGTTTATGGTAAGGCTACAGCAGTATGACAAAAAAAGGAAAAATGGTGACACGATCGTTGACAGTTCACCAGCAGAGGGCGAGACGTCTACCCTTCAAACGAGTAAACTCCTATTACTCCGTCAGTGTCAACGTCCTTGTGCTTATGGATGTGCAAAATTGCAAGGGAGTTCAATCTCTCGTCACTCGTGGTACTTCGAAGAGGAGTTTTCAGCCTCTTCGTACTACTAAAGTTTCGTTCAGCAGTGCATATTGAGACAGGATACTTTAACAGTGTTTCAAGTGCAACATATACTCCGGGACAAAACTGGGGGTTTGCGTGGTCACGTTGAAGTAATCTGGAATAATCTTTTTTTATTTTTTATTTTTGAGCGTTACAAATTCACAACGATGTTAGCCGTCTTTCAGTGCATTGCAAGAAAGTCGCAGCGTGTTTCCATTCCTTTTAAGCCGTTTCTTTTTTATTTTTCTTCGAACCACATTTTGGGTAGATACTCGATGAAATTAAAAAGTTGCGCAAGTTACGTGCGGGCCTTAAGTTAACAGGGATGGCACAGCGCTGAGGGCCTTAACCTTCCACAGATGTGCGACCCGAGTTCAGATCCTGGACTTAATGAGTCTGTTATAAGTGGGTTGAGTTTCTTCCTGGTTTGATTCTCTCTTTACTGTCAAGGTTATTCGGTTTTCCTCATTTTATAAAAAAAAAACCTTCTAAATTTTTCACTTCTAAATTCCAACTCAGTGGACTGCCAAGTGTTACAGTTTATTTACCCTTTCCTCCATTATAACCTCACTCTTTAAAAATACTCTAAACCGACTGTAATAACGTTTAAGATCGCGGTGGTTTGTGCTTGCTGAACTGGAATGTAAAGCGAACGTACATGAATATAAGAAAACACTAACTATATTGTGGCTCTTATTTAGAACCTAATAAGAGAAGAATGAGTTTTTGAACTGATTACGAAATTCTTTTTCTGTCTTCCTAGGATCATCCCGTGAGAGGCCTGCGGTAAAGCGATTGAAATTTTCTCATACGCCGCCTGGAATCAAAATCTGTAGAAACCATTCAGTTTTCCAGTTTGCCATGAGGTGTAGACCGTCACCCAAACGGCTGAGTTATGTGGTGTTTATTCTCGCATTTCCATGCATAATTGCATTGATGGCTTACATTCATTTTACACCTTGGAGAAGCCGGCTGCAGGAAACAAGCCTCGCTGATGCAAACCAACACAGCTTCATAACAGCAACAATAACAGCAACAGTAGAATCAGCAACAACAACAACAACAGTCCATTCTGAACAGGAATATATGGCTAGCGAAACTACCACCCCACTGATTGATTTCAAAGACTTGGGAAGCAACAAGAGGAAAGTTCTACTGTTAATTATTGTTAGCACGGCACCACAAAGATTTGAAAGAAGGCAGGCAATAAGGGACACATGGTGGAAACACTGTAATGGCAGTCAGGTAAATATAAGTTATTAGATTCAAGGTATCTCAGGATGAAGTGGAGTCAAACCCCTTCCTTTGTACTAATGGTTTGCCAAAAGACTACGTTTTTGTTTCGCCGCTTACTGCTCGTTTTAATCTGTCCTCTCTAATATGATTTTGTTGTTGAAAAGTATCGGACATGCAAACTAATTTGCTAGCACTGGCAGTCAAAAACTTGGGCTAGTTTTTTGTATTGCTTTATTTTCTAAGCTCTCAACTTATCCAGGAACTCTTGTATAACAAACTCTTACCAATAATAAGGCTTTTCCTTGTGGCTTGTACGTCACATGTACCTCTTAATTACGCAATATTTGTCGTGTATATTGATTGGCTGACTGTACTGTGTATAAAAGCAGACCAGTTATTCGTTAAATGGGTAACTTCATTTTTGCCCTTATCAAGCAGGTTAAATGTGTCTTTATCACCGATGGATTGATTGAAGACGAAGTCCAGCGTAACGTTACGATACAAGAAAGAAACAGATACAAGGATATAGAACTCCAGCCACTTCTTGGAGGCCGAGAGTTCGGATTTCGCTTCCTGTACCATATCAAATGGGCTATGGCTAAATTTGACTTTCGGTATCTTCTCCGAATAGACGATGACTATTTCCTGTGTTTAAAGAGGCTTTTATTTGAGCTTCCAACGCGACCGAAGGAAAATCTTATCTGGGGACACTTTCACTGCCAATCAAGAATAACTTGGGTTGATGAAGCTTTCATGATATTCTCTAAGGATATCATCCACAAATTTTTGACACAGAACGAAAGTACGATGCTATGTCATCCACACGCTGACCAACAAATTATGCTGTGGTTGCAAACCATTTCCAACAAAACCTTTTTCCACGATACACGGTTACACGATCGCGTTCCAGCTTCTTTCACTCGGAAGTTTGATAATATCAAAAATGTTTGTGACTCGTATTTAGGGGTACACGGGGCGTATGTTGATAAGATGAGGTATTTGGGGCTGAACGCTAATGATAACGTAAAATTTGTTTCACCCATACCTGAATTTTCAAGTTTCTGTTGGACTACACGGTTCGATCACCGTGCGTTTGGTCCTCCATGGCGGTTTGAACCCAGACCCTGCAAAGATAACCCCACGTGGAACGTTGAGAGAAAAATATATATCGGTCGTGAAAATCACTTGAAGTGAAAAAATATACGGAACGAATGATCCTTACGGCAATTAAAGAAAGACACAAAAGAAGAAATACGTAAAGTAATAAATGTATGTAACAAAAAATTGCCCGATATTTCGGTTTGCCCCCTTCAGGGGCTACAAGAGTAAAATGAGTAAATACGTTACAGGACCGTTAACATAAAAGTTTACAAATTTTTAAAAATAAATGAATATGATAGGTTGGTAGGTGAACAAGAAGTGTCATTAATGTAGCTCATCACGTCTGTTTAATCCTTGCGGCTCAAGTGTCTTGGCCTTGTCAATTAAGTGTGCCTCACGCGCTTTTCTTACGGAGTCTCGGTTATTATGTAGTAGCTCCAAGGGTATGAGACGGATGTCGTTGACGGAGTACCCGGGTAAGTTGAAATGTTCCGAAACAGGGGTAGGGTTAGCAAGCTGTTGACGATTTTGGACGGAACGGCGATGCTCGCCAAAGCGTTCGTGAAGGGTCGTGAAGGTGTCGTTTAGTCTCCCCAGTGTATTGGCAAGCTACGTGTAGCGCATTTTTTACATTCAATTAAATAAATAAGGTTTTTAGATTTACAAGTTAAATTGTCTTTTATACGTCGTTCTTCTTTAATAGAGCAAAAGATATATTTGTCTTGCCCTTCTTGTAAGAAAGGGTACGTGAGACAACTTGGATGCTTACATCTGTAAATGCCAGCGGTTGATCTTTGATCTTTATTTTTGGGGTCACGCAATCTGGTGCGAACCAATAGATCTCGCAGACTAGCACTTCTTTTTCAAGCGAGGACTGATGGAGAGGAAAACGTTTGTTTGCAGTGGTTAGAGGACTGGAGAATGCCCAGAGATTTCCGTACAATATTTCTGTACCCTTAAAGCTAATACATACTAACCGAGACTCCGTAAGAAAAGCGCGTGAGGCGCACTCAATTGACAAGGCTATGACACTGGAGCCGCAAGGATTAAACAGACGTGATGAGCTACATTAATGACATTTCTTGTTCACCTACCAACCTATCATATTCATTTATTTTAAATTTGTACACTTTTATGTTAACGGTCCTGTAACGTATTTACTCATTTTACTCTTGTAGCCTCTGAAGAAGGTTTGTCTTGCAAACCGAAATATCGGGCAATTTTTTGTTACATACATTTTTACTTTACGTATTTCTTCTTTTGTGTCTTTCTTTAATTGCAGTAAGGATCATTGGCTCGGTATATTTTTCACTTCAAATGTTTTACTGATCCAGGTCTACTTAAGATCCGGTAACTCTCAACGCCTTGTCGCTGTGGTCCTGCCAGTTTATAAACTTTGTGAAAATCACTGATTGTCGCAGTTTGTAACAGTATGCTTAACCTGATTCAGGTTTTCTTTTGAAATGCACTTCATTTAAACAGTTTTTTATTCTATTACCCAACTGTATTAGTTATTGTACAAAAAGTGCAAAACGAGTACAAATACCCCATTGTAAAGTTGGTTATTGTACAGTACCGTGCGCGCGCTCTTCTTGTTGCACTTGTAGGAAAAAGGTTAAAAAAGGTTAAGTTGGATAATAAATCTCTTATTGGATGTTTCGGTGTGAAGTATCGCCGTGTATTTTAATCGTTGTTTGTATTTTTGTTTCGCTCTGCGGGCTTGTCAAAATACAGCACAACTCGTAAAAATATACGATGATACTTCACACTGAAACATCTAACAAGATACACCCAACTGAAAAAACGTTGTCGGGTAAAAAGCATAACTCATTGACGATGCGACCCAATGGTGCTCTAGGAAGCGTTAAAACTTGCCTCTATTGTCAGACACGTGCACATCATAACAACGCAGCATGTCTTAATTTACTCTTTAAATTATCTTGGAAAGAAAATATTTTCAATATCAAGAAACGAAACCCAGTAATAAACTTGCCCCTGTCATCTTCCCAGAGTTCCATCGTGTGGCATTGTGCATCGTTTATATCTTTCACCCGACAACTTTTCTTCAAACGGGATTGTATATATATTGTATATCATCCTCGTCGTCGTCGTCGTCGTCGTCGTCCTCGTCGTCGTCATCATCATCATCATCATTATCATTATTATTATTATTATTATTATTATTATTATTATAAAACTCCTAAAGGATTTGCTATCAATTCGCGCTTAATTCAATAGAGAATGAACTGCATTTTATTTCACTCGGTGTTAACCATCATCATCATCATCATCATCATCATCATCATCATCATCATCATCATCATTATTATCATTATCATTATTATTATTATTATTATTATTATAAAACTCTGAAGGATTTGCTCTCATTTCACGCTCAATTCAACAGAGGATGAAATGCAGTTTTTATTTTACTGTTTGTTATATGATGATCTGAAAAATACCCTTTCTGGCAAGTTCATTAAACAAAACAGCTCATTTCCCGATTTGGATTATCAAGAAAAAGTATTATTTCTTTTCAATGATACTGATCCAGTTTAGCAGACCAACTGCTGCTTTTGTCTTTGATGCAATGGAAAAAGAATGAAACATCATTATTTTTGTCATTGTGATTATTTACAAATACGTATATCTTCATTTCATCTTATTGTAATTGTATTGGTATCATCTTGTATAGAATAAAAATACCGAAATGAAGTTGTTGCTGTTGTTCTTGTTGTTTCACGAAATTTCCCCGTAAAGAGCTAAGAGGCCTTTCTTTTCTAAAGGCGAAAATTGAGGATACTGGTCACTGTAAAGATAATCGCTTCTGAAAACTTTTCATCGCCCAGAAACAAATTTGAAGCCTCCGTCATTTGCAAACTGAGAAATGCTGAAAACATATATTCGCCAAATTTGGAAACTATCACAGCTATCACCAAATACGGTTTTCCCCCTAACTGTGCAGAAACAGGACCCAGGTGTGTAAGGTGATATTACACGGGAACCCCCAGGAGAGACAATTTTTAGTGCAACTCAGCGTCGATTTTTAATGTATGTTACACGGTTAGATTTCAATGCAATGTGCACTGACGTGAGATCCGTTGGCAACACACGTGTTACACGGACGATTTTCAGCGCTACGGGGCCAGCGAATAGGGTGTTGAGAAGGCGTTGCGCAAAAATTTGACGACAAGTATGCTACACGAAACATCTTGAGCAAAATTCGTGATTTGGCGTTCGAGTTTCTGAAGCCCGTTCAAAAAATTGTCTGCACACTCCTTATAAGGGCAACATTGTTGCGCTAAACATCGTCGTTGAAAATCGTCCCGTGTAACATCACCTGAAGTCCCCTAGCCAGGGTGGGGTGAGGAGAGACTGACACGAGGACTATTGCACCCATAATGAAACAATATTCTAAGCTTAAATAACAATCTCTTCAGTTTGCACAAGAAAAAACATCCGAAATCTGTCCTTCGCTGCTTTGCTCCTGACGGTGACACTGTCAAGATTTCAATAACGGAAATAGTGGAAGAAAATTTCAGTTTTTCCGAGGAAAATATGAGAACGGCCTGATTGAGGACGCAAGCCAACTGACTATCCATTCTCTCTTTCTCTCTCTCTCTCTCTCTCTCTCTCTCTCTCTCTCTCTACAAATGTATAATATTTATTATATAATTATAGTAGATTTGTTTGGCTAATATAAAATCTATTACTTATATTTACATACGGCTTTCGCGTAAAGAAGTTGTAAACTTACGAAATTACCGTGTTTAAATAAAAGTGATTCATTCATTCATTCATTCATTCATTCATTCATTCATTCATTCATTCATTCATTCATTCATTCATTCATTCTCTCTCTCTGTCTCTTTCTGTCTCCCCCAAAAAGAGGCCTCTATACAGCAAAAAACGAAGAGAAAATCATGGAAAAAGAAAAACTAGTCTACGCACTATATTTTTCTTTCCTCAGGCAGTGTTCGATTATATGACAAAAAGGAAATATCAACGAAGCCTCTTGTTTTTTTTAAATTTATTTTGTTTAGCGAAATGCGGTCATTGATTGAACTGAATAATTTCACAAAATAAAACAATTGTATTGTGTATGGCGATAGTGAGAGAACTTTGCTTAAATCAGCCTCAGTTCCATAGTGGAATTCTTTTCACGAATTTGCTCCCTTGAAGTTTTTAGTTCTTGGATCTGCCTGTCAGCATCACAGCTGCTTAACGCATCGCCATGCCTGTGTTGCTCATAAGCCGTTTAAGATCTTCTACCGCCTTCGAACATTCAGCTGTTAGACCTTCGGCCCCATCCTCAGTTATCAATACATCGTCCTCGATTCTAATGCCTATTCCTCGATAGCTACGAAGGAAAGAAGAATTACTTAAACCACAACTTATACGAACGTCACGTGCACAATGCACAACAGAGGCAAACAACCCAACGATTCAATAAGAAACTTGATCGGAGAATTAAAATATTAGAAACCGGCGCAAAGTGCAGGAATACGCATGATCAAAGTACAACTGGGATTCCTTCTAACTGGTTGAGAAAGCGGCACGATTTTATTTTATAAGGATGTGTGCAACTTCCTTTGCCCAGGAAGATTTACCGGGAAGAATATCAATGGATGTGTGAGGATGAGTAGAATTAAAGATCAATTCAAGGGTTCAGATTGTCACGGTATTTTACATAAATCAAATTTTTCTTTTATGAAAAAACGTCGAAATATTTCCTAAGTTTTCACTTTATTTAAACAAGGAAAATCTAAACTAATTAAAAAATAAGTAAAAGTTTTAACTTGAGGCGAGAAGTTCCTGGACTGCTCTAGACTAGCTGACTAAAGGGGAATCCGAAACAACAAACAAGGCGATGTTCAGCACTCAGGGGAAAAGCGGATCAAATACGTGGTGTGGTTTCTGCCACTTTTTGTGTTTTAAAATGTTTTTGAGGAAAAGAACGGGAAAGAGCTTAAATGAGGAGGCCCCGGGGAAAGGTACACAGTGATATATTTAGTAATTATTCCTTTGAATCGATTTGCACCTAAGTTTGCTTCCCGATACTACCCCACTCAGGCTCGGGTGCCTGAGCAGCAAGACTAGCTGCTCAGCAGTCTAACAAGCCTGAGGGGGTAGTACTGGGGGTAGGCAAGTCGTCAATAAACTCGTGGCTAACGAGATGCGCCATTCATGTATGAGCAGATTTGGTGAAAATAACGGTGTTGTCCGGTAAAATACGTAACAATCCATGACCGATAATACTTTGCGATTTTCTGGTCGGGAAGCGTGAAAACGTGCTTCCATGTGTTCCTATAATAAAACCAGCCTAATGGAATGATCATTAGAAAAGTGATGGGGGGAGGGGGAGTGGGGATCAAAATAAAAATCCGTGCTAGGGAAAATGACAGAACAAAAAAACATGCAAAGAGAGACCCAAAGAAAAAATTCATGGAGAAGAAGGTTGCATTTTGATAATAAACCGGTATGATAACTCTGCCAAATTGCTCAAAGTAGTGTTTCTGGTGTTTAAAAAATTGAAAATTGTTGGGGCTCTGCCACCAGAACCCATTTATCCAAAATCATTGTGTTTGTTTGAGTCTCACATTTTTGTATTTTCTTGCACCTTTGATATTTCAACGATTTCTCAAATTTACGGAGCTCATCAATGACTTGTCAGACAATATAAAAATCAACACAAATCACTACCAAATCCACTTTCTTTTGCACTTGGTCTTAAACATTCACAACAATCTTAAAATAAATATGTATAAAATGATAAACAGTATACAACACTAAAATGAGTTACTTAAGATGTTTTACAACTTCACACTTTCTCAGACCTTGGAACAATATAACCAAAAGTTTTCATCATTTTTAATAATCTCAATGTCATTCCAAAAGTGACCATACTAATATTACCTGACAGAAAGCTGAATATCTTTTTTTACCTGGAGATAAATATATCCTTGGTATTTGAACTTAAACAGTAACTTTTTTTCAACTCTCTCCATATTAAATTTATTAAATTTACTATATAGGAAATATAGTTATTTAGTAACCTTATAGTACAAGTTATGTATGAAAACAAAGCAGCATCTTTTTGTATCTAAAAAAAAGCGTACAAACAGTTGCACTCGAAGAAAATCTTGCACAGGCAATGGGAAAAAAAAATTGCGGGCTAAAAATCCTCCCCCCCCCCCCCCATCACTTTATTTTTGTTTCCTCGGCCAGTGTTCGAATATGAGAGCAAAAGGAAACATCAAAGAGGCCTCTTAGTTTTTCTACTTATTTTGTTTAGCGAAATGTGGTATTTGATTTAACTGAACATTTTCACAAAACACGACAATTGTATTGTGTATGGTAATTGCGAGAACGAATTTGCTCCCTTGAAGTTTTTAGTTATTGGATCTGCTTGTCAGCAGCACTGCTGCTTAACGGATCGCCATGTCTGTGTTGCTCATAAGCCGTTCAATATCTTCCGACTCCTTTGGGCATTCAGCTGTTAAAACTTCGCCCCCGTCCTCAGACATATCAATACATCTTCCTCGATTTTGATGCCTATTCCTCGATACCTACAAAGGAAAGAATTACGCCGGTGAATCAAAACTTACATCAACGTCATTACTATGGCCAGTCACGTGCACAACAGACGCAAGCAACCCAATGATTCAATCAGAAACTTGATCGGAGAATATAAATACTAGAAACAGGCGCGAAGTGCAGGAATACGCATGATCAAAGTACAACTGGGATTCCTTCTAACTGGTTGAGAAAGCGGTGCGAGTTGATTTGTTTTAAACAAACAAACTGACTGAAATAAGACTGAAGACGACTGCACGAGTAGTCGACTAACCTTTCTGAAACTTTTTGGTTGCCCTCGGATATGTAGATACTAGGCTCCACTGGGTTCACCATACCCGGATGAACCAATCAGAACCTCAAGTGTGTGTCGTGCGTGTCCATTCCAAGATGGTGACCCACGTCATGAGGACAGAATTTAGCAGCATCCTAACAACCAATAGGATATGAGTTAACTCTCCAACAAATAGGATTTCAGCTGTTCCACTGGGCACTGCTGTCGCTCTGTTTACAGTTCCATGTCTTCGGAAACACACCGCTGGCCGCAGAAAAGCCACAGGAATCCCAGCGTTTAATCCCAGAGTAGAGGAAACTAGAAAGGAGACCAGTAACATTTTATGTTTTAGCAAGTTTATGCCAAAATAATTTGATAATATGATAAGTCTATACAGATAAAAATAAAAAAATTAACGATGTTTTTATCCACTGCCTACTCCACTCGTTCTTACCGTTACAGACGTATAGTACGTTCTCGGTTATTTGAGCTAAGATAATGAGATAACAAGCACCTTTAATTCAAAACTTGTAATCCTTCAAGTTTTGATATCGATCGTATGCATCACCAGCTCGACGATCACTAAATTTAGACAACAATTCATAAACTAACACCAGCATAAAGTCGTAACCACAGGGAAGCCACACAAACTGTGTGACCGTTTGCAGTTTCAAAATTATAAGAGAATGTACAGTGAAAACCGAAAGGTTTCTACTAACGTGAAATATTGCGAGGAATATTTACATTTAAGTTCAAAATAAACATAATTCAACCTCAATCGCTGTCTTTTGTCGCCATCGTGCCTCTACACGGCGAATGTGAGCGATTTCCAGCGTTTAGCGATGCGGTCGACTGTACGTAATAAGAGGCACACGAAACTCCAGCCGCGGGTGGTTGGAGCTTCAATTCCTGGATTTCACGTTATTTTTCGGCGGCTCGTGCTTCGATTATTTGATGAATTTCCAGTTGAATGTTGCGAGAAGAAACCTCAACCCACCAGCTTGCCTGGTACAGAGTTTGGAAGCAGTGCGATGTGAATTTCTTGGTGAAAATCGGCTCGGCGATGGGCCGGTCTGAAATCTGGCTTTCCTCCTTTGTTTTCCTCTTATTACGTACAGTCGACCGAATCGCTAAACGCTGGAAATCACTAATATTCGCTGTCTAGGGGCACGATGACGACAAAAGACAGCGATTGAGGTTGAATTATGTTTATTTTAAACTTAAATGTAAATATTCCTTGCAATATTTCACGTTAGCAGAAACCTTTCGGTTTTCCCTGTACATTCTCTTATAATTTTAAAACTACAAACGGTCACACAGTTTGTGTGGGCTCCCTGTGTCGTAACTGAACTGACTGTGACACATTATAGAATTACAATAGGAATTACCTTACCTTATCATCAGCGTTACACCATCCATTTCCCGGAGTCCAGTCCAGTTTCTGAGCAGACCTGTCATTACAAATTCGCAGATGAAACAAGTTTTTTCAATTTTTGCTTATTTGTCTTTTTTTTCTTTGTTTGTTTGTTTCCTTGGCTTTCTTGTTTTTGTATTTTTTCTTTTGGTTTCGTTGTGTTTTATTTTATTTTGTTGTTTGTGTGTGTGTGTGTGTGTGTGTTTCTTTTTTTTTTTTAATAAGGAATTAAAAGAACTACAGAGTGCGTGTATAACTATATTTAATTATTTTATTGTGTATGTCTGTTGTGTGTGGGTATGTGTGTGTAACCTGGGGGGCGGCGGTGTCAATTGTCAGCGGATTTGGCGGATTTGCTCTTGAAGCAAAACCGCCTCCCCAGCCAGGAAAGGACACGTCTGAGTCGACTTTTCTGTAGAAAGATAGAGAGAAAACAGATAAATTAGCAGGATCATCTTAATATTCATTCTGCATTCATTTCGCTAAACCATAACAAGTTTCAGAACGATAAGAAGGAGATGCGGGTGTTTATGTTTTAGCCATCAAATAAAGAAGAATCGCAAGTATTATTGCATACCAATTTCAACGCTGCTACTTTAAGAGAGAAAGATAGAAACTTTTGTTTACAAGTATTAACCAATGTCTACTCTAAAATAAGTTGAAATTGGAAGAAATTTACTAACTTTAAATGTATTCCAGCTAATCACGGTGTAAAAACACGATCGAAATGTGGCTACAGCAAGCTCAGTACAGCAACATTGATAATCCACAAGAAAAACCTGAATAATGCCAAACTTAAAGTTGCATCCCGGTAGTAGCAAATGGAGGAAACCGTGATGTCACATTTGTAAGTGAGATTAGCTATTAAAAATTCTAAGAGAATTTCAGTTCCTCCATCAAAATGAAGCTTTGTTTTCAGGAAGCTTAGAAAGTGGAATACTTTCTGTGCTTTCTTTTTAGTGATAGTTTCCTTGCTGTGTAAAATCTCGCAGCTCTCTCTTTTTACCTTGCTGGATGGTCCGCCAACTTTTTGGTGTTCACCTGCAGAGCTTGACTTTGTGCCTCGATCATTTTGGCATTCTGTATCTGAAGCTTTCACTGGACTCCTCAGATCGCCGCAATAGTCCTGTTCATAAAAGCTACGCCTCTCGACGACTTTGTCTTGGTTGCTGACCACGGCCTTATATCGCAGTGCCAGCATCTTGCCTTTTGTCGGGTTTTGTAGGTGCGAGTTCCGCAGGCACGCGCAGTGGAGTCTTGGTGGCTCGCTACGAATATTCACGATGAATCTGATCTTTGCACTGCTGGGCACCTTGATGTTAATGATGAAGTCTGACCAGGCCTCGGGAGGTGCAGTTTTCCTCTTGTTATATTGCACTACTGCATACGCGTTGTTCTTCATGGTTGGCTCTGGGGTTTCTTGCTCTTGTAACGTGATCTTGCTATCTTCAGTGTTTTCTGTCGTTGTATTAATTGTTGCAGTAGTGCAATATAGGATGTTTTATACATCAAGTACTCTTCGTACATCGCCCTCCCGAGGTGGATTCCATAGTTAAGTTGTTGTTTCATGGCTTCGTATTTACCCAGCAGTGCAAGGTGTTCCGTTTTAAGCACACCAAGTTCCTCCACTGCGCTGTTTAGAGATGCTTCCGATTTTTCCTTTTCCTTCTCCACTTCTCGAGCCAGCGTTTCAGCTTGAGCTTTCCGATACTGTGCATAGCTTTGCCATTCAGAGATTTTTTGTTGGCACTTAGCCACAGTTTCCCTTTGTATATTATTGTCTTCAATTAGCCAAGCTCGCTCAGCTGTTAGGGTGTGAATTTGTTTGTTCTGCTCCTGAATAATATACAGCAACTGTTCACGATTGTACTCTTGTAACTCCATCACACCCTAAGATATAATCCAGAAATCTACTCAGACATCTCGAGAAAAGTATCGTCATGTTTATTCAAACATAATTGTCCTCGCTCACTCCTGCCCGCATAAGTTAATAAAATCTGGGTGTAACTGCAGAATACTCAGCCACTTTCTAAGTGTATCTCTTTCTAAGTGTATCTCTGAACTGGATACAAGGACACGCGGATACTCAGTGAAGAAGTTGTGTTTCTTTTCTAAGCACATTCCTGAACTGGATACCTGGATACGCGGATACGCAGTAAAGAAGTCATATTCTTTTCTAAGCGTATCTCGGAACTGGATACCCGGATACTCGGATACGCAATGAGGAAATCATATTATTTTCTAGGTGTATCTCTACATGGATACGCGGATACCTAAATACGCAGTGAGGAAGATGTGTAGAGTATGTGTAAGTGGATGCGAGGATACTTGTATTAAAAACTATCACGTATAGCTAACAGTAACCCTAACCTAAATATGAAGGTTAACCGCAAGCTACCTAAGTTAAATGTAGGATAATCGCAGTATCAGGCTAACCGGAGTGTTATTTAGGCTAACCAATGTGTCACTTAGCCTAGCCGAGATGGGTCGAATGACTATCACCTTAGTACAACGGGATAAATCGTGCAATTGACAGTCCAAAGGAATGTCGAAGGAATGTCGCCTTACGCTTTAAAAGTCAGTTCACCGCGTAGCCGCGTAGGCACTAGTTTGATGAATACTGTTCACTGCGTATCCTAGTATCCGAGAATTCGCATAGCCACTAGTTTAGGGAACAGCTAATGACGCCTTACCCTTTAAAAGTTAGTTCAAAGCATAGCTGTGTAGCCACTAGTTTAAGGGAACCTCTTCCAAGTGGCAGTTAAGCCAAAACTGTAACAAGAGTGAGTTTTATGAGAACAAACTGCAAATAAATATTTGAATCACGATCATCAACGTGGAAACGTCAAGAAACCGTACCGAGTGGCAAACCCAGCTGACTTGACTGAAATATCATCACGGTCTTACATTTAGAGTGGCTTGAGAGTGCAATGCTGTTGACGATATGCATTCATTAATTGATGTTATAAGGAGAGCACACTCGTCGATTTCTCAAAAAAGACTGTACTAGGTATTCGCCTCCTCCGTTGTCTACCATCCTAAAATGAAACCGTTATATATACGCAAACGATCTTACCTTTTGCACAAAGCCTTAAAAAGAAAGTCCAAATCTTCGGGGATTGAATTCTTTTTCAACTAACACGTTTCGAAATTTCCTCAGAAACAATCGCAGTTCCGCGCAAAGCGAGTAAACTGAAAAACACTTCCAGTCGTTATAGTGATGTCTAGTGACGTCATAATTAGGCAATTTTAATTAGTCAATTTCTGTTGCGCGTGTTACGTTCGAATTTACTCATAGCAGTGACGGAATGCTGATTATTTATCATTTGCAATAAGAAGCAGGTTCTTATTAAAAATATCCACGATGGGAGACTAAAGCTACTGATTAGCTAACCGATGTAACTTAGTAAATCATCTCTCTATTGTTGTCCGCTTCAGTATGAAAGATACCTACAGCTTATGGGAAATCATTTTCTTAGTATCATGGCAAAACGAACAACAACAAACCTTTTAGGGCTCTTTCTGCGTAGTGCAAAGTCATTTTTGCGACGCATGTTTTCAGTACTTCTTGTTAGGTAATATTTTTTGCGTGAAGAACGTGTAGTGAACATCCAATATTAACCAAAGTAAGCTCATTACATTTCGCGAAACCCCAGAAATAATAACAGCTTACCTTCAAGGGACCGTCTCGAGAGTAATCTCCAAACCGTGGCAGTGCTAAATTCCATTTTAACTGAGACAGAGCTCTGTTGTGGCGTTCTTTGCTCTAACATCAAGCTTACCTGAGGAAAATTTCAGTATTAGCATTGATTTTTCGAGTCCAGTTCAGACATTTCATTCACCAAGTGCGGGACCAGGCCAACTTCAACATGGCACCTCACCTTCCAACAATCGAGCCATTAGTCAACTACATTTCAGTGACAGAAGCACGAAAAAGCAAAACAAAAAAAAACAAAAAAAAGAATAGAAACGTATCAAAATCAACTCCTCATGAGTTTAGGAGATGAACGCTCCTAAAGAAATTGATCTCCTGCAAATTATCACAACTACCACAACGCGTCCCAAACATGCTATTTCCCGCCTCCCGTGATCCTTCAACTTAGAAACCAGGCTTTTTTCCCGGTGGAGTACTGGGTATAGCGGTTTAGTCCTCAGACCTCTCCCCTCCTTGCACATCCAGCTCTTTCATTGGGTCTGAGAACGTTTTGAGAGGAGGTAGGAAGGGTTTGAAGCATCACGAAAACTCGAAAAAACGTGTCAAACAAAACTTGGATTTTTACAGGAGTGAAATCGAAACTGGAAAAAATTCCCAAATTTTGCTTTCAAAACATATTGCAAAACACTTTATACCTGTTATTATGATTTCATCCACAGGCTCAAAAGTTCTACCCACTTTGAAAGTAAGCTCCATAGCTTTCATTTGAATGGTCCGATGACGATAGAGAATTCAATCCACATATTGTACCCAAAAAGCTAGTACCACATTGTACGATTTTCATTTGAATGGTCAGACCTCAGGATTTCATCCTCAGACTGAAAAGTTGGAAACACAGTAATGCTGTTTTCGAGGATTGGCTCAGAGAGTAAATACGTTATAACAACATAAACATACAAAAAGAAATCTTTTCTTACCTCCTTGACATGCAAAATTGGATGAAAATGAATCGTTCCTTCAGTACTTCCTTTAATTACAAAACTACTGAGTAAAAGCAGGAAACAAGTAACTTTGCATAGACCGTTGTAACAAAATAAAACCCTTTCGAACAGCATGACAAATAGCACCATAGGACCACAAAATGTTGGGTTGTTTTAATTTATCAGCTTCCCCACTGTGAAATTAGCCTCGCTTCAGTTTTATCATATCGTTTCATTAAAAGCACTAAAGTCACTAAAGTATGTTGTAAAATCACTCGACGGCACACGTTAGTATTTTACTGCTGCATAAGATTCTATGCTCCGCCGGATTGTTACAATATGAGGTCCAAATCTGCGTGACATAAAAAACCAAAAGTCCTTTCTTAAAAGAATGTTTTAAATGAGTAATGAATCACATTTGTACCCACAAACTTGGGGCAGCCCTGCACCGATCCAAATCGGCTCTGTGATTGGCTAGTTAGCGAGAACAATAGAATATTATTTTCGTAGAATTCGCTGATTATTTCACATTCGCTTTCAAGTCGACTTGTCTAGTTTAGTAGTAAACCAACTGTTACGTCCCCTTTCTGATCCTTTCTTCATACATCGTATCATTTTATGAAAAATATTCTATTGTTCCAGCTAACTATCCAATCAAGGAGCCGCTTTGGATCGGTGCAGGGCTGACCTATTCTTTAAGAACGAGAAGACCTCAACCACAACAAAGGATCGTGCCAGTTGAACCTCTTGGTTCCAACGGCTATACCAAGAGTACCGATTGTGCCGAGTGTACCGAGTGTACCGAGTGTACCGAGTGTACCAGCTGTACCGAGTGTACCGAGTGTACCGAGTGAACCGGCTGTACCGAGAGTACTGAGTGCGCCGAGTGTACCGAGTGTACCGAGTGTACCGAGTGTACCGAGTGTACCGAGTGTACCGAGTGTACCGAGTGTACCGAGTGTACCGAGTGTACCGAGTGTACCGAGTGTACCGAGTGTACCGAGTGTACCGAGTGTACCGAGTGTACCGGCTGTACCGAGTGCACCGAGTGTACCGGCTGTACCAACAACAACAACAACAACAACAAGCTTTATTTGCATGACTACATAGAAATTTGGTAGTATTGCAAAAGCTACTTAAATTTAATTACATATTATTGCATTAACTAAGATAATTAGTAAAGTAGAAAATAACATAACATAACAAAAAAATATATATTATATATAATATATGAAACAATTACTAACAATAATTGTTCATTTAACTGTTCGAAGTGGTGATCATTGTAACGAGATTGTCTCTCAATTCAAAGCATGCCGAGATAAATGAGATTAGCTTAATGTTTACAAAGTAGTCAGTGGAATTCATAAGATGTGATAATAGAGTTTCGCGTGGTAGTAGGCGTAGTAATGGAAGTTTGGATTCTATTTTAGAAAAGAATATGCCGCGTAACTGAGAATAAGCTGGGCAATCTAACAAAAAATGAGTTTCATCTTCAATTTTGTTGCAATTGCAGAAATTGCATATTCTTTCATTACGAGGTATATTGTCGTATCTACCTGTTTCGATCCTAAGTTTGTGACAGCTTATTCTCAGTTTTACTAATGTTTTCCTTAAAGGGTTCTTCCTTGTTAAATCTAAGTAGGTAGAAGGGCTATAATTATTTTTAATAGTGTTATAAAAACTAAGTTTTTGCGAGTTTTGTAGGGTCTGATTCCAATGTGAAATATACTTCTGTTTCATGATATTAATATACTGTTTAATTTTACAATCATTTAATGAACTATAGTTAAAGTGATTAAAATTATAGTATTCATTTATTTTCATGACACTAGAGTAGAAACTATTTTTTCCGTTATCATAAAGATCAATCGATATTTTTAAGGCTTGTCTGACTATAGAGTTTTCATCCTTTTGGTGTAAGTAATTTAGATAACTTAGTATCTTCTTATTTATATCAATGATCAGAGGGAATTTACCAAGTTCGGCTCTGCATGCAATATTGGATGTCTTGTTATGTACTTCTAAGTATCGTTTACAAAACTGCAAGTGAGTTTTCTCAATTGGGGAAAGGTCCCACGACTTAAAGTCTGATTTCACAAAGGCACCCCAAACTTCACTGTTGTAGGTTAAGATTGGTAAGATTTTTGAGTCGAAAATTTTGCATGCTATTGAAGGTTTAAGTTTATTGAAATCTGTGTGCCGTCTTAGACTAAAGAAAGCATGAAGAGCTTTTTGTCGTAGATGTTCAAGTGAGAGTGTAAAATTTCCTGAAGAAGAGATGCGAGTCCCTAAATAGGTACAGTCTTGAACAATGTCTATTTTTTCACTGCCCACATGAAAAGCATAATCAGATCGTTTTTCACGTCGTTGAAAAATCATTATTTTTGTTTTCTTAGGGTTTATGCTTAGCATCCAGGAGTTGCAATATGAAGATAACTTGTTAAGACAATTTTGTAATCCTAGTTTTGATCGTGATAAAATAATTAAGTCGTCTGCATAAAAAAGGGAGTTGAGTTTGGTGCCATTTGGCAGTATAAACGGATCAGATAGAACATTGTTAAAAGAAAAAGCTAAATCGTTAACGTATAGGTTAAAGAGCAAAGGACTTAAAATACAGCCTTGGCGTACACCTCTTGCATACCGAAAAGGACGCGTTCTGTTATTTCCAATTTTTATAGAGGAGGTAGAGTTCGAGTATAAACTTTTAATTAAATTATAGAAATTTCCTCGGACATTTATTTGTAACAGTTTGTATAAAAGTCCATCGTGCCATACCGAGTCAAATGCTTTTCTAAAGTCGACAAAACATGCATATACTTTCGTTTGATGACAATTGACATACTTATCTATTATTGTTCTTAGTGTAAAAACGTGATCCGCTGTTCGGTTATTTGCTAAAAACCCAATTTGAGATTTATGAAGTATTTCAAGGGAGTGGACGTGTTCAAGAAGTCTTTGGTTGAGAATTGAGCAAAATAATTTTCCGAGACAGCTAGAAACACAGATTCCACGATAGTTTGAGGGATCACTTTTAGTCCCACTTTTAAAAATTGGTGTGATAAGGCCATTACACCATGTTTGAGGCATAGTACCCGATCTTAGAACCGTATTAAATAATTTCAGATAAACAGGCATTAACTGGTTTAAGCTGGATTTGATCATTTCATTTTTGAGTTTGTCTGAGAAAGGAGATTTGTTATTTTTAAGTTTTTTAGCCGCTGTGTATATTTCTAGCTCAGTTATCAGGCCGTTCAAAGAATTCGATTGAGCTGGCGCATTTTTTAGAGTTCGCAACTCAGAAATGATCGCTTCCTGATGTGAATTCAAGGGTTCATTAGAGTGCAGCGTTTGGAAATGAGACATCCAGTTTTCTTCGGAAACTGGTGGGAGGATATTTTCCTTGACAGAATCATCCATTGACTTTAAACAGTTCCAAAAGTTGCGATTGTTCGGATCATCGACGGCAGTTTCAAGTTTTGTGAGCTGAGTATGATAGTATTGATTTTTCTTCTGTGTCAAAAGGCTTTTGTACTGTTTTAAAACGAAATGATATTCCTCCCTGAGCGTAGTATTAAGAGGATCTCTATGTTTAAGATTCGCAATTTTCCTTAATTCATGTCTTTTAAGACGACATTCTTTATCAAACCATGTACCGAGTGTACCAAGTGTACCGAGTGTACCGAGTGTACCGAGTGTACCGAGTGTACCGAGTGTACCGAGTGTACCGAGTGTACCGAGTGTACCGAGTGTACCGAGTGTACCGGCTGTACCGAGTGTACCGAGTGTACCGAGTGTACCGAGAGTACTGAGTGCGCCGAGTGTACCGAGTGTACCGAGTGTACCAGCTGGACCGAGTGTACCAGCTGTACCGAGAGTACTGAGTGCGCCGAGTGTACCGAGTGTACCGAGTGTACCGAGTGTACCGAGTGAACCGAGTGTATCGAGTTTACCGAGTGTACCGAGTGTACTGAGTGTACTAAGTGTACCGAGTGTACCGAGTGTACCGAGTGTACCGGGTGTACCGAGTGCACCGAGTGTACCGAGTGTACTGAGTGTACCGACAGGTGCCGAGTGTACCGACATGTACCGAGTGTACCGACAGGTACCGAGTGTACCGCGTGTACCGAGTGCACCGAGTGTACCGAGTGTACCGACAGGTACCGAGTGTCCCGGCCGTACCAAGTGTACCGGCCGTACCGAGTGTACCGAGTGTGCCGAATGTACTGAGTGCGCCGGCCGTACTCTGTGTACCGAGTGTACGCTCGGTACACTCGGTACAGCCGGTACACTCGGTGCAGCCAAAGAAGGTAGGGCAATCACTCTTTTTCCCGTAGATAGGCAGGTATATTATTAGACGTATACCTGCTGTGGGTAAATTTGAAGAGTCACTTGGTGGAAATATTCCAATAAAAGCCAGTATTATTGATTAACCCAGGACACCGGGAAACTACCAGCTTCCTGGGGAGCAGCTGGGAGGGGGGGGGGATCGACGTCTACTTGATACATTAAACACAAGGGACTACATTAGCTTTCAAAATGACGAAGACGCAAAGACCAAAAACTTTGGTCCAACCTGTGATGTGATTGGCCCCGTACACTCCGGTACGGAAATGCTCAAAGCGAAACAAAGTGGTCCAATCAGAGAGCTGCTTTGGAACGGTGCAGGACAACTGCAAACTTGATTGTATCCCTTTGAGTGCTGCAGTCTTCTCTCAAGCGAAGTATCTACTGATTCTGCTCAAGCAGCAGCAGAAGCACCATCAGCGGAAGAAGAAGAAGAAGAAGAAGAAGAAGAAGAGCACCAAAAACAAAACATGAGATTGTTACTGTAATTTATGGCTTGAACAAGCAAATGGCAGTTATACGAGAATATTCGTTGTTTGCAAGTGTCATGCTTTTGAATATTCCGTCAAAAAAGAAAGAAAACGGCGAATTACCTTAAAATGTGGCCGTTTGAGAACGTTGTCTCTCGTTCCTAACCCAGGTGCGGCCGCTTGCAACAATGAATCCACTCAAGCTCCAAACATGCTTTGCTTTGTCGGGCATGCTGTTTCTGATGAAGTCGGTATGTTGAACTGAAGCCCCGGGTCCACTTTTGTGAAGCAGTTCTCGTTAATATGGTTGTCCAGTAGTTCTTGCTGGAATTATGGCCCCTTATGTCAGGAAAAAGAAGCGTAAAGACTAATTGAAAACTAAACGATAAAGAAGAAACCGTTTGTCTTAACAACTACAGTAGATTAGGTTATTTCTCTTTTCTTTCTCCGGCCTTAAGATCTGTATAAAATGCTCCCTTTATATGTATATCGCTGCTTAGTTGCAAGGGGCATGCTTAATTGTTTAAGTTCAATTATATGTTTAATTTTTCTTTACTTTCTTACTTGTGCTTTAATATTTCTTTTCATTCCCTTCACTGGTGGAGTTTTCTTTCAGTTTTCTCACATTTTTCGACCCTTTCACACTTGTTTGAACGAATGGTTATTTCCTTTTACACATAGCTCGGTACGCAACTTTTTCCACCGGCCTATATTCCTTTCGTCCTCGCAGTATGGTGTGTAAAAATATTAATTTTAAACTTGTATCGCTAAACGTGCGAGGGATTCGCTCCTTTGAGAAGCGAAAGGCCGTATTTAACTGGCTTCACAAATCTCAGGCCGATATATGCTTTTTTACAAGAGACCTACAGTGCTCCAGAAGTAGTTAACATATGGAAAAAACAATGGAAGGGCGATACCTTTTTCTCGCATGGTAGTTGTCACAGTAAAGGTACAATGATTCTCGTGAAGGAACATTTAGATTTCAAGCTAATTTCGTCAAAGATTGATCCATTAGGTCGTTACATTTTTTTGGAAGTTGAGATCCAAGATTCGCCTTTCGTCCTTCTGAATATTTATGCTCCTAATAAATGTGCGGAACAATGTGTGTTTTTTATCAAATTATCGGAAGAACTTAAAGATTTTGTCACAGATGAAGACAAGTCCGTTGTCATTGGAGGGGATTTTAACGTCATTCTTGATCCAGACCTAGATGGGCGAGGCGGAAATAAAAAGAGAAAGGATTCTGTGCGATATGTGGAAGATATGATTATCGAACATGATCTATGATTTCTTGTTATTGGATCGAAACATCAGTTGCAGAAAATTGATAATTGTTCAGTTCGCGTTGGCACGATAGATATTAAGCCCGTTTCTGAAGTACGTAATCGCGGGGCCTGGTTCGACTCACATTTTTCTATGTCGACCCATATATCTAAGTCTTGTAGTGCTGCGTTTTTCTGGTTACACAATATCAAGAAAATTAGCCAATTTCTGCCTAGGGACAAATTAGAGATGGTGTTACATGCCTTTGTTACTAGTAGAATGGATTATTGTAATGGACTCCTCTATGGACTACCAGACCGTGAAATAGGGAAATTGCAAAGAGTTCAAAATGCTGCAGCTAGGCTGCTCACGTCATGTAAAAAGTATGATCACATTACGCCCGTCTTGCGCGAATTGCGTTGGTTACCGGTAAAGTATCGAATTAATTTTAAAATTTTATTATTAACCTTCAAGGCTCTTCATGGGATTGCACCTTCTTATATTAGTGATCTAATTAAGGTGAAACATAATACGCGCTATTCATTACGTTCCAATGAAGGTGTATGTTTAATGCATCCCAAAGGTAGGATGAAGAAGTCTTTTGGGGATAGATCATTCAGCGTGGCTGCGCCTACTCTATGGAATAATCTTCCTGCAAGCCTCCGCAGCATGTCAAGCATTTCAAGTTTCAAAAGCCAACTGAAGACACATTTGTTTAGACTAGCTTTTAACAGTTTTTAGACATACTCAATTTTATATATTTATTTTCTATTATTACCATTTATATATTTCTGTATTTTATATCTATTTGTATCTATTATTATTCCTATATTTGATTGTATATATTTATAAATTGTACATATTTTGTAACTTAGATAGGTATTCATATTTTTATTAGTTAGATACTCTGTAATGCGCTCTTGATCATATTTATGTTAAATAGCGCAATATAAATTAATAAATTATTATTATTATTAATTACTAGTAGATATATGGCGTATCCGTAATCCCACTGACACGCGATTCACTTGGCGTCAAAAATCGCCGCTAATACAAAGACGCTTAGATCACTGGCTAATCAGCAACGACTTACAAGAAGATGTTGATTCAGTAGAAATAATAACTGCAATTAAATCGGATCACTCCGCCATTGGACTGTCAATTAACGGCCTTGATGAAAACGAACGGGGACCAAGTTTTTGGAAATTTAACTCTACTCTTATTGATGACCAAGAGTACTGTAACCTTCTCCGCTCGGAATATAAAAACTGTTTAGAAGAATTTAAAGAAGTTAATGATAAACGAGTCCTATGGGACCTAATAAAATACAAAATACGACAGCGAACAATTATCTATAGTAAAGCCAAGGCTCGTAAAAAAAGAGAAAAAGTAAAGCATCTAGAAGAAAGTCTAAGAGACTGCACTACTAAATGCGATAACAACCCTTCTAAAGAAAACTTAGATGAGCTAGAATGCCTACAAGCAGAATACGACCAGTTGTACGACTACATCACACAAGGGGCTATTATTCGCTCTCCGGCGCACAACCTGGTACGAGCTGGGTGAAAAAAACAACAAATATTTCTTGAATTTAGAGAAATCAATCAAGAAGAAGAGCAGTGTCCGCAAAATATTTACCAGGGATGGAAAACTAACTAACAACCCCAAAAAGATTATGGATGAGCTGGAATTTTATGCTGACCTTTACGAAGGTAGCAGTTGCCCATCAGATTCAGCCACCTCCATGTTTTTTGATAACTCTAGGGGATTTCCAGCATTAGCTGATGACTCGAGGAAAATTTGTGAAGGGAAATTAGGATACAGTGAATGTTTCGGTGTGTTGGGAACCTTTCCTAAAAATAAAACTCCCGGAAATGACGGTTTGACAATTGAATTCTACCTGGCATTTTTGCCCTTGTTCGGAAGGCTATTAGTAGACAGTCTGAACTACGCCTTTGAGTTTGGAGAGCTTTCGAATTCACAGAAACAAGCCATAATAACCTTAATAGAAAAGAAAGGAAAGGATAAAAGGATGATTAGAAACTGGCGCCCCATATCCTTGATTAATGTTGATGCGAAGATAGCTTCTAAAACGCTGGCAAAACGTGTGGAAAAGGTTTTACCCGAAATAATACACTCTAACCAAAACGCGTTTGTTAAAGGAAGATCTATTTTTGACGCAATCAGAACAGATATATGAATGTCATCTATTCATAATTTCATCTTCATCTTTCCCGGGTATATTACGAACCAATTTAATGACCAGCTCCCAGTTGGCTTGTTAGCTCAATTGGTTAGAGCGCTGCACCGGTATCGCAGAGGTCAGGGTTCGAGCCCCGGCAAGCCTGATTTTTTTCTGGCTTTCTTTTCGCAACTGCATAAGTTGCGTTAATAACTGCGAGGATCTTCCTTACATTTATTTCTTCATTCCGCAGTTCAAATATATGAATGTCATCTATTCGTAATTTCGCAATCAGAACAATTGATGATTTGATGGAGTATACTAAAGAGAAGGATCTACCCGGAATTTTAGTAGCTATTGAATTTGAAAAGGCTTTTGACACGCTTAATCTCAATTTTTTAATAAGAACACTACACAAGTTTAATTTTGGCCCTTCTTTTATTCAGTGGATTCGAACATTGTACAAAAACGTAAAAAGTTGTGTAATGAACAATGGTTTTACAACAGGCCCCTTCACGCTAAGCAGAGGAGTCCGCCAAAGCGATCCACTTTCACCGTATCTCTTCATCATTGCGTTAGAAACTCTAACTATCAAGATTAGAAATGACGATTCAATCAAAGGATTTAAAATAGGAGGAGAAACCACTAAACTTTCTTTATTTGCGGATGATATGACCTGTTTTGTACGAGACAAGGAATCTTATGCTTCCCTCTTTGCTATTCTGGAATCCTTTGGATCATGCTCTGGTTTGCGTGTGAATCACGGAAAAACGGAGATTTTAGCACTTGGTAATAGTATTCTACACGAGAAGGATTTTAATAACCATAGGGTTTGTGAAATTATTAAGATCTTGGGAGTTTATTTTGGTTATGACGTAAAACAGAGGAACGACTTAAATTTCCGACAAACATTAAAATCTATTAAAAAATCAATCAACATGTGGAAGTGGAGGAACTTATCTCTTTTGGGCAAAATCCAAATTACTAAAACTTTCGCAATTCCCAAGTTAATGTTCAGGCCCCAGTTGTTCAAAAGTTGGATAGCGCTATCCACCGGATAAATCTCTATCCAGTGGATAACGCAATTGGTTTCCCTAACACTTATCCACTGGATAGTGATTTATCCGGTGGATAGCGCTATCCAACTTTTGAACAACTGGGGCCAGAGCATCAGTAATTCCGATATCCAATGACCTTGTTAAAGAAGCTAATTCGATCTTCTACAACTTTATTTGGAATGGAAAAGATAAAGTTAAGCGCTGTGCACTCATTTCAGATATTGATAAAGGTGGGCTGAAGATGCTAGATATCGAGCCTATGGTCAGTGCGGACGTGTCATTTGTTTAAAGAAATTCTTAGAAGACTACCCAAGTACTTGGAAATCGACTTTAAACAGTTTTATTTTACCTGTTGGTGGGAGTCTAGTTCTGCATTGCAACTTTGACACCGTCAAATTAAAAACTCAGCTTCCGAAATATTATAAAGAATGTTTTGATTTACGGTCAGGTTTAAATAGTAGTACGCCTGTCACTTTTAATGATATTATGAACGAGATCATTTGGAATAATAAGTTTATCTGCATTGATAAAAAGTCCGTCTATAGAATTGATCTAGTTAACTTAGGAATCGTAAAGGTGGGCGACCTTATTACGGATAACAATCTTTTCTTGCACGAAGACCCCTATGTGCCGATCTCTCCTGAACAACGTTTCTTTATTATGGGAGTCGTTCACTCTCTTCCACCGGACTGGAAAACGATCATTAGATCTTCTGTCTGTACAAATGAAATAAAACCCATCCCTTGCACACCATATATTAAACTAAACTGTGGCTCTGTCCCTATCTCTGATGTCACCTCTAAACAGATAGACGACTCTTTTTTGCGCAAAAAACAAACTCCTCCGACAGCTCAACAGAAATTAACAGACAAGTACTCAGAGACATCCATTAACTGGGAAAAGGTTTACTCTCTCCCTTTCCGTACTATACTTGATTCCAAACTGAGAGAATTTCAATACAAAATTCTTAACAACATTGTCTTTACAAATGATAAATTATTTCGCTTTGGCCTTTCGCAATCCCCTAATTGTACGTTTTGTAATGAAGAACCAGAATCCATCGAACATTTACTCTCCCGTTGTAAAGTGTCTTCTGAATTTTGGAAAGAAGTCTTGTCCTGGCTGAAAGATAATAACATCATTATAGAATCCTTAAATGAGATAGGTTTGTTTTTAGGGAATTTTGAAAAAACGGAAGATTTCTTTATAATTAATCATATTCTGTTATTAGGTAAATATTACATTTATGTAAGGAAATGTCATGGAAGCTTACCTTCATTGAGAGGTTTCATTGCCAGGATAAGACGTGTTTATAACATCGAACTCCATATTGCGAGGGAGAGGAATAAACTCACCACTCATTTTAAAAAATGGGAAAAGTTGGTAGCTGTCATGAACACTCAGTAGAAAATAACCTTGTTATATCTAGTTGGTCTTCTTCACTTTTAGTTAACAACTACTTGCTTTGTATTTAATTTTTTCGTAACGTGTACAGTAATCAAGCTATTGTAAGTAATGTATTGTAAGTACTGTTACGTGTATTGTAAGTAAGTTACTGTAAGTAATGTATTGTAAGTACTGTAACGCTTTTTGTAAGTTAAGTCACTGTACGTAATGTATCTTAAGTACTGTATTGTGTTGTTGCCCCCCAAAAATAAACAAATTACAAATATATATACATATACATATATATATATATATATATATATATATATATATATATATATATATATATATTTATATAAAGAAGAAAAAACGCTAGCACTCCTTTTGCATAGCATTCGGGTTACGCTAAATAGAGTGGCATACAATTTGGATTACGCGCTATTCTGTGAGAAAAAATGAGAACAAATTGCAAGGTGCGAGGTTGCTGGAATTTAAATCTCCCGCCCTATGGGAGGAAGGCCTGGATCAATCTTATTAAACATTTGCATTCAAAACCATCCATCCATGTTTAGCGCGATTTCTGAACGTAATGATACTCAATAACGTTAAATGGTGCTGAATGATGATGAGGGGAGTTGAACCAATTTTGATTACCGTCAAATATTCGGACAACAAAGTTGCAGTTCGTTAGAAGTTCGTTGTCAGTTCCGTTTGAGCCGTTAAGCCTGACCCGAATGTGATGTATGCAGAAAGACATCTAGCTTCGTTTAAACTAAGTATTATGGGTTTGCCGATGACCTGAATGCGTTATTTTTTTAAATTAACTTGGGATCGATTCATTAGCTACGGACCTATTGCGAAAACAATAAGGATGTGTGCGACCTCCGTTGTCCAGGAAGATTTACCGGGAGGAGTATCAATGGATGTACGAGGATGGCTAAAAATAAAGGTCAATTCAAAGGGTTCAGAGCGTCACGGTATTTTAAATAAATTAGAGTTTTTTTGTTAAAAAAACATCGAAATCTTTCCTACGTTTTTACTTCACTTCAGTAAGAAAAATCGAGAATAATTAAAAAAAAAACAAACAAACAAATAAAAGTTTAAACTCAGGACGCCAAGTTCCTGGATTGCTCTAGACTAGCTGACTAAAGGGGACCCGAAACAACAGGCAAGGCGATGTTTAGCACTCAGGGGAAAAGCGGGTCAAATACGTGGTGTGTTTTCTACCCCTTTTTGTGTTTTTAGACGTTTTTGAGGAAAACACTAGGAAAGAGCGTAAATGAAGAGGCCCGAGGGAAAGAGGCATACAGTCATATATTTAGAAAATAGCCCTTTGAACCGATTTGTCTGCTCCCCGATACTACCCCACTCGGGTGTTTGAGCAGCAAGACTAGCTGCTCAGTCTAACAAGCCTGAGGGGGTAGTACTCGGGGCAAGTAAGTCGTCAATAAAGTCATGGTTAACGAGAAGCGCCATTCATGTATGAACAGAATTGGTGGAAAAAACGGCGCTCTCGGGTAAAATACGTAGCAAGCCATGAACGATGACAGTTTTCAATTTCCTGGTCGGGAGGCGTGAAAACGTGTTCCATGTGTTCCTATAATAAAACCAGCCTAAGGGACTTACCATTGGAAAAATGATGGGGGGGGGGGGGGGTGATAAGGACCAAAATAAAAAGTGCAAGGAAAACACACATACAAAGAGACCCAAAGAAAAAATCATGCAGAAGAAGGGTCGCATTTTGATATTAAACCGCTGTTATAACTCTGCCAAATTGCTCAAAGTAGTGTTTCTGCTGTTTAAAAAAAACAAAAATTGTGGGGCTCCGCCACAAGAGCCCATTTACCCAAAACCATTGTGTTTGTTGGAGTCTTCCTTTTTTGTGCTCTCTTGCACTCATCTACTCACAACTTTTGATATTTCAATCATTTCTCAAATTTACGGAGCTCATCAATGACTTGTCAGACAATATAAAAATCAACACAAATCATTACCAAATCCACTTTCTTTTGCAAACGATAAACAGTATATAGTACTAAAATGAGTCACTAAAGATATTTTACAAGTTCGTGCTTTCTCAGACCTTCCAACAAGATAACCAAAAGTTTTCATCATTTTTAATAATCTCAATGTCATTCCAAAAGTGACCATATTAATATTACCTGACAGAAAGCTGAATATCTTTTTTTACCTGGAGATAAATATATTCTTGGTATTTGAACTTAAACAGCAACCTTTTTGAACTCTCTCTATATTAAATTTATTAAATTTACTATATAGGAAATATAGTTATTTAGTAACCTTATAGTACAAGTTATGTATGAAACAAAGCAGCATCTTTTTGTATCTAAAAAAAGCGTACAAACAGTTGCACTCGAAGAAAATCTTGCACAGGCAATGGGAAAAAAACTTGCGGGCTAAAACTCCCCCCCCCCCCCCCATCACGTTATTTTTGTTTCCCCGGCCAGTGTTCGATTATGAGAGCAAAAGGAAACATCAAAGAGGTCTCTTGGTTTTTTGACTTATTTTGTTTAGCGAAATGTGGTATTTGATTTAACTGAACATTTTAACAAAACACGACAATTGTAATGTGTATGGTGATTGCGAGAACGAATTTGCTCCCTTGAAGTTTTTAGTTATTGGATCTGCCTGTCAGCAGCACAGCTGCTTAACGCATCGCCATGTCTGTGTTGCTCATAAGCCGTTCAATATCTTCCACCTCCTTTGGGCATTCAGCTGTTAAAACTTCGCCCCATCCTCAGACATATCAATACATCTTCCTCGATTCTGATGCCTATTCCTCGATACCTACGAAGGAAAGAATTACGTGAATCAAAACTTACATCAACGTCATTACTGTGGCCAGTCACGTGCACAACAGACGCAAACAACCCAAAGATTCAATCAGAAACTTGATCGGAGAATATAAATACTAGAAACCGGCGCTAAGTGCAGGAATACGCATGATCAAAGTACAACTGGGATTCCTTCTAACTGGTTGAGAAAACGGCGCGAGTTTATTTGTTTTAAACAAACAAACTGACTGAAATAAGACTGAAGACGACTGCACGACTAGTCGGCTAACCTTTCTGAAACTTTTTTGTTGCCCTCGGATATGTAGATACCAGGCCCCACTGGGTTCACCATACCCGGATGAACCAATCTATCAGAAGCTCAAGTGTGTGTCGTGCGTGTCCATTCCTAGATAGTGACCCACGTCATGAGGACAGAATTTAGCAGCATCCTAACAATCAATAGGATATGAGTTAACTCTCCAAACATTAGGATTTCAGCTGTTCGACTGGGCACTGCTGTCGCTTTGTTTACAGTTCCATGTCTTCGGAAACACACCGCTGACCGCAGAAAAGCCACAGGAATCCCAGCGTTTAATCCCAGAGTAGAGGAAACTAGAAAGGAGACCAGTAACATTTTATGTTTTAGCAAGTTTATGCCAAAATAATTTGATAATATGATAAGTCTATACAGATAAAAATAAAAAAAATTAACGATGCTTTTATTCACTGCCTACTCCACTCGTTCTTACCGTTATAGACGTATAGTACGTTCTCGGTTATTTGAGCTAAGATAATGAGATCACAAGCACCTTTAATTCAAAACTTGTAATCCTTCAAGTTTTGATATCGATCGTATGCATCACCAGCTCGACGATCACTAAATTTAGACAACAATTCATAAACTAACACCAGCATAAAGTCGTAACCACAGGGAGCCTACACAAACTGTGTGACCGTTTGTAGTTTCAAAATTATAACAGAATGTACAGGGAAAACCGAAAGAGGCACGAAACTCCAGCCGTGGATGGTTGGAGCTTCGATGGCTGGATTTCTCGTTATTTTTCGGCGGCTCGTGCTTCGATTATTTGATGAATTTCCAGCTGAATGTTGCGAGAAGAAATCTCAACCCACCAGTTTGCCTGGTACAGAGTTTGGAAGCACTGCGATGTGAATTTCTTGGTGAAAATCGGCTCGGTGCTGGGCCGGGCTGAAATCTGGCTTTCCTCCTTTGTTTTCCTCTTATTACGTACAGTCGACCGAATCGCTAAACGCTGGAAATCACTAATATTCGCTGTCTAGGGGCACGATGACGACAAAAGACAGCGATTGAGGTTGAATTATGTTTATTTTGAACTTAAATGTAAACATTCCTCGCAATATTTCACGTTAGTAGAAACCTTTCGGTTTTCCCTGTACATTCTATTATAATTTTGAAACTACAAACGGTCACACAGTTTGTGTGGGCTCCCTTTGTCGTAACTGAACAGACTGTGACACATTATAGAATTACAATACGAATTACCTTACCTTATCATCAGCGTCACACCATCCATTTCCCGGAGTCCAGTCCAGTTTCTGAGCAGGCCTTTCATTACAAATTCGCAGATGAAACAAGTTTTTCAATTTTTGCTTATTTGTCTTTTCTTTTCTTTGTTTGTTTGTTTCCTTGGCTTTTTTGTTTTTGTATTTTTTCTTTTGGTTTCGTTGTGTTTTATTTTATTTTGTTGTTTTGTGTGTGTGTGTGTGTGTTTCTTTTTTTTTTATAACGAATTAAAAGACTACAGAGTGTGTGTATAACTATATTTAATTATTTTATTGTGTATTTCTGTTGTGTGTTGGTATGTGTGTGTAACCTGGGAGAGGCGGTGTCAATGGTCAGCGGATTTGCTCTTGAAGCAAAACCGCCTCCCCAGCCAGGAAAGGACACGTCTGAGTCGACTTTTCTGTAGAAAGATAGAGAGAAAAAAGACAAATTAGCAGGATCATCTTAATATTCATTCTGCATTCATTTCGCTAAACCATAACAACTTTCAGAACGATAAGAAGGAGATGGGGGTGTTTATGTTTTAGCCATCAAATAAAGAAGAATCGCAAGTATTTTTGCATACCAATTTCAACGCTGCTACTTTGAGAGAGAAAGATAAAAACTTTTGTTTACAAGTAATAACCAATGTCTACTCTAAAATAAGTTCAAATTGGAAGAAATTTGCTAACTTTAAAGGTATTCCAGCTAATCACGGTGTAAAAACACGATCGAAATGTGGCTGCAGAGACCTCAGTACAGCAACATTGATAATCCGCAAGAAAAACCTGAATAATGCCAAACTTAAAGTTGCATCCCGGTAGTAGCAAATGGAGGAAACCGTGATGTCACATTTGTAAATGAGATTAGCTATAAAAAATTCTAAGAGAATTTCAGTTCCTCCATCAAAATGAAGCTTTGTTTTCAGGAAGCTTAGAAAGTGGAATACACCCTGTGCTTTCTTTTTTAGTGATAGTTTCCTTGCTGTGTACAATCTCGCAGTTCTCTCTTTTTACCTTGCTGGATGGTCTGCCAACTTTTTGGTGTTCGCCTGCAGAGCTTGTCTTTGTGCCTCGATCATTTTGGCTTTCCGTATCTGAAGCTTTCACTGGACTCCTCAGAACGCCGCAAATGGTCTGTTCATTCAAGCCACGTTTCTTGACTACTTTGTCTTGGTTGCTGACCACGGCCTTATATCGCAGCGCCAGCATCTTTCCTTTTGTTGGGTTATGTAGGTGCGAGTTCCGCAGGCACGTGCAGTGGAGTCTTGGTGGCTCGCTACGAATATTCACGATGAATCTGATCTTTGCACTGCTGGGCATTTTGATGTTAATGATGAAGTCTGACCAGGCCTCGGGAGGTGCGGTTTTCCTCTTGTTATACTGCACTACTGCATACGCGTTGTTCTTCATGGTTGGCTCTGGGGTTTCTTGCTCTTGTAGCGTGATCTTGCTATCTTCAATGTCGTCTTCTGTCGTTGTATTAAATTGTTGCAGTAGTGCAATGTAGGATGTTTTATACATCAAGTACTCTTCGTACATCGCCCTCCCGAGGTGGATTCCATAGTTAAGTTGTTGTTTCATTGCTTCGTATTTACCCAGCAGTGCAAGGTGTTCCGTTTTAAGCGCCCCAAGTTCCTCCACTGCGCTGTTTATAGATGCTGCCGATTTTTCCTTTTCCTTCTCCACTTCTCGAGCCAGCGTTTCAGCTTGAGCTTTCCGATACTGTGCATAACTTTGCCATTCAGCAATTTTTTGTTGGCACTTAGCCACGGTTTCTCTTTGTAAATTATTGTCTTCAATTAGCCAAGCTCGCTCAGCTGTTAGGGTGTGAATTTGCTTGTTCTGCTCCTGAATAATATACAGCAACTGTTCTTGATTGTACTCTTGGAACTCCATGACACCCTAAGATATAATCCAGAAATCTACTCAGACATCTCGAGAAAAATATCGTCATGCTTAATCAAACATAATTTTCCCCGCTCACTCCAGCCCGTATAAGTTAAGCCAAAACTGTAACAAGAGTGAGTTTTATGGGAACAAACTGCAAATAAATATTTGAATCACGATCATCAACGCGAAAACGTGAAGAAACCGCACCGAGTGGCAAAACTAGCTGAGTTGACTGAAATATCAACATGGTATACATTTAAAGTGGCGTGAGAGTGCAGTGCTGTTGACGATATGCATTCAGCAATTGATGCTGTGAGGAGAGCACACTCGTCGATTTCTCAGAAAAGACTGTACTAGGTATTCGCTTCTTCCGTTGTCTACCATCCCAAAATGAAACCGTTAAATATACGCAAACGATCTTACCTTTTGCACAAAGCCTTAAAAAGAAAGTCCAAATCTTCAGGGATTAATTTTTTTTCAACGAACACGTTTCGAAATTTCTTTACGAAAAAATTGCAGTTCCGCGCAAAGCGAGTAAACTGAAAAAACACTTCCAGTCGTTGTAATGATGTCTAGTGACGTCATAATGCAATTGTAATTAGTCAATTTCTGTTGCGCGTGTTACATTCGAATTTACTCATAGCAGTGAGAGAATGGTGATTACTCACAATAAGAACCAGGTTCTTATTAAAAATATCCACGATGGGAGACTAAAGTGACTGATTAGCTAACCGAGGTAACAAAACAAAAAGTTGTACATACGACGATTATTAAAAAAACCGTTGCCTTTAAATTCTTAAATTGATACAAATTTGTAATTTTAAATGGTTATATTACTGAAGATCAGTATCCCGATCCAGTATGACCGTAATTCTTTTTGTCATATACATATTTTTTATTTTACAAAAAATCGATCACCTTTTCTTTGTATTTGTTCTTATGATGCTTAGCTGGCTCCGTCTGCACGTGTGAGGCTCATCACACATGCCTCATATTTCCTGCCGACACGCGACTAGCGTGTTATTTTCGCTCAAATATCCCTGAGCACAAAGAAAGGCTGCTCGTACTTTTGGATAGTTTCTAGGCCTCCTTATTTTCGTTGCGGTCGAACCGTTTCAGGTCACGTGTTTCGTCTCGGATACGGCAACCCTATGGATTGACAGTGAAGGCCTGAGGAAAAGCCCTGCAGGAACTAGGCAATTGCCCAGTTTCATTGAGGCCTAACTGTAGAATAAATCATTAAAACAAAAGGTAGTAGAGTGCCATAAAGTTTTTTCAAAGCCAAACGTTTCAGGCTTAGCCCTTCATGAGTGGCATATAAACGACTTTTAAATTGTGCGTGACAAGAACCGATGCGTGAAAGAAAATATAACATTTGTTGGGGAAGAGCACGCGCAATGATAGAGGCACGCGCGTTAGTCTCAAATGATAGAAAAGTTAATGTCCAGCCCGTGTGGTCGCGCAGTTCCAAGTTTGAAGATTCGCCGCATTTCCAGTCTTTTTCGGTGGATGTTATTGCCGGTGCAGACCTTGATACCACGAATCTCGGCGTCGGGCAAAGTGTGGACTAATCCATTAAAGTGCTCAGCAACGGGGCAACCGGGATATTTATTTCTCTATGCTTTTGAGGTGTTTTCCGAAACGTTATCGGAGGATTCGACCGGTTAACCCGATGTAAAGAGCTGGGCAGCGACGGCACGTGTTGCAGTAAATCAAGTTGCTGGAATGGCAGCTGAAATGTTCTTTGATGTTGATAGAACAATAAGGACCGTTAACAGTTAGTGAGGAGCTAGCAAAATGGGACCTGATTACGCCTGCCTGTTTGTCGGTTGCATGGAAGAAGCCATCTTATCACAGCATCACTGGTTTTATTCCACAATTGCACAAAAAGTTCATTGACGACGTCGTAGGGGCCGTATGCTACCAAGGACCTTGACCCGGGGAGGACTTTTATGTGAAAGGGCGGGGATGCTCGTCGGAAAATTAGAAATAAAACCCTAAAGGAGGCCAATCTGGGCGTGGCTCAGGCTTTATTTGACCCTTAAAGGGAAAAAAGCTAAAACAGACAACCAAATAAGAGCCATGGTGATTTGAATTGCGCTAAAGATGTTCACATCGGTCAATGCTGTGTTCTGTTGTTAGATTTTAGAAGCATTGTCATAATTTTTTAGTTTTCGTTCATAGTTTCCCGAAAGTAATACCTGTACGAGTACAAATACTGGCTTTCTGTCCTGAACACCCTAAGTGAGACCAAAATCTGCAATTTGCACCCCTAAGCGAGACGACTAGCATCCCCATCACTTTCATTTGGGAGTCATCCCCCCAGGGACCTTGAGGACTTCATCGACCATGTTTCCAACTTCTATCCAAAGAGGCCTCTATACAGCAAAACACGAAGAGAAAATCATGGAAAAAGAAAAACGAGTTTACACGCTTTATTTTTCTTATATCAGCCAGTGTTCGATTATAAGACAAAAAGGACATATCAACGAAACCTCTTGTTTTTTTCATTTATTTTCTTTAGCGAGATGTGTTGCATAGTGGAATTCTTTTCACAAATTTGCTCCCTTGAAAGTTTTAGTTCTTGGATCTGCCTGTCAGCAGCACAGCTGCTTAACGCATCACCATGACTGCGTTGCTCATAAGCCGTTCAATATCTTCCACCCCCTTTGGACATTCAGCTGTTAGAACTTGGCACGGTTTCGGCCCCATCCTCAGTTATCAATACATCTTCCTCGATTCTGATGCCTATTCCTCGATACCTACGAAGGAAAGAAGAATGACTTAAATCAAAACTTGCATCAACGTCATTGCTATGGCCAATCACGTGCACAACAGACGCAAACAATCCAATGAACCAATCAGAACCTCGATTGAAGAATTAAAATACTAGAAACCGGCGCTAAGTGCAGGAATACGCGTGATCAAAGTAAAACTTGGATTCCTTCTAATTGGTTGAGAAGCGGTGCGATTTTATTTGTTCTAAACAAACAAACTGACTGAAATAAGACTGAAGACGACTTCACGACTAGTGGACTAACCTTTCTGAAACTTTTTTGTTGCCCTCGGATATGTAGATACCAGGCTCCACAGGGTTCACCATACCCGGATGTAGATCCAGGCTTCTGCTCACCAAGTGTGTGTCGTGTGTGTCCATTCCCAGATAGTGACCCACGTGATGAGGGCAGAATTTAGCAGCATCCTAACGACCAATAGGATATGAGTTAACTCTCCAACCAATAGGATTTCAGCTGTTCGACTGGGCACTGGTGTCGCTCTGTTTACAGTTCCATGTCTTCGGAAACACACCGCTGACCGCAGAAAAGCCACAGGAATCCCAGCGTTTAATTCCAGAGTAGAGGAAACTAAAAAGGAGACCAGTAACATTTTATGTTCTAACAAGTTTATACCAAAATAATTTGATAATATGATAGAAGTCTATAAAGTCAGAACGATTTTTATTCACTGCCTTCTTCACTGGTTCTTACCGTTATAGACGTTATAGTACGTTCTCGGTTATTTGAGCTAAGATAATGAGATCACAAGCACCCTTAATTCTAAACTTGTAATCCTTCAAGTATGACAGACAATTAGAAATATCGATCGTATGCATCACCAGCTCGATGATCACTAAATTTAGAGAACAAACTAACACCAGCCAATAAACTATAGACAATAAACTAACACCAGTATAAAGTCGTAACCACAAGGGACCCACACAAACTGTGTGACCGTTTGTAGTTTCAAAATTATAAGAGAATGTACAGGAAAAACCGAAAGGTTTCTACTAACGTGAAATATTGCAAGGAATATTTACGTATAAGTTCAAAACGAACATAATTCAACCTCAATCACTGTCTTTTGTCGCCATCTCGCCTCTATAGCTACACAGCGAATATTAGCGATTTCCAGCGTTTAGCGATGTGGTCGACTGTACGTAATAAGAGGCACACGAAACTCCAGCCGCAGATGGTTGGAGCTTCGATTGCTCGATTTCACGTTATTTTTCGGCGGGTCGTGCTTCGACGTTTTGATGAATTTCCAGTTGAATGTTGCGAGAAGAAACCTCAACCCCTCAGCTTGCCAGGTACAGAGTTTGGAAGCAGTGCGATGTGAATTTCTTGGTGAATATCGGCTCCGCGCTTGGCCGGTCTGAAATCTGGCTTTCCTCCCTCGTTTTCTTCTTATTACGTACGGTCGACGCATCGCTAAACGCTGGAAATCGCTAATATTCGCTGTGTAGAGGCACGATGACGACAAAAGACAGCGATTGAGGTTGAATTATGTTTATTTTGAACTTAAATGTAAACATTCCTCGCAATATTTCACGTTAGTAGAAACCATTCGGTTTTCCTTGTACATTCTATTATAATTTTGAAACTACAAACGGTCACACAGTTTGTGTGGGCTCCCTGTGTCGTAACTGAACTGACTGTGACACATTATAGAATTACAACACGAATTACCTTACCTTATCATCAGCGTCACGCCATCCATTTCCCGGAGTCCAGTCCAGTTTCTGAGCATGCCTTTCATTACAAATTGGCAGATGAAACAAGTTTTTCAATTTTTGCTCATTTGTCTTTTCCTTTCTTTGTTTGTTTGTTTCCTTGGCTTTTTTGTTTTTGTAATTTTTTTTTGGTTTTGTTGTGTTTTGTTTGATTTTGTTTTATTTTTTGTGTGTGTGTGTGTTTCTTTTTTTATATAACAAATTCAAAGAGTTACAGAGTGTGTATGTAACTGTATTTAATTATTTTATTGTGTATGTCTGTTGTGTGTGGGTATGTGTGTGTGACCTGGGGGGAGGCGGTGTCAATTATCAGCGGATTTGCTCTTGAAGCAAAACCGCCTCCCCAGCCAGGAAAGGACACGTCTGAGTCGACTTTTCTGTAGAAAGATAGAGAGAAAAAGACAAATTAGCAGGATCACCTTAATATTCATTCTGCATTGATTCTGCTAAACCATAATAATTTTCACAACGAGAAGAAGGACGGGGGTGTTTATGTTTTAGAGATCAAATAAAGAAGAATCGCAAATAGTTTTGCTGACCAATTTCAACGTTGCTACTTTGAGAGAGAAAGATAAACAAAACACGATTTAACTTTTGTTTACATGTAATAACCAATCTCTTCTCTAAAATAAGTTCAAATTGGAAGAAATTTACTAACTTTAAATGTACTCCAGTTAATCACGATGTAAAAACATGATCTAACTGTGGCCACAGCAAGCTCAGTACAGCAACATTGATAATCCACAAGAAAAACCTGAATAATGCCAAACTTAAAGTTGCATCCTGGTAGTAGCAAATGGAGGAAACCGTGATGTCACATTTTTAAATGAGATTTGCTATTAAAATTATTCTGAAAATTCTAAGAGAATTTCAGTTCCTCTATCTGTAAGTGAAACTATGTTTTCAGTAAGCTTAGAAAGTGGAATACACTCTGTGCTTTCTTTTTTAGTGATAGTTTCCTTGCTGTGTAAAATCTCGCAGTTCTCTCTTTTTACCTTGCTGGATGGTTTGCCAACTTTTTGGTGTTCACCTGCAGAGCTTGACTTTGTGCCTCGATTATTTTGGCATTCTGTATCTGAAGCTTTCACTGGACTCCTCAGATCGCCGCAATAGTCCTGTTCATAAAAGCTACGTCTCTCGACGACTTTGTCTTGGCTGCTGACCACAGCCTTAACTGGCAGAGCCAGCATTTTTGTCAGGTTCCGTAGGTGCATGCATTCTGTCTCTGAAGCTTTCACTGGACTCCTCAGAAGGGCGCAAATGTTTTGTTCATACAAGCCACGTTTCTTGACTACTTTGTCTTGGTTGCTGACCACGGCGTTATATCGCAGTGCCAGCATTTTGCCTTTTGTCGGGTTATGTAGGTGCGAGTTCCGCAGGCCGCAGTGGAGTCTTGGTGCCTCGTCACGAATATTCACGATGAATCTGATCTTTGCACTGCTGGGCATCTTGATGTTAATGATGAAGTCTGACCAGGCCTCGGGAGGTGCGGTTTTCCTCTTGTTATATTGCACTACTGCATACGTGTTGTTCTTCATGGTTGGCTCTGGGGTTACTTCCTCTTGTAGCGTGATCTTGCTATCTTCAGTGTCTTCTGTCGTTGTATTAAATTGTTGCAGTAGTGCAATATAGGATGTTTTATACATCAAGTACTCTTCGTACATCGCCTTCCCGAGGTGGATTCCATAGTTAAGTTGTTGTTTCATAGCTTCGTATTTACCCAGCAGTGCAAGGTGTTCCGTTTTAAGCGCCCCAAGTTCCTCCACTGCGCTGTTTAGAGATGCTGCCGATTTTTCCTTTTGCTCCTTCACTTCTCGAGCCAGCGTTTCAGCTTGAGTTTTCCGATACTGTGCATAACTTTGCCATTCAGCAATTTTTTGTTGGCACTTAGCCACGGTTTCTCTTTGTAAATTATTGTCTTCAATCAGCCAAGCTCGCTCAGCTGTTAGGGTGTGAATTTGCTTGTTCTGCTCCTGAATAATATATAGCAACTGTTCTTGGTTGTACTCTTGCAACTCCATCAAACCCTAAGATATAATCCAGAAATCTACACAGACATCTCGAGAAAAATATCGTCATGCTTAATCAAACATAATTTTCCCCGCTCACTCCAGCCCGTATAAGTTAAGCCAAAACTGTAACAAGAGTGAGTTTTGTGAGAACAAACTGCAAATAAATATTTGAATCACGATCATCAACGCGAAAACGTCAAGAAACCTCACCGAGTGGCAACTAGCTGACTTGACTGAAATATCAACATGGTCTACATTTAAAGTGGCGTGAGAGTGCAATGCTGTTGACGATATGCATTCAGCAATTGATGCTGTGATGAGAGCACACTCGTCGATTTCTCAGAAAAGATTGTACTAGGTATTCGCTTCTTCCGTTGTCTACCATCCCAAAATGAAACCGTTATATATACGCAAACGATCTTACCTTTTGCACAAAGCCTTAAAAAGAAAGTCCAAATCTTCAGGGATTAATTGTTTTTCAACGAACACGTTTCGAAATTTCTTTACCAAAAAATTGCAGTTCCGCGCAAAGCGAGTACATCTAAACTGAAAAAAACACTTCCAGTCGTTGTAGTGATGTCTCGTGACGTCATAATGCAATTGTAATTAGTCAATTTCTGTTGCGCGTGTTACATTGGAATTTACTCATACCAGTGAGAGAATGGTGATTACTTATTATTCACAATAAGAACCAGGTTCGTATTAAAAATATCCACGATGGGAGACTAAAGTGACTGATTAGCTAACCGAGGTAACAAAACAAAAAGTTGTACATACGACGATTATTAAAAAAACCGTTGCCGTTAAATTCTTAAATTGATACAAATTTGCAATTTTAAATGGTTATATTACTAAAGATCAGTATCCCGATCCAGTATGACCGTAATTTTTTTTGCCATATATATATTTTTTATTTTACAAAAAATCGATCACCTTTTCTTTGTATTTGTTCTTATAATGCTTAGCTGGCTCCGTCTGCACGCGTGAGGCTCATCACACATGCCTCATATTTCCTGCCGACACGCGACTAGCGTGTTATTTTCGCTCAAATATCCCTGAGCACAAAGAAAGACTGCTCGTACTTTTGGATAGTTTCTAGGCCTCCTTATTTTCGTTGCGGTCGAACCGTTTCAGGTCACGTGTTTCGTCTCGGATACGGCAACCCTATGGATTGACAGTGAAGGTTTGAGGAAAAGCCCTGCAGGAACTAGGCAATTGCCCAATTTCATTCAGGCCTAACTGTAGAATAAATCATTAAAAACAAAAGGTAGTAGAGTGCCATAAAGTTTTTTCAAAGCCAAACGTTTCAGGCTTAGCCCTTCATGAGTGGCATATAAACGACTTTTAAATTGTGCGTGACAACAACCGATGCGTGAAAGAAAATATAACGTTTGTTGGAGAAGAGCACGCGCAATGATAGAGGCACGCGCGTTAGTCTCAAATGATAGAAAAGTTAATGTCCAGCCCGTGTGGTCGCGCAGTTCCAAGTTTGAAGATTCGCCGCATTTCCAGTCTTTTTCGGTGGATGTTATTGCCGGTGCAGACCTTGATACCACGAATCTCGGCGTCGGGCAAAGTGTGGACTAATCCATTAAAGTGCTCAGCAACGGGGCAACCGGGATATTTTTTTCTCTATGCTTCTGAGGTGTTTTCCGAAACGTTATCGGAGGATTCGACCGGTTAACCCGATGTAAAGAGCTGGGCAGCGACGGCACGTGTTGCAGTAAATCAAGTTGCTGGAATGGCAGCTGAAATGTTCTTTGATGTTGATAGAACAATAAGGACCGTTAACAGTTAGTGAGGAGCTAGCAAAATGGGACCTGATTACGCCTGCCTGTTTGCCGGTTGCATGGAAGAAGCCATCTTATCAAAGTATCACTGGTTTTATTCCACAATTGCACAAAACGTTCCTTGACGACGTCGTAGGGGTCGCATGCTGCGATGGCAAGGACCTTGACCCGGGAGGGACTTCTATGTGAAAGGGACGGGGATGCTCGTCGGAAAATTAGAAATAAAACCCTAAAGGAGGCCAATCTGGGCGTGGCTCAGGCTCAGACCCCTAAAGGGGAAATGCTAAAACAGACAACCAAATAAGAGCCATGGTGATTTAAATTGCGCCAAAGATGTTCACATTGATCAATGCTGTTTTCTGTTGTTAGATTTTAGAAGCATTGTCATAATTCTTTAGTTTTCGTTCATAGTATCCCGAAAGCAATACCTGTATGAGTACAAATATTGGCTTTCTGTCTTGAACACCCTAAGTGCGACCAAAATCTGCAATTTGCACCCCTAAGCGAGACGACGAGCATCCCCATCACTTTCATTTGGGAGTCATCCCCCCAGGGACCTTGAGGACTTCAACGACCATGTTTCTAACTTCCATCCTGTCTTCTAGTACACACACACACCATCTCTGAAACTTCGCTACCTTTCCTTGACAGCAACCCGCATATAACTGGCAACCGTCTTCGAACGTCCGTTTACTACAAAGAAACAGACACACACAGCTATTTACATCATCACTCCCGGCTCACACCCTCGTTTTTCTAAGAACAGCCTTCCTTACAGAGAGTAATAATAATAACTTTATTAATGTGTCAAGAGACTTTAGCATGCATGCTAATTGGAGACACAAAGTAATTAAAGTAATTAAAGTAACTAAAGTTTAAATACAAAACACAAGTGTGTATCCAAAAAAACATAATATAAGAAAATTGCTAACATAACATTTATTTAGGAGCCACTAAATAAATTAGAGTTAAAATTTATTTGGGAGCCGCTAAATAAATTATCTTGATTGTTTCTCCTTCACGCATGGCTTTGAAAACAACAACACTGAAATGTAGCTCAGCCTTGCTCCTGTTTCAGCTGCTACCCTCAGGGGACCTGAAGGACCTTGTTCACCTGATCGTGATTCACTCGAGCAGGAATCGTCGTCCGCCAGTTTGGGTAGGTACGTGGTGTAGGGGGACATATATTGTATTCAGGGGTATACATGGGTATTCAAGGGTTTAAAAAAAACCGTTGACTAGCCCAGCACAACTTCCCTTTTAAACAGGAAATTTTAAGTCTAAGAACTAACACAAAGCAAGACAAATTTAAGCACCCAAAACAGCTCCGATTTCTCACAAAGGTAGAAATTGCTCAGAATCCAAAAAGTTGTTCGAAACGAAAATGTTACTTGAAATATGAAAAGTTGACATAAAGTTGTGGAAAGCCCTAATGGGAGGTTCCAATACAAAAACCGCCTGTCGTCAATTGATTCCTTGTTCAATAAAATAATGCAGGAATTGTTGCTTTAGGTCTCAGTGAAACAAATTCAGGATGCATCTGAGAGTGCTATGAAATGAGCAAATGCCGTATTGAATTTCTTCCGGCCTTGAAAAGGAAATTACAGATTAATACCAAGGAACAAGGAAAAATCTCTGACCCCGGCAGGATTTGAATCCAGGACCTCCGGATCAGATCATCGTCGTTCTATTTAAACTTACTGAACTACTAGGCCAAGCTGGGAGCAGGACGTGGGAATTAAGAGATTTGACCCTATTAAGACCTATTAAGATCTGGGACCTTGGGTGGGGGCGGATTACGCCACTATTCGTTAACTCCGAGAATATTAAAACTATGACAACGAAACTTAAAGAACAGATAGAACGTCCAAAAAACCTTTTTTTGAGGCCCGCAACAGGTTACACCTAAACATGCCGACATGCTTGCTTGAAGAGAAAACAGATTAATACGAAGGGGTGATTTAAAAAAAAATCAACAACTGTATTTGTCCCTTCTACGGTGATTGGTTTGGGATAAATAATAAATAATGTCTTTGTTTATCCTGATAAAAGAAACCGATCAGCTGAACACAAAGGAACAGCTGGTATAAACCGGTGATCAGCAAAATAAATAATCAAATTAAACTTAAAAATCACAAAAGTATAAAACATGTAAAAGTTGATTATCACCAGGCATGAAAAATCGTATATATATACATCGATATTAACTATAAAATGGAGGTAGGTAACCTAATACAATATATAAACTTCAATATTGCCGAACCTAAGGCTATAACTGCAATTAAGAGGGTATTCTCGTTGAATTCGTATGAAACAGGATGTGGATTAAATTACGAAATAGTAGACACCATCAGTTAGTTCGCCGTCACGCGAGACTACCACTTGGGATTGAACGCAAAGTGTTAACACAATCATAAGAAAGCAAAACTATGACATATGCACTATAATGGTTCCAAAGTTTGATTCCTTTGAACCATGAATAACTGTTTTTATTTTCGGGATAAATTTGTCAATGAAAAAAAATATATAGGAAAAAGCACAGAAACGCCAAACTATAAAAATTTGCTTCAATCACACATTCATCGTTTTTAAATGGTGACAGCATGTTTACTCTACGCTCTACAACCTATATATAGATTACGCGGTAACAATATTTTGTCACTTCCTAAGCCGAGAACTACCACATATGGACCACAATCTTTTTCATACTTTCAGCAAAACAGTGGAACTCTCTTCCAGACTCTTTGAGAACCTGCAATTTTTTAGATTTTAGGAGGAAGATTCTCAGTTATACTTCTTTTAATTCATTAGGTACCTTAAGGACTTTGTATTTTTTCTTTTGTTAATATTTTTTCTTTATTCATTCATTTATTATTATTATTATTATTTTTTCTTTATCTCCAAAACGTTAGCATCAGTGCTACTCTTAAATTCTAGATGAAGTAAAGTTTATGTATGTATGTATGTGTGTACCGACTGTCACCATGACAACATAACTTCCTTAATAAAATCGTATATTTACTAAAAAGCTGAAATGCGCAGGGCAAAATGCGCGCTTGGCTCGGTAACCAAAGAGAGATAATGGATGTCCTGATGGAATGTTTTCATACACTGATCTCGGAAACTAATGCTCACGTGTAATTTTGAATTTAAATATAATGAAAACAGAACGCGACGTGGATGGACCTTTTGTTACGCTCTCTGCCAACTAACATCTTTGCCGCAAATTTATCGTTCTTTCTACTGACGAGGTTTTGTTAAAAAGGGATGGGATCGGAGGTTAGCGCTGAGGAGAATAATGGACACCAAAGCGGAGATGTAAAAAAAGACGATGATTTGCATGAGAACGGCACTGAGACGAGCGAAAAGGAGAAAGACACAAAACCAACACGGGACGAAAAACAGCAGAACGGTGATTTAAGGAACAGAAAGTCCGGCAACTTGAAGGGGACAAACAAAACTAAAAATGATCCTAAAAGGTCTGTTCTTAGGACTAAACCACCTAGCAGGAAGGAGCATCAAAGATCGCTTGGTTCAAAGTTGATGTCAGTTGTCAATACCGGTGCAAATGCCGTCAACAGAGTTCCTTGGTTGGTGAAATTGGTCTTGTTCTGTTGTGTAGTGGGGCTAGCGTTTGTCACAAGATTTTTCAACGTCGCTGAGCCAGCACATATCTGGTTCGTATACAAAATTAGTATATTTCAGTGTCATCCCTTTTATTGTATGCATTAGTATCTTGTCTGAATGCCTGTTGCGTGGTGGTAAAAATGGAATCGAAGTCCGCACGGTCATTAAAGGTTAGGGCATAAAATTATGACTTATGGTTATCAGTCGACGAATACTTTTTCTTTTCGACCATTTAACTTTTTGAGACAAGCTAGACACCCTTCAAGACTACTTCCTTGGAAATTTTCCTCTTCTTTTAGCGAAAGAAATGTGACACTGATTTGAGATTTGAGGTTGCTAAAGGATTACTTCAGGCTTTACCTCCGGGTAAAGAGCTTGGCATGATTAGGTGATTAAAACTCATTCGGATGACAAAATTTAAGTAAAGTCAGACCTTCCAATCTTTTTGTTTTTAGTGTAAAGGCGCAGAAGTTGGCGGACCACAATAATTTGGTATAAACTGCTAGGTAATAGTATTATAGTCCAGCGGAAGGCTAGCTAAACTGCACTTGGACTTCCTACATCTTTCAAGGTTTTCAAGCATATTTTTCTTTCGGACATTTAACTTAGGATAAAAATATTTGGGATGTCCAACGCCGTTCATTTCAAACGATTTTCTTTATTATTTAACAGAGAGTACGTCATTCATGATAACACTTAGCTAGGAGATTACTTGCACTGGTTAAAATGAATGACAGTTACACCACACTAACCCGAGAAGTATAATTTAAAACGCTTCAAAATACTGAAAAATTACTAAAATATATAGAAATTCCTTTTTTAAACTTTGTTACTGTAACCAAGGACCACTTGTTACACGTATTTCTAACCTTACACATCGTACGCCTAAGTAAATCATACGCGCAATATAAGGGGACAAAGCGAGCAATATTTTGAGAGGTCTGGGTCGAGCGCGTCTTGTTCGAAAGGTGCACGCAGGGTCGCACGCGCGCGATCAAGGAAATTGGCTTCGGTAAGACTGGAGAGCTGAAAACTCCGCTAAACTAGTTCAAATTGTAATCATGACACCACGAAAGGGGATAGGGACGAAAAAGGAAGACAAACACAGCGACAGTGAACCTGAAATGCCATCTTTCACGGAAAGAACGCAAGGGAGCAAAGCCGGCACTCGATCAAATATGGCGAAATCTTACGATGTTTCAAAAGGGAACCCCAAAGTTTTTGGCCGTTTGTTAGCCTTTGGAGGGCTTTTGCTGGTGACATTTGCAACACGTTATTATGGAATCGCAGAACCGACTCACATATGGTAAGGTTGCTTCAAAACGTAACGTTTTGGTGGCAAAAACGTTAGGCCTAAAGCTTACAAGTAATGCATAATTTCAGCTGATAATTTGTGTCACCGATGTCTGACATTTCCGGTTAATGTCATCGAGTTACTTAAAATTCATTTTAGTTTTGCTAGTTTTGTGTATAGAGTACAAGGCTAAAAGATGAGGGTTTGCTTTGCAACACAGCCACGCTATAAAGGGCGACATTTCAGGGCTTTGATATGGAAATAGTTTGCAGCTTGTTTGTATGGTTGTGTAGCAACTGTTGACGCCATTTTGAAACTGATCTGAGCACAATTAATTTGTGTTCGAACACGCTGACTGATTCCCTCGGGGATGTTGTAAAAACTTAATTATCGAACTTTTTTCTTGGTTCTTAGTTTTTATTGAAATTTATTTACGTCGTATTTCTTATCTCAAATGCTCTTAAAAGCACATTTTAGCGCTTGGTTTTTAGACGCCAAATATTCAGTTTAAATATGCAATTTTGATGGCTTTCTTTCAGTTGTTCTTAAATAAGCTTTTCGTTTCATGATTTGCTACATCTGCAGCTGTAGCTTGGATTTTTATATTACTGCGAAAACAGTTCTGTAAACCTTTGAAAGGTTTAAAGCACGAACGTGCTTTTTAGCTTCTCTTGGAATGTATAGAACTTTCATGAAGTTTTCACTCCTTCCACAAAAACACAATGCCACCTGCTGCTTTGGGGAAATCTTTATTGAAGCATGTAAGTTGATAGGTGGTCCTTCAGTTAACCAGCTGGTACTGCAAACCTGGATGTACTTTATTTTTGTCACAAACCTGCATTTTTCGTGGGCATTTATAACTAAACATATTAAATTGTAAATTAACATTTCACAATGTTAATTAAGTTAGATTTCTATTTTTCTGCACTCTTTATTAATAATGGTGCATACAGACAGTGTCAAGATAGCTAGGAAAATTGTGCTATCATGGTAATAAATTAAATTTGTCATGCAACAGCGTTGTGTGATTGAAGGGCCTTGTCGTCATAGGACAGGCCCTTGATGTGAAGAAAATTCATTTATTGAAAAATATTTTCATGGGCTGCTGTTCAGAGTTTTGTTTCGCACCAAAGTCAGGGAATTTCATCTCAGGCAAAAAAAATGTTTGATATTAACTTTGCTTAGAGCATGGCTGTGTTATTTTTGGTAAGAAGTAGTTTTGGAAGGTGTCATGTTGTAATTACACATGTACAGTATTTAGGAATTTAGTAGCCTGAGAAAACAGCTGATGTTTTGCAAGGTTGTCACATGATCCCTGGCAAAATTACGTCTGAGTAACGAGCGCAGAAATTCCATACTGATGAGGTGCCACTACCCAGATCTAGGTAGTGCTTCTGATTGGTTGAAACTCGAGGGAATTGTGGTTCAACCAATCAGAAGCACTACCTAGATCTGGGTAGTGGCACGTCATCAGTGTGGAATTTCTGCGCTCGTTACTCAGAAGTCGTTTTGCGAGGGCTTAAGTGGTGACCTCGCGAGACGTCCGCTGTTTTCTCAGGCTAGGAATTTAGTCACTGAATCACTTTTTGGATTGCTTAGAAGAACAGTAATTGTCATTTTTGTAGTTGTTACCAGTGGCCCACATGGGCAGTGCTGAACTCCAGTTTCTATGGCATGAAGAAACGAGGGGTATTACTTCTTCTTCTTCATGGACAGGATGCTAGGTTATTTCCTGGCTTCCTCAGCATTTCTTTAGGTTTTCCCAACAGTTCATTGTTACCCACTTTATATTTTATGTACACCTTCAGTTGGTAGAGCATTGAGGGAAGGGTAAAGTTCCTTGTCTATGTCAGAAACAACACAACATAATACATAGACCAATCCTTGAACCGCAGACCCATCAATCTCCCAATCCAAAATCCAATCATAATTCTGACATGGTTCCAATATGGGAAAGAGGGATGGGAAATAAATAAAAGGGAAGGGGCAAGATTGGAAAAGTCTAGTTTGGATCTTCAGAGGTTTTATTTCTGTAACTGACAGGATAACTACTTGTGTTTGAAGGTCCAACAACAGTTTTTTGTAATGCCTTTGTATTTTATCTTTCAGCTGGGATGAAACACATTTTGGAAAACATGCAAATTTTTACCTCAAGGGAGAGTTCTTCTTTGATGTTCACCCTCCACTAGCCAAGGTAAACATCTAGTACTTTTTGAATTATAGTTAATAGTTATTAATAGTTAGACTACAAAGCTGAGTTTTGTATGAGTGAATAGAAAATGTGGATAAGTAGTCTAATTGTTTTAGCAGGGGTTTCAATAACATTTGAAGTAGGCAGCTCGTCTGAATAGAGTAACCGACTGTATCAACTAGGGCTTTGAAACAATCTTTCTTTAATTACTTTAATTTAGGGCAAAAAGTAGCCGCCTTTTCTGAGCGAAATAGCCGACGCTTTTCGTCGGCCGTCGGTGCTTATTGAAAGTACTGTTTTAGTATCTCAGAACCCTGGCTATCTCAAAGTGAAACTCACTTCTCTCCTTTGATTTGCTAATGACATTTGTGTTTAGTGCAGGTCATCTCAGACTCCCACCATCTCGTAGTCAGGTGATGATAATATTTAGGCTGTACATAAAAAATCTTCAAACAAAAGTTTGCTTTTGAAGGATACAGTGGATGCGGTCATTTTCCAATGCCAAATAACCAGTGGCAACTGAGCCAATCAGACTCGCATGTTTGCAATAGGTTAAAGTGAAATTGTCTGCTTAATAAATAAATGGTTTATACACCCCTTGTAGAAATCCTATACAGCATCCTACAGGATTTTCTAGGATCTTATAAGATCCTACAGGATCCTGTAAGTTCACACAGGATCCTACCCAGGATCCTACATGGCAATAATCCTAACCATTTTTATAGGATCCTATTCAGCATCCTGTAAAGTCTTTCAGGATCCTGTTTAAGATTGTCTAGGGTCCTATTTAGGATCCTATAGGATCTTGTTTAGGATCCTGTAGGATCCTACAGGATCCTAAAGAAGATCCTGTAGGATCCTATAGCTACAGGATTCTACAGGATGTCAAAATATAGGATCCTACAGGATCTTTTGTAGGAGCTTATTGGATCCTGGGCAGAATTTCTACCAGGGGCAATGCCCACAGTTCTGTTATATGTTTTGTACAACCCCTTCTTTCTCTGTTGCAACAGATGTCGATAGCATTAGCAGGATATCTTAGTGGATATAATGGTTCCTTTCCTTTTGACAAACCTGGAGATCAGTATGGAGAGAACAGCTACGTAGGAATGAGATTGGTAAGATGGCTTGGATGACCAATAATATTACAGACAATTATATAAATTTTTTATGGGTAGAATCTTTGTGATATTTGATTGGCCATGCCTTTGAAAATCTTTTTTAGTTGTAGGTAGTACTCTCACCTTGTGACCCTCTTGTGTTATTGAAAGCCAGTAAAAAAGTGCACCCATAGATTTCCATTCAATCTGTGGATTATCTTTTGATGATCAAATTTTTGTGCTCCTTTAACAAAATCGTGAAATATTATATACCAGTGCAAAAATAAATTCAAGGCATTGGGAGGAATTCCCTTTAAAATAATGCTTTTTCTTTCAATGATGGACTGTCTATTACAGTTAGTTATTTATGTTTGACTGTTAGTGGTTGATAGAACAACAATTTTGGTACTACCGTAAACACCGGCGTATAAGCCGCACTCGCAGATAAGCCGCACCCCGATTTTAGAAGCTCAAGATTTGGAAAAAAATTTTTTGTCAAAAATTCATAGCCGAGTGATTTCATTTAATGAACATATTGACTGAAGTGAAGTCCTTTTCACTACGGATCGGTGATTCAATTTCTAGTCTGAACAAGACTCAAACACGCATTTTAATCCTTACAACAAATATCGAAAAGGTATGAAAACGTAGCTTGAACACAAGACCGCTTTCCCCGATGAACTTTTCCCCAGCATTTTTCCACTTAAAGCTATTCAAGTCCGTAAATTTGTAAGTAAGTTTCGTTCGGCCGTTCGGTTGCGTATCTTGGCTTAGTAGCCAGGCATTTGATGAGAAGAGAGAAAACTGGTGACAAGTGTTGTCGCTTCGTTCATTCGCAAAGCAAATTTTAGCGATTTCTTCAGCTGTTCGTGGCTTTCATGTTTACAAGGATATTTGGAAGCCATCCACTGGTGACAAACAGGCCTGTGAAAGGGAGTTCGATGATTGCTTTGACAAATTTGCCATCAAAGTTGTCAACAAAGGAGAAACAGCGGGCCATTTTATAATACCACGCGAGTTCTCGAAGATAGCGTGGTACCGTTTTGACTTTATTTTGGTGTTTTGGGGCTGATTCATGGCAAATTACAGATTTTTTCCAGATGTTCTCGCAGATAAGCCGCACCCCCGATTTTGAGCGAAGTTTTAGGGTAAAAAGGTGCGGCTTATACGCCGGTGTTTACGGTACATAAATGCTTGAATAATGTAACTGATGTATGTTGATATACATGATCCATGGGTCCATATTATAAGTTGGTAAATTATGATTGTCCTGGTGAGTGTATTCCTGAGAAGAACTGTTTGTGATGACATTGACTGATGGTGGTCTTGACTCTGATGATGACTTCCGCTCAGGTTCACTTGTCGAAACGTCAGTCAATGTCACCACAAACAGTCCTTCTCAGGAATACACTCACCTGGACGATCATAATTTACCGACTTATGATATGACTCCTGGGTTCAAACCATTTACAATCATTATGATGGATATTCTTATTGTTTTGTTAGTTCTGTGCAACATTAGGAGCTCTGTGTGTACCACTTGCTTATCTCACCGTATGGGAACTCACAAAGTCTACTGGAGCTGCCCTCCTGGGCACAGCATTTATTGTTTTCGGTAAGTTGAGCAGTACTCAGATGTGGAGTCAATATCAGAGTGTGTTTCTTTTATCTCCTACAAAACGCTAGCGTTCAGAAAGTTCTAAGTTGTACAGCATAATAAAGAACACCACTGAGACAAGACAGTATACTGCTTAGTAAGTAACAGGTTTCAACTGAATGGTCACACCTCAAGCCCTGGCCAAACGGAATCGCAAGTTAATGCAAGTTAGGAAATGTGAACTCGCTAACACAAACGGACTCGCAAAGTTGAATGCAAGTAGCAAAAAAGCTATTTCAGGACAGCCTTGCACGAACTTCTGTACAAATGAGAACAATACTGAGACCAACTTGCGATGACTTGTGTTGGGTGCGTGCAAGTTTGAGCTTGATCAAAGTGAACACAAGTCATTGCAAGCCATCGCAAGTACACGCAAGTCATGGCCAAACGAAGTCACAAGTTGTTAAGGCCAGTTTTCAACTTGCGATAACTTGCGACTCTGTTTGGCCAGGGCTTTAGGATTTCAACCATAGACGCAAAAGCGAGAGCTCCCTCGTGGATATATATAGCAAAATAAACTACACCTTAGGAAAGCACTTGTTGTTTATTATGTTGTTTTTAAATTTTTGTTTCAGATCATGGATGTATAACTATTTCACAGTACATCCTTTTGGACCCTATTCTCATGTTTTATATCATGCTGTCAACTTACTGTTTTACCAAGTTTCAAAACTGTAAAAATGTGTAAGTATTCCAATATCAACGTATCTGCATTCCTTACAACAAAATTTTTAAGGCTATGTCACAGTGACACTAAAAACCATGAATGGGAAAAAATAGGTCTTTTAATGGCAGGAAACTAGAGAAAACCAAGACCTGAATAATCTTTATGGGAGGTTGGGGGTCTTCTCCTTATGTTCCAGGGTATTTAGTTTTCTTTTGACAAAAGTTAAATAGGGGACTGTTAAAATACCAGTAGTGGGGCCACTTGAATGAGAGGATGCATTTGTTTTAGCTCAGTATTGTTTAAAATATCGTAAACCTTGGTTTGGTCATGTCATGTCTTGCATTACTTGCTTGATTGTTGTCTGTTATTCTCTAGTCCTTACAGCTTTGACTGGTGGCTGTGGATGACTGCATCAGGAGCTTCTTTGTCTTGTGCATTTAGGTGAGGAAAAAAGTGAAAAGTATCAGTATGTACAGTAAACTGAAGCAAGTGTTTGTAAATTTTATGTAAATTGATATTTTACACCCTGTCGTTAACAGCTTTATCCACTCTAAACTTGTCTTCTTGTTTGACACCTGCATTTTGACTGTCGTCTAAGTCTGATAAGCCTCTTGTAGGCTTACGTCACAGGCGCCATTATAAATAGTCCAGTAGAGACTTACAGGCACACAGGGAAAGCTGCTCTTGACTTTTACTTGCCTGTAGCACTTTCTCGCTTACTCAGAAGCGTAAATCTAGTCATCTACAATCTCGGACAAAACTGTTGAGACACTTCGGAATGAATGAGGACTTTGACCTTGAAATCCACTTACCACAACAAATCTTTCCCTCTCTCCCCCTTATCACCGTTGCTTTGCCACCAGAGTTCCACTGATGAAACCTTAGTCCTTCGAAACAACATTGAGTGAGGGGAGGGGGGAGGGAAACCATTTATGCAATCTTGTTGGTGTTTCTTTACGGGGAAATTGAGAAATACGCGCGCTTATTGCATTTGTCTCAACTAGTTTTGTCCACGATTGCAGGGTTAAAACTTGGCGGTCGCACGGTCGCCCGTGGCGATTAAAAAGTGTCCAGGGCGACTAAAAGTTGAGGTTTGATCGCCCGAAGGGCGACTACGATTTGAGAAGTACGAAAAGAGTAGCAATAACAATAAAATAAAATGTTCTTTCATTGAAGTACCTTTCTTTTCTTTCCTCGATTCTAAGTTCATCAATTGTAGTAAAGGTTTAGTTTTAAAGCACAAAATTCAAAGTCGTTCGTGATCGAGTTTTTAGATCGCTCCGATACGTAGACGCCATTTTTTATTTTACTGACACGAGAATCCAGACATACCCAGAGTTCAATGCGGTACGTTTTCAATAATATCGGCAAAATTACTCGATACTGCTCGATATAATAGACTTACTTTTCACCTGAATTCAAAAACAATTGAAAGAAACTGAGAATCGTGATACTGACAGAAGTTTATAGATGTTGACAAGATCGTTTTGTCCGTATTTGGAAAATAATGGTCCAGTTTTTCTTTAAAAGTTTAAGGACCAAGTCAGAACCTGTAAGTGAAGAAAATAGCAAACAAGAACGAGATGAATGATCCCCAACACGGACTGAACAGAGTTTTTATTGTTATAACAATTTTACCAATTTCTCGACAGTACATTGGCAAATGTGAGCATTCAAGACAAAGTTAAGATCAAGCAAATTTCTTTTGGCGTTTCAGTAAAACATCTTACTAAAAAACACGGGCTCAAACAGCCATGAGACGTTTATTCGAGCAAAAATGATTTGATTTTTTTTGTGTTAGTAGAGGAAATTCGAGGGCTACTTTATTTTGGCCTGGGCGACTAAGAATTCAGGAATACTGGCCTGAGTGGCGACCAAGCACTGAAGTTAATTTTTAGCCCTGCGATTGTAGGTGGCTGATGGCTTGCATCTCAGGAAATAAGCACAATAAGGCACATGTACTTACTGGTACCCAACCAAAAAAGCTACTTGACCTTATCAACTGGACGGGACTTTTTGTTAGCCTCTCCTCTGCTAGAGGCTTACAAAACTAGAGTCAGATACTTAGCATACATAACGAGTTAAAACATAGAAAACAGCACAAGAACAACATTGTAATTGTGACTTTTTTCTAGCTGCAAGTGGGTTGGTTTGTTTGTAATCCTCTGGGCTGGTATCACCACTGTCCTGAACCTCTGGGACCTTCTAGGAGATCTCTCCCTATCACTGGTAAGTAAAGTATCTTCTGCTTAAAGCCAACTTTAAACTTAAATTATGTGTCTAGAATCTGCAAATTTTAAACTCAGGGCTATCTCTAATTTTTCTTGAAGGGTTTAGACTCATAAAACCTTTTGATCAGAGTACAAGATTGAGCGTGAGTGCAGTGTACCTTGGTAAAAATCCTGTACAAGATCCTTCAGAATTCTGTAGTATTCTTTAGGATCCTACTGGATCCTACCAAGGATCCTAAATGGCAGTAATTAATCCTAACCACGATTTGTAGGATCCTACTCGGATCCTGTAAAACCCTAAGATCCTATAGCATATCACAAGATCGTAAATATGATCCTGTAAGGTCTTAAGTAGGATGGAATGAGATCCTGTAGGATCCTCTGTATATACATCAGGATCCTAGGCTAGGATCCTATAAGATCCTGTTCACACTCTGTAATGCGAAACACAACATCCTGCAACAGAATTAAACAAATAAGCTGGGCCCGGCATTACAAACATCAACAGGGAAACTTATCATGTTACGTTGCAGATAATATCTCAGATCCTTTATTGTCAGACCTGGCAATACAAACATGAGAGGCTGAAAAAAATCTGTCAAGTTCCTAAAGGAGCCAAATTCAACGTACCTACAGTAATACCTACTGTAATATGCCAAAAGCGGCATAGAAACCACATTAAGACGCTTAACAAATGATCAGAGGTCAAATTAAACTGAGAATAACAAACAGTGCGAGCCTCAAGAATCCACCGGTTATCAGAAAATGGATCAGATATGACCTCGAGATCAAAGTCTTAAAAATGCGACACCTAAGTTGTAACGGCTCAATTCAGTCACCATTTAAAAGTTCTCCAAACTAAACCCACTTCAAAGACACAAGAAGCAAAATTGGTCAAAAGACCGAAATAAGGTGCGGCATACAAAGACGTGAAGTAGGAGTCGTGCAGGCCTTCCAACCCCATTTTATAACTGCCTTTGATTTCTGCCAGGGTATGGCTACTCAAACCAAGTGCCTGTCCTTTAGAATTTCAAGTGTCACACCAGTCTCATTTCTAAAGCATCCTTCTCCAAATGATGACCAATGGGCAGAAGTGATGGCTCTGAAAAACTTGACTAGTTTGAAGGTCCATCACTGTGTTCGTACCCAGTCAGATTGTCATACTCATCCCTTCTAGCTGGGGAAACTTGCTGGGCTGTGGCCCTTACGTACAGATTCCCAAATGGGATAATTTCAATACCTTTGGACAAATTAACTGTTATTACATCATAGTACAAAGTTTACACGTACAAAATGTTCATGCATGATTTTGTACTCGTATTTCTAGACTGGTTCCTCTTTGACCAATAACAAGATTTGATTTGTTTGTTTTTTCTTGTTTAGTTTGAGATTGGTAAACACTTCATGGCACGAGTGCTCTGTTTGATCATGGTACCCATTTTTGTTTATCTCTTCTGGTTTGCCATTCACTTCCAGTTGCTACCAAACACGTAAGGAAATATTTTTAATGCTTGTTTAAGATCCTGATTGTAAGGGAATCTGTAGTTTGTAAATTAAACTTCATTAATGTATTAAAAATTGTTTGAGTCTTTATGTGATTTAGTGCCCTCTATTTGGTGCCCTCTACAAGTGGAATATTACAGCTATAGAACATGACACTTAGGTGAAGTTTAAATAAAAATACTAATTTAATAATTATTAATATGCATCATCATCATTGCATGGATTGCATTTTTTCCAGTACACGTACTGTATTCTGCATTCATTTTTGGCCCATTTTCAAGATGGCCAATAATAACATAAAAGGTGTAACATATGTGATTATTCAGTCAACTAATTGATAACTGTGAAGCCAAGGAGCCACATGTTATTGTTTTGTTTTATTCAGTGGCCCAGGCGATGGATTTTTTAGTTCAGCTTTTCAATCAACTCTCAAGGGAAATGTTCTCTACAAGAATGCTGTGCCTGCAGGTTCGTATCTGTTTATCCAAACACAATCTTTAAAAAACAAATTATTTTAATTGCTATGAAATCAATATTAATAATGTTAAATCAAGATTATTCATTGATGCCTAGTAAGTTTTCTCTTATAGTGGGAAGAAAGCAAATCCTAACGCTAACAGTAGGTTGAACCTTTATTAGCCACTCCCCATGGTAACAGACAAACCTCCGGCCTAATTGTATTCCAGTTTGAACTGGAATTTTGAGTTAGTTTTTGGAGAGGGTGGAGAATAGGACAACCAGGAGGTAACCCTCAGAGAAGGCCAGGATGGTATTCAAACTCATGCCAACCCACATTGCTAGAAAGCAAGTGCTTTTGCCACTTCATCATTATACTACAGTAACTTCATCTCTTAAGAAAAGTACTGAGGCATTTGATAATGCCACTGTATATTTCAGTTTATGAGGGAAATATGTCTTTTGACTCTACCATCTCATCAATCAAGATGTAATGTATTGAGAGGCCCCATCAAAAACGTCCTTTTCTTATTTTACTTTTCCAGACCTGGCATTTGGTTCAGTAGTGTCCATTAAGAACCACCGAGCTGGAGGAGCACTTTTACACTCTCACTCACATCTGTACCCCAAGGAACATCCTCCTGAGCAACAGCAGGTGAGAACTCCTTTGTGTTTTAGAAGTTTATTTCCTCCTTTTTGATTTTACCTGTTATTGAAACATCCTAAATACACTTGGGCCACACTACCATGTCGCCACAACAAATTGGTAGACTACAGCCATTTTAAATTTTGTACCAGAGGTAGATATTCATCTGGGATGAACTTATCCAAACCATGTTAGCTATAATTGTTCATTAATCCAATCAACATTCGATTATTGAATCGAGGCTCAATTTGAATATTGGATTATTCATTTCACTAAAAAATCATTCACTCAACCAAGGGCATCAATTTTCCAATAATAAATTCATTAATCTGTTAACGATGGGATCGCCTGGTTTTGACTATAAATGCCCGTTGTCCCCAGTTTTCCATTCAATAGATCATTTCCTTCTTTACAGTGAGTTGCTCTTTCATCTATTACTGACAACATGTTCTTCCAAAGTTCTTTTAGCTAGTGAACATTATAATTATATTATTATTCAGTGACAGCAACTATCCACCGTTAGTTAAATTGCATTGTTCAAGAAAATATTCATATCCTCCATGGATGGTTTTTCTCAGTTTGAACCCATAAAGTCTCCACTGGAATATTCCAGTCTGGCTTCATAGTTACCTTCCTTAAATAAATTACTGTATATGGCTTTTGAGATCCCCCCACCTCCCACCTCCCCCACCTCCACCCCTTAGAATTTCCAATGATCTTCCATCTGGGGTGGGGTATGGACATTTTCTGGAACTGCACATTAATATGTGGTCAGAATATTGTACCTAAATGCATCGGTGTCTTTAAACCCTTTAAGCCCTAACAGTGATGAAAATGAAATTTCACTTTACACCATCACTACCTGTTTAAACATTCAAATGATGAGAATATAGGAAACAATCACCAAGGATAAGATGTGTTGATATCTACACAAATTCTCCTTACTAGTTCCATAAGAAATGTATGGAGAACAGTAAGGAGAACACGCATTTTCATATCAGGGCTTTAAGGGTTAACTCCTTGAACCTATTACTCCTTTCAGGTTACCTGCTACTCTCACAAAGATGATAACAACAAGTGGTTAATTAAGAAAGCTTATGAAGATTACGGTGAGTACAGACAGGCCCTTCTTTGTTTTATTCTGTCCAAGTAACTTGATCAATGCCAGCAAAATTTTGTGATTAACTGATTGTTACAAGAAGCCTGTTACAAACTAACAATATGTATCTTAATATCGCTGTTAACAGATGACAAGCAGCCTTTGGAATACCTTAAAAATGGAGATTGGATCAGACTGGAACATGTTGCGTAAGTATATATTAAACCTTCAGTTCAGGCCAATATGTTTTCTTAATAAATGGACAGCTCAATTGAAAAAGTCATGTTACTTGTAAGTGGAAAAGTTACCCTTGAAATTAAACTTCCAATTCCAATTTGCTCCATATTACCGTAAACACCGGCGTATAAGCCGCACTCACAGATAAGCCGCACCCCGAGTTTAGAAGTGCAAGATTTGGGAAAAAAAATTTTTGTCAAAAATTAATAGCTGCGTCATTTCATTTATTAAGAACTTAAATGAACATAATGGCTGGAAGTCCTTTTCACTATGGATCGGTGATTCAATTTGTAGTCTGGATAAGACTCAAACACACATTTTAGTCCTTGTAACAAGTATCAAAATGGTATGTAAACGTACTTGAACACAAGACCGCTTTCCCCGATGAACTTTTCCCCAGCATTTTTTCAGTTAAAGCTATTCAGGGACTATTCGAGTGCGAAAATTTGCGAGTAAGTTCGTAGGGCCATTCGGTTGCGTATCTTGGCTTAGTAGCCAGGCATTTGATGAGAGGAGAGAAAACTGGTGACAAGTGTTGTCGCTTCATTCATTCGCAAAGCAAATTTTAGCGATTTCTGGTATATACTCCATGGGAGAATGCCATGGATGCATTGGCTCTATAACAAATACACCCCTGTATACTTCAAATACCCTTGTATACAAGGGTAAACAGGGGTATACAGGGGTAAACAGGGGTATACAAGGGTATTCAAGGGTATACAAGGGTATTTGAAGTATACAGGGGTGTATTTGTTATATAGCCAATGCATCCATGGCATTCTCCCATGGAGTATATACCCGATTTCTTCAGCTGTTCGTGGCTTCCATCCCTGGCTTCCATCACTGTTCCATGTTTACAAGGATATTTGGAAGCCATCCATTGGTGACAACCTCGCCTGTGAAAGGGAGTTCGATAATTGCTTTGACAAATTTGCCATCAAAGTTGTCAACAACGGAGAAACAGTGGGCCATTTACCACGGAAGTTCTCGAAGATAGCGTGGTACCGTTTTGACTTTATTTTGGTGTTTTGGGGATGATTCTCGCAGATAAGCCGCACCCCCGATTTTGAGCGAAGTTTTAGGGTAAAAAGGTGCAGCTTATACGCCGGTGTTTACGGTAATAGCTCAACTTTGGCTTTCAGATTAGTTATCATGTTAGCAATGTAGTTATAATGTGTTAATTGCTTGTTGGCCTGAAGGCTCAACTTAGCCTGTTAATTTTGTAAAAACCCATGCAATTATAATAATAATTATAATAATGATTAATAATAATTTGACTTCTTATGCACTTTTTAACATAAAATGATCAAAAGCACAGTACAATACATGTATATGTACAACTAATTATAAGACTAAGAGCTATAAAAACCTATATGAAATATCTAAGTTATGTGTAGTTAAATAAATGTAATAAATAAATATACATTGTATTTTAGTAAAAATATTGCAATCATTATTATAAGAGAACAAATATCATCAAATATCATGAACATAAATCATTCCTGCTTTGCTTCAGCTGATTCAGTTTTTTTTTGACCCACTGATCAGGAACACTGCAAGTAAAGAACACAGGTCTCCTGTCAATAGAAACTGATTATAGCATGATTAGTATTTACCTAATATGTACATATTCATGAAGGAGTTTGCAGACATTTCTAATATGTTATGAACCAGTAACAGTGCTTTGAAGACTTTTTTAATGTATATTCTATTTGATTTTTAGAACAAGAAGAAACCTTCACAGTCATGCAGAAAAAGCACCATTGACCACACATCATAATCAAGTGACAGGTTATGGAGATGTAAGTACTATGATGTGCATGACACCAATGATACAATGTTGTTCAGTGGTATGCTGTGAAATATGCCCGGAGTGACTTGATTTTTTAGTATCCTTTTGTGTGTATACCTGTCAAGTCAGGAGTTGGGTATTCATGGTACACCACGCATTGTATTAATGGTACTATTTTATCCCATGCCTCAAAAAGAGATGTCCTATTGCAGTTTCACTGATGTTTTTTTAAACATTTTTGTTCTCTAGTTTGTTTTTGATCATTTTCACAAATTTTCCAAAGACTGAATATTACAAAAGACTTGCTATTACATGTACTCTCGGAAGATTTTCCATAACCTACCAAAGATGGTCTAGTCTGAGGTCATGCAAATGTTTCATACCATTTTCTGAAAATTTTGGAAGATTGCTGATGAGTTCAGAAGTCTCATGAGGAAAATCTGACAACTTCAAATGCACTTAAAGCTTAAAAATAAATTTATTAATTTTGCCTGTAGAATGGAAAAGGAGATGGAAATGATTTTTGGAGAATAGAAATCGTGAGTGGTGAAGGTGAAAATGGAAGAATAAGAACAGTGAAGACAGTGTTCAGGCTCATTCATGTTACTCTTGGTTGTGCTCTTCATGGCAGCACACAAGTATTACCTAAATGGTAAGGTGGTGCTTTAATTTTAATTTTTATTTAGTCAGTTCTTAAGGGGACCCCCAGGGGGGGGAGGGTACTCCAGATTTCAAGGGATGGGGATGATCAAAGGATTTTTTGGGTTTAAAATAATTTTTGATTCGGGGATTCTTTTGGGTAGGAGAATTTGGCAAGTATTTTTTTGTGACTGTGTGGCTCGATTTAAATAGGGAATTTTTTTTTTTGGGTATTCAAAACAATCTCAAGATTCTTGGTAGTGCTGACTGCATATATAGTTCATGCTATGTCATGTCATCCTTTCTGGAAATTTTTAAGGCTTGGAAATTCGGCATGGGAATTTCTTGGGGGTTAATTTTTGGTCCAGGGATTTTTTTGGGTTTTGTTTGAAGTCCTAGTGATTTTTTTGGGTTTTGATTTTTGCTCCCATTTGATCATCCCGTCACCAGAAATCCAGAATACCCCCCCCCCCCCCCCCCCCGGGAGAGAACCATGGTACAAACTTGAGAGGTCTTCACGATGTGTATTTGAGCACTGCAGTAGAAAGAAGAAACAGCTCAATAGCTTTCAATTGAGTGCATGTCAACACTGTGAGATTTTGTCCACAAAAGACGTGACTATTTAATAGTAATTTGGGAAGTTGTATAATCAACACAACAGCATTGCCTATAAAGGTCATACTTAAACAAAATTAAGAACCTTCTTATAACAAACTTGTACATGTTCATCATTACATGATAACAAACAGTACCCCAGGGAAATATTTAGTGCTCATTAGCTGTCATTTGACTGCTCAAAATTTAAAACCTGAATGTTACATGGCGCAAGGCTGACTTCACACATCATTAGAGCACTGTAAGTAAACCGTCGTGACCAGATAGGTGAGAAATATTGTTTTTCACAGTAACTTGAACTTTGGTTTGGTTAGTTAAAGCTTTTGAATTCATTTTTATTTGTTTTGTGCAGGGGCTGGGAGCAGCTGGAAGTTACATGCAACCCTGTCGTACATCATACAAATAACCTTTGGAATGTTGAGGGACATGAAAATGAAAGAGGTAGCATCCTTTAATGAAACTCTTTATTAATAAGTCATTAAATATAATATATTCTAACATTTGTTGCAGCTGATTAAGTTATTAAAATGGCAATAATCATTTAAATACTACTTATTTCAGTTGACCCCTTTAATCACCCACTGTCAAACTTCCTTGCCGTGTTTAAGTGTCCCTTCCTTTTACTGGATATGTTATTACTCCTCCCCTTAAGCAGTGTTCAGTATTATTGCTACAGTCAAACTTTGGTTTACTGGACCCTTTGAAACAACCAAAAAAGTGGATACCTTAGGGTTCAGACAATCAAGAAGAATTAATATTTTTGTAGATAAATCAAAAAGAATTAAAGTATTTTTGGAGATAAGTTAATACTGAGTACATTATCAAACAAGATTTTGTAGAGGAAACTGGACATTCGCTGCACTGTTAATCTCATCTTTTCTGACAGTGTTCTTAGGGGCCGATTACATGAGGCAGGCTGGCTTGGTTAACCGGGCTGGCTCGGTTTGCCGGGATCTCGGCACGTCTGTGAAACACACTAAAAATCAACTTCACGATTACATGCAAAAATCTCAGCCCGGCTAGCTGGGATCTAGCTCGGCTAGCCGGGCTGAAAATTCACCATGTAATTGCGATTGCCGGGATTACACTTTCCCGTCATGAAATTTCGCTTCAGAGCAAAATGGCTCATCAAAAGATCGACATTTCTCTTTCTAATGTATAACACATAAAGGTTTATCAGACCATAAAGCTACGTAAAACTGAAAATAATTAACACCAAAATAATGGATTAGCAAAAGTAAAAGCACTCGATTCATGCTCTTTGATGTGGCCATCTTTTCACACGACAGCTTCTAAATTTAGCTGCAGGCGGGCCGGCCCGCCTCATGTAATACCAGGCTGAGCAGTCATCTCAGTAGACCTAGCCAGCCCTGCTACGGAGCTAGCCTGGCTCATGTAATTGGCCCCTTATTCAATTTTTACCAGAACCCTGGAGTAAACAAAGCCTGCTTCACAGAATTACTCACACATTTTCTTCTCTAAGTTGTTACAACCTTATCTTGTAAATTCTCATAAGCAACCCAGGATCACTGATAAAGTCTGGATAATCATTCAATAACTCCATACCTCAAGCTTTCGATTAAGTTTATTTCCATAAACTTTGAAATTTCTAATTTTCTCTACCCTTTTTCCTGCTGATTTAGTTCCAAAGGAGGCATCAGACTTTTACAAGCCTTCCTTTATTGGCAGTGTCTATGAATCACACATTGTTATGGCCCAGGTGTGTTCTTTATTAAGCTTGGTGTTCTTTAGTCCTAGTTAGCATAGCTAAAATTTTAATTGAATAAAACTTATAAGCTTGAATGCAATGCATGTGTTATTTTTTTTCAAATAGTTTTACAATGTTTAGTGTCAGGGTTCACTATAAGTGAGACTGCCTTAACGCTCGTGAAACCTCCCCCCCCCCCCCCCCCATAGCTCAGTGGCATTCAACTGGCATCTGGAAGGCCATGGGTGTGACCGATTCCCGTTAAGAGGACTCAAACTTTCTTTTTCTGTGTGATTTGACTTGAGAACACTTCTTCAGTTATTTCGTTTCATCCACGTCACCATTCCATTTATGATATATTAATGTACCAGCTCAAACTGAGATGTTATATTGTGATTGTTGTTTTCAGACCAACTCAGGATTCAAGCCAAAAGAAGGAGAGGTGACATCACAACCATGGCAATGGCCAATAAACTACAGAGTAAGTAACCATCTTCAAGGTGTTTTTGGATACCTGATGAAACACTTTTTCAAGTTTTTGATATGGCTTCTCAAACCATACATAATTCTCATAGAAACTCGAATTAAAAGTTTGGAAAATTTTATGCCAATTAAGATCCATTCTCCAAACCACCATCTTGGTTTCTTTTTTGTTTTCTCATTATGAATTATTAATGAGTTTGAGAAGTTATATTTTACCCATTTTTTAGAAAATGAGACCTATTGGTGGGTGTTTGGTTCCTGGGCATTATTTACGTGTTTTGTTAGTGCGACTTTTTAAACCTTCCTTATTATAAGAAATTAACACCTTTGTTAATTAGGTATTTGAAATTAACGCGACTTAAATTAACGCGAATTAAAGGGAAAATTACTCGACAATAAAGGAAACTAACGGGAAAGAGGGGGTAAAATTTCAAAATGAGGGAAATTAACGCGATTATCACAAAGAAACACTTTATGGTCACAACTGGAACAAAATTATTTTATGACTGGATTTAAAAATCACGAACAAAGTAGATCTACAGGTGTGTGAGGGAATTTCTTTGCAGACAATGTGCATTAAATTCTGCATAAATGTAGGAAAGCTATGGTTTTGTAGGTGTCAAGAATGTCTGGACTGGATCCAGAATTTCCGGAATTAAAATGATGGAAATTAAAGTCACGGAAATTAAGGCTGCACTTAATTAACAACGTGGAAGTTAAGGCTCACAAAAACTAACGCGTCTTAAATTAACACGAATTTTTACAATTCACGTTAATTTCGTGGAGTGTTAATTTCCTATAATAAGGTAGTTAGTTCATGTAGGCATAGTTTGTCATCTGTCCCACTAATGTTGTAGTCAGGGCCTCCTCCTCTGCTGATTAGCAACAGGGAGAGGCACTGGCTCAAGACTGCAAGCAGTCTCTCTTTTGCTCTAAAATCTGTGCTGGACGAACGCGAAAATGGCAAGCATGAGTGAGTGCGATATTCGAGTGGCTTGTGACTTTGCCTATCAAATATCACACTTGCTTGCGCTCGCTATTTTCGCATTCGTCTGGATTTTAAAGCAAACGAGAGACTGCTCACAGTCTACATTGCTCTGTGAGTGTCACTGGTACCCAATCTCTTACCCGTAGTCTGATCTGAACGTCGCTATTATTTCAACTTTTTTAACGTACAACAACAACAATAGCATATGTTATCACCTTAGATACTTGGTTTACATATTATAGTACATATTGAAATTCAGAACATTAGATAAAAGGTAGTCAGTTAAGAATAGCTGTAAAGCTAACTCAGTTGCAGTGAGTACTGATAACTCATTTACAGGTAGAAGATCAAAGCTTGAAAGGCAAGAATAATTGAAGGGCCCGGTGGAAAAAGGGCGTAAGTGACGATTTGTGGTTAAAATCGAAATTGCTCCTATTTAGCTGAACATTGGCACACGCGCTGGTTTTCATGTGAGGAACGCTGTTGCGCACTTATTTCTTGACCTGAGATCTAGAATTTGAAGAATTAGCGTATTACTTTTGCGTGAAAAGTGATGTTGAACTGAACTCACTCAAGTGATGCGTGAAAGATTTCTTTTGTTCTCTGCCTGAACTAAAACAAAGGAATTCAACCTAGAATCCGCGGTCCTGTTGTTTTCTTTGTGTCAGTTTTAAGCAAAAGTAATACGCTAATTCTTCAAATTTTAGATCTCAGGTCAAGAAATAACTGCGCAACGGCGTTCCTCACATGAAAACCAGCCTGTGTGCCAATGTTCAGCTAAATAGGAGCAATTTCGATTTTAACCTCAAATCGTCACTTACGCCCTTTTTCCACCGGGCCCTTCAATTATTAATTAATATTTTTTTCTTTATTTCTTATTTCAGGGGCAGGTATTCTCTGGAGCAGATTATCGTGTGTATCTCCTTGGCAACCCGGTTTGTGTTCCTTCAAGTTTTTAAAACACTTTTTCTCATCTTAGCAACTTTTCATTATTCATTTCTTACACAATGTCCTTGGACATACAACTCTGTGCAGTTGTCAACACACCTTGTTACAGGTAATTTTTCCGTCAAATTAACTGTCAGTACGATTTTGGAAGGACAATATCTTTCCACACAAAGTTTTAGCAAAATTGATGAGTAAGGTGAACTTTCTTTCTAGCAAACAAGTGACTTTAAGTTTTTATTTATCTATTTTGTCATGTCACTTAATTGTTTCTACATTCTTTATACATTGAACAACATTGTGGTGGACTGTCTACTTGTCTCTTGGAGTGTGTTAACCCTTTATTAAGCCTCAATAGTGACAAGCATCTAATTTCTCCTTACAATATCAGTACTTGATCAAACGTACAGGTCATGAGAATAAAGAAGGTGATCACCAAAGGTAAAATGTCTTGATGGTTATGCAAATTCTCCTAATTACTGCCATAGAAATATGTAGGGAACAGTAAGGAGAACATGCATGTTGATATAAGGGGGCTTAAAGGGTGAATTACATTGTGGTGTCTCAGATTTCTTGGCCAAGTTGGGAGCTACCTAGAAGAAACTGTGATTCATGGTAACCTGGTTGTAATTTTTTGTCAGGTAATCTGGTGGTTTGTGCTGGGTGTCATGTGTCTCTTTGGTTTGTTGTATGGTTTTCATGCTGTTAGAACACAAAGAGGATTTATCGACCCTCCTCAAGAGCAAGGTAAATCATGATGTTTATTTTGATGTTTTTATGTCTATTTGATGTTTATTTTGTTTGTGTCACTGTGGTGAAAAAGCTGTCAGAAGCTGCTGGAGGCAGTTAGGCAATTATGCTGGAGTTAAAATTACAGTAGAATCCCAATTTCTCGAACCCTCGCTTTTTCGAAACTCCCGATAATTCAAACCACAACTGATTTAATTCCCCTCACCAGTCAAACACTGTAATTTTACCCCCGATTTTTCGAACCCCTCGATAATTCGAACCTATTTCCTTTTCCCCAGGAGGTTCAAAAAATTGGGATTCCACTGTAGATACATACCCGTACGAAAATTTATGGCCTGACACAAGCGAAATTCCAGCCAGACAAATGTCCCGCTAAACAGAGAGAATTGAGCGAGAAAAAGCTCAGCGAAAATTAGGCTGACACGAGCGGGAAAAATGAACGAGAATGGAACGAGACATTTGTACCGCCGCGACATTGGAGCGCCTTTATGAGCGGCAATCTGGCGAGATTCAGGCCTGATTCACCGTAGGAAAAATCCCGCTGGCGAGCGAGACGACAACAGCGGTTTTAATGGTTCGAGTTGCTCTACATCTCTATATATAACTAGTACAACGAACAACAATTTCAAAATACATGTGTTGGGTTTATTTTGTAACCTTTGTACACGATAAAATTGCATTAGTGGCGTAACACGCTAAACTAGCACATGTTGTAATAAAGGTAAGGCCTACAACATTTTTTATAGCTAGGCAAAGGTTAACGTGGACTTCATATTTTTACGGTACGGAGCTCAAAGGAAACTACAATTATTTCTCATGATCAATGTCGAACTCGGCAGTATAAAATGTAGATAATCATGTGCCACTGATAATTATAATTTTCAAGGACACTTCGCTCACCTCAGTATTTGTGGTCAGTTCTTCCATATTCTTTCGCTTGTGGAAAAATGGACTAAGATGCAATTCGAGAGTCACTTCAATTTGCAGCAGATCAAAGAACCTAAATTTATCGTGGCGAACATTATCCTTTGGAGCCAATCCGACAGAGCAGACATTTACAAAACGGCTTCAGATCTTCGCTCCAGGAAAGCAAAACATTAAAATCGTTTTCCAAACTGCATAAGTATACTTCACGCTAAAACTGTCCGCGCTTTTCTACGTTGTAAGTCAAATTACCAACGGTCGAGAATGTTTTCACGTCAATTTTGTAATGCGATCGGGCAGGATAATAAGAAAACAATTGTTTCACAAAAGTTGGCCAATTACATTTACGCCTCAGCTGTCCCAAGGGAACCTTGCGATAAAATCCGACGCATCCCTGTCACGAAATGTGGAGTAATGTGCTTTATTCGCCGAAAGCTGTTCAGAATCTTATACTTGGAAAAATATTTTTTCAGTACATTGTCATAAAATAAAACACGCAGATAACGGATAGCCGTTGGCACAAAAACGGACCATAATATGAAACCAGTGAGACTGAATCGTTCCGGATCAGTCGGATAACTACAAAATCTAAGCTTAAATCGCGATCGTGGTGAGTTTTGGTTCGTGTTCAGTCTGTTATATGTTGTTTTGAGAAAGATATAATCAAATAATGAATCCTAATTAATTTAAGGTTTGACTTCGTAAACAAAACACATTAGCTGTTGGGCTTTTGTTACGTTTGTCACTAATTCAGGCTAGAGTTAGGCTTGAATAAGGCCTTGTCAAGTCAGACATTTTCGTACGGGAAGCACGCCAGACCAGATATATAATCAACATCAACAAATTTCTCTTTATCTTTGTCTCGTTCATTCTGGCCGCATTCTCGCTCATAATATAGCCCGACAAATGTCTCGTTGAGTTTTACGTAGCTTTTCAATAATGATAAGTTCAGTCTCGCCCTGTCACGTTCAAATCTAGCCAAATTCCCGCTCAGACAGTAGCAAGACAAATGTCTCGTTCTCGTTGCAAAGCGAGACAAATTTCGTGTCTCGCTTTGTCCCGTTCCATTCTCGCCACGAAAAAGGCTTTCTGGCCAGAATCAGGCTGGATTCTTGCCGTGTCTGGCTGTAAATTTTCGTACGGGTACTGACCTTCTGTAAGTCAAGTGCTTGCATAATTTATCCTTGGAGTGCCAGGACATCTCAGGATTTCCAAAAACAATCATTCAAAATGGCAGAGGATGGAAAGCAGTGGTAGTCGCCTGCAGTTTTTCACGATGTTAGCTAATCTCTTAGCTAGTTCTCAGCTTTACTGGGATGTATTCGCAGCACTCAGGGACTTCTGAACATCGTGACAAGACTGATTGACAGCAATCATGTGATGATGTCCTGCCTCATCACTTCAACTATAACTTTGATGATGTCCAAGATTTTTTAAGATGAAGTGAAGGATATGCACGGATGCAGGTCTAAAACCCAGCAATAACAAGATCGATTGATTGGAGAACTTCTAAATTATATGGCAAGCTTGATTTGCATGGAATGTTGGGCATTTTTCAAATTGGACTGATTATACACATTGCTTGAAAGGAATTATTTTAAGTTAGGTCTAGGAATTTAATGTTAAGTTAGGTCTAGTTTCATACCTTGTTAGTAAGCAGGATTTTGTCTTCTCTTATCTAATAATCTCTCTGCTTTTTAGCTCGTAGAAAGAGAATGGAAGCAGCATGCGGGTGGTTATTCCTTGGTTGGGCTTTACATTACTTTCCATTCTATGCCATGGGTCGTGTCTTGTACTTCCATCACTACTTTCCAGCATACCTCTACAGTGCAATGATGGCAGGTAAGTGCAAGATGTAATGAAAACTTGTCTTTCTATGTTGTCAGGGATCTTCTAGGTATGCAGTAGTTGTTAAACCCCACACATAATGCTTCGTAAATAATCCCATAATTTCTGGTAGCTGGCGTATTGGCTCAGGATAATGCCACTGAGGCTTAAAGATCTAAGAAACTGACCAAGAAGTGGAACCTTCACGGGCAACTGTGAAATTTTAAGGAAAATCTTTCTGCCGATGTGTTATTCCAGAAAATATCCATACTCCCCCCACGGAGAGTTTTTTGGTTTGAACCCCCACACCCCTCTGGAAATTCCAGTTTAGCTTCATACTGTCCTTTAAAAGTTTTGGTGTTAAACACCTGCCCCCCTCCCCCTTGGAATTCCCAGTGACCCTCCTTGGGGAGGGCATGGATATTTTCTGGAACCACACAATTCCTATGATATATACCAGGCCCGTACGAAAAAGTCTGGCCTGACATAGCCTAATTCAGGCCTAACTCTAGCCTGATTTAGTGAACTGAGACCTTAAACAAACCTAACAAAAGTCTAACAGCGAATTTGTTAGGTTAACGAAGCCAAACCTTAAATTAATAAGGTTGTGTTAGGTTTAAAGTTAGGCTAAAACGTACCCTGACACAGCGTAATTTTTTTTAGGGCGACAGACTACTGTTTAGGTAGCCTAAACATTGGCCTTACAAAGCCTGACATTTATTTGGTCTTCAAAATAACTAGGATTGACCAAATTATTTAACCTAACAATAACCTTACAGAATCGAAATCATGATACATATGCTTGAAAAGTAACAAATTCAAGCAAGGGAAGAATCATTAAGCTTATAACTTATCTCTTTTTTAAATACAAAATGTAAACAGACTGACCACGATTTAGATTAATTGCAGTTATCCGACTGATCCGGAATGATTCAGTTTTGTCGGTTTCATGGTCCGTTTTTGTGCCAACGGCTATCCGTTATATATGTGAGTTTTATTTATTTATTTTTTTCCCATTCAGCAATTCCTTGATGTAGCTGTTAGGTCTGTTAGCGGTATAAAGGTCTCCAACAGCTCCGCTTAGCGTAATCAAATTCAGTCTTGATATTTAGTATTTACGTCGCCTTCTTCGTTCGATTTAGTTCACTAATTCGATCCATAGCCAAAAATGAAGGGAGCCTATTGTGTGTACATGACAATACACTGAAAAAAGATTTTCCAAGTATAAGCTTCTGAGCAGTTTCAGCGAATAAAGCGCCATTATTCCACATTTCGTGACAAGCACGTGTTGGAATTTCATCGCAAAATTCCCTTGAGAGAGCTGCCCAACTTTTATGCAACAATTGTTTCTTATTCCGCCGGATCGCATTACAAAAATTGACCTGAAATTCTCGACCGTTGGTAATTCACTTAGAAGAGCGCGCGGACAGCTTTAGCGAGAAGAACTTATGCAGTTTTAAGTTGGAAAAGATTTTAATGTTTTGCTTTCCTGGAGCGAAGATCGATCTGAACCCATCTTGTAAACAACGAACAGACTGCTCTGTCGGATAGGCTCCGATGCTGTGTAGCCACTTTCACAAGGATAATGTTCGCTACGATAAATTTAGGTTCTTTGATCTCCTGCAAATTGAAGTGACTCCCGTACACTGTAAATGTATTTGAGTCCATTTTTCCACGAGGGAAAGAATGTACGGAAGAGCTAACCGCAGATAATACTGAGGTGAGCAAAGTGTCCTTAGCTTCAAAATTGTAATTATCAGTGGCACATGATTAGTCAACAGTTTACGTCCGAGGTCGACATTGATAATGAGATGATTGCAGTTACTTGTCCTTCGAACTCCGTACCATAAAAATATCAAGTCGACGTTAACCTTTACCTAGCTATAAAGTGTTGTAGTTCTTAGCTTTATTACATTGTGTGCTACACTGTAGTTTTACTGTTTAACGTGTTACGCCACTGTTGCAATTTTACAGTGTACAAAGGTTACAAAATAAACTTAACATGTGCATTTTGAAATTGTTGTTCGTTTTTCTGATATCACATAAGCTACTTGAACTGAACCGCTGTTGACTGAACAGTCTCAGTTATTGTTAATGCTTAAATTGCCTTTAGTTACAGTTTTTGTGTTTTTAGCCTTAAAAATAATCGTTTTTAGGTGATCATTCACTCTGCCGTGCGGTCATTCTTGAAGCCTTAAAAATGTCAGGCTCAAAGCCTTAAAAAATTAAGGTCCAATTTTCAGGTTAACGCGAGGCTAAAAAAGGTTAATGTTAGGCTAACAATTTTTAGCTTTTGTCTGGCTAAAATTCGGGCCAAAATCAGGTTAAAGTTAAGGTCCAATTTTCAGGTTAACGCGACGCTTAAAAAGGTTACATGTTAGGCTAAGGATTTTGGCTATTGTCTGGCTAACATTCAGGCCAAAATTAGGTTAAAGTTAGGCCAGACATTTTCGTACGGGGGGTCAGCCAGAAAGGTGTAATTAGATTTAGAAATTGAAGACCTGAAATGTGACTTCTTTCTTCATTATTTCTTCTTATGATGATAAACTTGGACAGTGAATATGATTTTCTGTGTTTCATCCAATGAGTGCAACATTTCCTGGTGGTTCATAAGTACATTTATCATTTCAGTTCATTTTGGTCTTCTTTCCCCAAATGTGTTTTTTAAACCAGTTTATTAATAAATCTGGTTTATTAAACCAGACAGTACTGTATTTGTATAAAGGGTAAACAAGTGTAACCAAATCCAATATTGTCATAAACCACTGTACAACAATGTTGGATTATGCTCGACGATGTTAGATTCAATTGGTTGTGCTTCTGTTTAATTTGATACTTTGTATTGCTGCCTTGTGTCCCTGTTTCATAACCTCTTTCCTTATTCTGTTCTGGTTTTCTAGGTGTGCTGTGCCAATATCTGTGTAAATCATTTGCCATGCTTCCAAAGCTTGACAAATTCAAACAGATGGCCTACCATGGCTGTATTTCCTTGCTTCTTGCTGGATGTATCCTCAGGTAAGGGCCACTCTGCAGGGTTCGTACGGGTCCAGGAAATCCTGGAAAGTCCTGGAATCTCATTATGGCATTTTCCAGGACTGGAAAGTCCACGAAAATTGATGCAGGTCCTGGGAAGTCCTGGAAATCTATAAACTCTTATAATAATTATGTTTTCTTTAAAAACGATTTTCTGTAGCATTGTTTTTGTATTTCTATTTCACAAGGGTCTATTGCTTCAATTATGGTATATTTTGGAGCGTTGGAAAAATCTATCGGAGTCCTGAAAATGTCCTGGAAAATTGTTTCTGAAAAAGGGTACGAACCCTGACTCTGACATGTGAACCTGCACTCATCCCAGGTCTGACCTTAACCCTTTAAACCCCAATAGTGACAAGCATCTTATTTCTCCTTACAGTATAAGTACTTTGTCAAACATAAAGGTGATGAGAATAAAGGAAATGATCACCAATGATCAGATGTCTTGATTTTTAATCAAATTCTCCCAAGTAGTAACATAAGACATATAAGGAGAATAGTGAGGAGAATATGGATGTTAATATTGGGGCTTAAAGGGTTAAACCATTCAAGACCCTGACTCACAGTAGTGTAAAGACATTTAATTGCGTATATGGGGACTGATGATCACTGTACTGCTCGTCTTCTTGATTGTCATAAAATTCTCTCATGTAAAATGAATTTTAATGTAAACTTACGTTTTGCTTATTTGAGGGTTGACAGTCGCTTGAACTAATAACATCTGAGTCTAATTCCTTTTTGGCTTTAAAAGCTTAATAAGTAAATTCCTTGCCAGATGCTTTTTGTACATGTACTGTAATCATCCATGCCCCACGTGGGACTTTTCGGGGATTGTAAAACAGTTGCTGGAATTGAGCACAAATTGAGTTAAGAAACCTAACTAGCAGGAGGCAGACCAGTTTGCGATTTTCCAAGTGTGGCCGAGGAATTGAATTTGGTACTGCCAAAAACAACTTTGGTGAGTGGAGATTTCCTTTATTTTTTGACTGAATTGATCATGTTTTCTCCTGGCTAGTTTTTGGGCATTCCGAGGACTGTCGTATGGTATGTCAGGGCCCATGGCTCACTTGCCTGACTCTACAGCTGCAGTGTACAAGTGGATGGATAGCTGGGAGGTTTAACTCTGATGACTAATTAATTAATTAATTTTATGAACAACAACAGCACCTGGATAGTTGACTTGTAAACAGTGAGTAAGATGACTCAACGGCATTATGAAGTTTTTCCTAACACATGGTCTACAGAAGGGTGTGATCTCCTAGCACCAAATGCACAGGTTTCATTGATGAAATGAGCCAGTGGAAAAGAGACAATGATCATACACAGTCAATTAAATATTTATCTTTTCAACAAGAAAGTTGATTACACCCTGAAGCAGCGTAGTAAAGTCACATTCCTTCTGGCTTATTTAGTTAGTGCACAGGCTCTTGTAAATCTCTACAAAAGAACTCTCCAAGAAATAATGAGGGTGTTCCTTAGGGAAGCTTCAACTGTGCTTAATTGAATGTATCGTCATTACATGCTGTGAAGGGGTTCCTGTTACAGTTATTTAACACACTATGCAACTTAAACCCAAGTCATGTATTTCTAAGAAAAAACTCCTATTTATTGTCCAAGCTCAAAAAGAATAATTTTCAGTGCTTGAAATTCACAGCCAGAAGATTCAAGTCTAATGCAGCATTGATCTTACTAAAGATAAGGTAGTCTTAGAAAGATAAGGTAGACTTTGCTATCATTATATGTTTTGAAATTGTAGATAGAACACAACGGGTAGTCAGCTAGTCTAGAACTGCCACAACAGAAATACTTTGCAATTTGGATTTTAAAACCATGGGAAGTATTCTTGCAACTGATTTAACCACTATTATAACTGAATCATAAGTGGAAAGGTCTGACAGGCAATTGTATTCCTGTTTAGTTACCTTAAGTTAATTCCACTATGTTGTAACGCTGGCAATTTTGAACTGAAGCACAGTCAAAAGATGTGAGAGTTTCCATTTTACTTTATTGATTTGTCTCATGTGAACAGGTCTTTAGCTTTAACATTATGTTGGATGACATTTCCTGATAAAGTTGATAAATAACCTTCTGATTTACAAATTGGAAAAAGGTCATCACCAAATGGGACACAAACTACTTTCTTTTATAATAATTACTTTTACATTTTAGCTTTTCATTATTTGGGGGAAAACGTGAAAACTAAGTGGCATGAAAAAGGTTGAGTTAAACAATAATGCCCTTTGTGACCTGCAAAGCTAAAAATAAGTTTATAATCAACAATTTGATCGACTAAGGCATACATTTTATTCACTAAATACATGTACAAGTCATAACATCTTCCTCTGTGAACTTAGGCAGTAAGTAGAGTTTAATTCATCTGCCTGCTGGCTTGGAATAATAACAATAAAACACAGTAATTCAAAAGTCATTTTTGCTCTTCAGTAAATAATTAACTAAGAACAGATGGAGTATCAGCATCAATCTCCTGTACTGAAAGCAGTCCTTGTGGCTTATAAGGGTAGGGCAATTTACCAAGGGTATTTGGTCGAATAATAACGCCAAGTTCTTCAAGAATGTCATCAATTTTCTTCATGTCGTCAGGGTGAGTATGGATGCAACCAAGACTGTTAACATGGTGGAAAAAAAAATAAAATGAGAACTAAGCAGATTCCCGAAGATAAAGAGGATTTTTAATAGGCCACTCTCCATATGTTAGAATTCTGATCTGATTCTGCATCTAACAGGACAAAATTGCAAAGTTTTGAATTTCCATGGAAGACTTTAAAACAAAGAAAGTCAAACTAGCATAAAGAGTGAAGTTTTTTTCTGTTGACATCAAAATCAAATCGTATTTTGATATATGGAGAATGGCCTATTAAACTAATTCAGGAAGTAACAACAGTCCCAGGAAATAGAAATCATTAAACTTTATTTCTCTTCTTATTATACATCAAATAATTTAATCAAACTGTTTACTAATCACAATTCAGCACAATGAAAGCTCTGAGTGATACATCTCCTATCTCTTCCTCCCCCTTTGTAATGTCCAACACCGTGTTTCAGAAGGGGGGAGGGAGTCTTTTAGGTGACTTCTTTGCTGATATTGAAGAGGGGTTAATGGGTGTATGTGTAAGCTCAATTGTCACAACCATTATTATCTGAGATACTACTAAATTCAGTGGACTGCAAAACACTAGTTTGTTGATCCACTTCTGTTTGTTGAAACTCAATCAATTTGCTCAACAGAGAGCAGGCCTTGAGGTATGTAGGGGTATGGGTTCTCTCCAAAGGGGTTGGTGTGTATGACCACGCCCAATTCCTTGACCAGGATGCTATCAATTTCAAGCAAGGCTGTCGGGTGCACGTGAATGCAGCCATCACTGTGGAATGAAATTATGGTCTTAGCATGACTTACAAATCAAATGATTCAATACTGATCAATAAAAAAATCTGTGAAAGTGAATTTAATCCCCTCCCCCAAAATTACACCCCCATTGATTTCTTTGCTAGGCCTTGGGAGATTAATCTGGACACCCCGTTAAATTAAAGTATCCAGCTTTGTGTGGCCAAAATAGCAAGTGTCCTCTGTATACAAATACTGACCTGTTAGGCATAGGTTTTGATGGGTCCCAGCCGTCCCATTCTCCTGTGTGAAGTAGAATTCCACTTCTGTAGTCGCTCAGAAAAGTGTCATTTTTGTTTCGCCCAATTGCAGCATTTCCTGAGAATAGAAAAGGAAGTCTGGTCTTAGCCAAGTATGACCATATGCGGAAATTTGTGGATACAAGTCACTGTCACAAAATTATTTCTAATTTCCATTGCTCCTTTACCTCTTAGCCCCTTGACTGCCCTTATAACAGGGTATCTGAAAAAAAATTAACATAAATTAATTTGAATTTAAATAAAGAATAAGCTTTGTTGAAGTTGAGTTTGTTTGAAAGCATAAATGGCCTAGTCTGATTCCATCAATATGATTTAATGCACTAATTAAATAGGAGAATCTCAAAGTTTTACTTACGGTCCAAATGACTTGGGATCTGGCTCTGGACTGTTGAGGTCAAATGTCTAAATTATGACAAGAAAATGAAATTTATGTTGATGTGGTGCAGGTACCTGTAAATCGAGGTTCCACTGTACTACAGTTCTCAATTTGTAGGCAGTTCAAAGTTTTATGTACTGGTACATAGCTTATTAAATATTAGGAGCATCGAAGGAAAAATTAAAAATGAGGAAATTAATTCATAAATGAATCGTGCATCAAATCGTCTTATCAAAAACAGATCACCAAAGCCCAAGCAGGTGTGCTTCTATGTTAAGGCTGCATGAAGCACTTGCTATGCAAGTTGCATAAAGGTTGTCACACACAATGTTTGGCTCGATGTGTTACTTAAAATAATTGATTGGCTTTGACAGAATACAACTAAATCTTGAATTGTTGACAATGGTAAAGCAAGCTGTAATTTCATAGTGACAAACTCTCTCATTTCACATGTATACAACTCTAGACTAACAACTTAGCAACAACTAGCTACGGCTATGATAAAACCTTGATGTTTTGTCAAAATCTAAAAATAAAACAACACCATTAAGCCTACTAACTTCGTGCAAAAACAACTTGAGGAAAAAAATCACTAGGATTAGGTTTATGACAGCACTAATTAATTTGAAGCAGTAACAATGTAGCATACCACTAATCCAGTTGGAGTGTTTCCATCTCTTGTGAGCTGATTTACTGCTTTACCGGTTTCGGGATCTGTACTGCCATGACATCGTGCACGGAATGTGTACCTTACCTGAATTGAGCAAGCAATTATTGATCAAAAAATAAATAAACTTTATTAACTGTCTCGTGCAAAATTACGTCTCTGTTGTCAAGAATCCTGGGGGACTTATTCATTTTAGGTCTCACAAAAATGGGGGATTGTTTAGAAGATGGTCTTGTAGAAAAGAGGGCTAAATACATTAACTTTTAGAAATATGCTAAATTCTAATGCATGCAAAGTACAGTTGTTACTAGAATACAATGATATTCAATTTAATGAATAAAAGATTTAGCTTGCACGGGTGTGAGTCTCACTCAAGTCAGCATTCTTTTTTAAGCTTTCTTTACAATTGCTGTTGTTGCTTGTGGCCTTCCAATGATCTTTTGTTCGTAAAATGTTTTACTGTTATTAATACAATGTACGACCTACTTGATTGTTGGAATCGAAGAGTGTGCCATTTGTTTCTTTAGTGCGATCTTTATAAACAGGAACATAGATCTACAAGCGAGAAGTCAACAATAATTGTGTTAATTAAATTAAATTATTTAATAAATTCCTTAGAATATGATAAATATAATAATTAGTAGTCTTTTGGTGTTGCTATAAAAACCTTTTTGCACACTGAAGAGAAATCTCAACAACATTTACTGTTGCATGTTGGACCAGAAACTTCTGAAAAATGGACCAAAATCAGAGTGTTGGGAAGAGAAAGCTTGCACCCAGCTGGGGAAGTGAGGGAAGAGAAGAAATAAATGTTACTGATGTGAAAGCTGACACTATTTCTTGGTGCACGTTGCTTCTTTCACATCATTTGCAACCCCAAAAGATGTCAAAATGGAGACTTTTAGGTAAATTAAGGTACAGTTGCAATTGGGCAATGGGTTAGCTAGTGCTTGACTCCTCATTCTTCAGCATGAAGAGGCTGAGAATATTACCACTCACCACCTTGGGGGATGCTAGTCCACCACAGGGATACCACCAAATTTTTTGTTTGGTTTCCCTTACAGATTGCCAGTATAACATACCCACTTAATTAGCATACACCTGGGTACAGAGAAACAAATATGTGGCATAAACTTTCTTGTCGAAGGAAACAACATGAGGGCAGAGACCTCAGAGAACTCGGAATAGTTCACCTTGGGGTCTGAAGTCAGATCAGCACCAGCCAAGTCAGATGTATCAGCTTTTACCAGGGATAAGGGGTAGGAGGCATATTGTCAATTCCAACCTGCCATCAGACCCAGTTTGAGCAGTATTCTTATCTTCTTATTTATGCAGGAATGGTTTATCAAGTGGAGGTAACATATCAATTTAAAAATATACTGTTTAAAAAATTACCTTAAATTTATATCCAGATGGTACAGTGCCGTCATCCCTATATCCATCATACATCAGCTGCTCTAGGACTAGAGAGGCTGTTTTCGCATCAAACACACCAGTGCTGAATAACAAAGGACATTTTAATTTTTTTGACTACACCTGTCTCTCCAAGTGAAGCATTGACACCATCAACAACACTTAACCAGCTGGAGTCACAAATGTCTTTCTAGGGTCATCCTCTCTTTTTTTTAACCCCTTGGTGTCAGAAGTGGGTCAGCATGACAATTATCTGAAAGGCTCAACTGCCCTTCATCCATGGCCTGATGGGCTGAAGAACCCTCTTCTCCCATTACAAACAACTTCACCCAGCTGCCTTAAAGTTGTTGTCAGTGTCTCTGTAACAAAATTTGTTTCTAGAAACAGGGTGGTTAGCCATTCTTTGCTGACCATGTTAGCCTCAATTGCCAGACCTCTATGTGTTAACGACCTGTCTACTGCATAGGTGTCCTTGCCAGGAGCTGAAGCTCACATTAGCATAGTTCTCTGAAGAGTCCAAGCTAGCACCCCTGTCCCCAGTCACTTTAGAAAGGAAGCACCCATGTCAATTAAGTTTCGAAAAGAAATGATTTTCCCATTAACAGAACTAATCAACAGTTGTATGAAACAATTTGAAATTTGCTCAGGTCAGGAGGGTATACCCACCCCTGTCCCTGGTAGGGCATGCTTATGTTCTTTCCTTACCTGGGTAAGCTGTTTCCTGCTTGGTAGCTGGCTACAGCCTCACTGGTTTTCTTATCATAAAAACCTGTTGTTTCAACTGATTTCACAAATGGTGACCTTAACAGCAGATTTTGTAGGATTACTACATCTTTTCCTGCAAATAAATTCACAGCATCCAATGAGAATTTAATTGATTACAGGAACTACTGCCTGAAACCCAACACTAGCTTACTATATCTCTATAATTTTTTAGTGGCTTCATCAACTGCAGAAAAAAATTCCTAAACAGGGACGGCGGAGCCGGGGGGGGCTGGGGGGGGGCTTTAGTGCCCCCACTTTTGAGGAGGATGACATTTTATTTTGTTTTAGTATATGTAGTTATTCGAGAAAATACATAAGAGTATTTGCCAGATGAAACTAGTGTTTAAATTGTTATTGCTTGATTAAGGCACAAGAATTTACAAAGCTACAACTTTATACAAACCTCGTCGGAAACTTTTCGCATTTACGTATTTTTAACATTTTCTCAGCGTGTGCTTCCTTCCCACAGAGGGGAAGCTTGTGTCAAAAAACCGCAGGTTAGCGTAGGAGACCGGAAGGCTGAGAAATAACCTCCAAAATATTGCTGTAAGCACTAAAAGTACCTTTCATTTTACACTTTATCCAGGCTAATTATTTTAAGAAGTATCTCGCGGAGAATGCTGTAAATACGATTTCTGAGACTCCAGATTTCAAAATTTTCTGGGAGAGGATGCCCCCAGACCCCCCTACCAACTTGCGCCTCTGGCGCTTGTTTTCAGCCCCCCCACTTCAAAATACACTCTGCCGTCCCTGCTAAAACAGTTCAAGTCAACCCCTGTAGTAGAAACAACTTTAAAGAAGGCTAACTCATGTCAGGAAAATCTAATAATTTCATTGAAGTGCTGTAGACCTTTAATAGTTGATGGTACAAATAATTTAATGGCACTTGGACAGTGGGAGTTAAAATTCCATCTTTCCACCCTGGGCAATCAAACTTTTCTCAAAATTTTTCTTTTCAAAATGCAGCAAAGCATTAATTTACTTGAGAACGTGCAGCTCCAGAAAATATCCAAACCTACCCCACAGAGGCCTAGGTCCTTGGACATTCCGAGAGGATGGGGGTTTCAAATGCCACACTTTGTAAAGAAAAGTACAAAACTAATCTGGCGGGAGTTCGAGGGGGTTGGGATATTTTCTGGAACAACACAGTCCCAAAGTTATCCAGCCAGCTACCCTAAATTATTTAAATGCATGAAGGAAACGAGTTCTGCAATCCTAAAACTCCTCATAACGTAAGTCTTACGTACACTAGATACGAAATAGGTTTTAAAACTATTTTCAAGTATAAGGATAAAAATTAATTTTAAGCCTTCTGTTGAAGGAGGGGCGTTTTGCGATACTATTGGTCTGAAAGACACATTCAGGAAGTCACCGTACAACTTGTAGAGTAATTGAGACAGGTCCTCGCCCTGTAAGATTACGAAATCATCGGTCAAGGACTTAACTCCAGGTCCTCTAGTTTTATCAACTGATCTTTCCGCCTATCCCGTGCCTTATTAAGAGATGGCCAACACGTAATCAAGTAAAATTCCTCACAAATTCGTTATCAAAATTGGAAACAAGAAATTTGTGCTTGCGGTGAATAAACGAATGGCCGAGAATAAGAAAACGTTCTGGCCATTTTTGAGCAAAACTGTGCAATAAAGGAGCAAACGAATGAAAAGGTAAAAAAAATCGGGAAAAATCAAATAGAACACCAACAAAAGCTAAATAAATACAAAGGAAGAATATGCGAATTTGTACCTTGTCTTGTCCTTAACTGACGAAAAAGACTTCTTGAGATATTGACGCTTCGATGGCGAGGAATTCAGCGACAGTTACTGCATATTTTATAGGTGATTCCCTTCAATTACATTGCGCATCCTTTCTGCGCATCATTTTTTGGCGTGATTAGCGCGCGCACCCTCTGAACTTGATAGGTATTTTATGCCGAGTAGTTCAGAGAAATAAACAGGTCGTTTTCTCCTAAAAGAGCTCAGTGACCCCCATTTTTTAATACATAAATTCAAATGGCACACGGTCGAGTACAATCTGTCGCGATTTCAATACAAGTTAAAAATTATGCTTTGAGATATTTTTATTTAAATGCCGAAAAGAACACGTCTTTAGGTACAGCAGGTATGTACGCACGCGGGGAATTCTTTACTTTTTTTTCATATCCTTAATTTTTGTCAACTAAAATAGTATACAATGTAAGTTAAATGTCCATTTTGTTGAACTGCTCCAATATTTCAATACTAGCAATGACTTTTAGAGCAATTTGAATTCTCATTTCTGATTACTAGGGTTTCTCAGGAAAACCTTGCGGGTCGTATACTAGTTGCTATCAATGGCTATCCATGTTGTGCCAAAACAAGCTCATCGGTCACCCCTATTTTTTATTGCATTTTTGAGCTGTGCTAAACGTAATTACCAGTTGGACCAAGTCTTAGAAAATTTTATTTCGATGGAATCACCTTAATCTAAAACCCTACTGACTAATTACGGAATATGTCCATAACTGGGTAACATGCCTCGACAAAAATAACGTCATAGGTCTGGACATAATGTTTGTTCTTACACATCATTTTTAAGACAACCTAATTTAGAATTAATTGCACTTCTTAGTGCCGGTTTTTTTTTAAGGTGTACATTTTTTCTGGTCTTGATCGTTGCTATACAGCGCTCACCCAAGTGGTGAGCCATTAACCGATTCGCTGTCAGTTTCGGGGCATCAATTGCCCCCCTCTATTAGCCTTGGGCCTTATCATGGCTTAATTTATGACCGGCATTAATGTAGCTGGAGTTATCCGGGGGAGTAATAAATAATTTAGTGGGTCTGTGTGCAGTGTAAGGATTAATATGTGCAGGGTGCTCGTCACATAAAGTTAGCAACAAGTATTGAAGCACATGAAGTATTGAAGCACATTGAAGTACATGAATCATAGAAAAACTTTAGCCAAGCTTAGATCAGGTAATAATAATATAAGAGTTGAATCCGGAAGACATTGCATTCCAAAGATACCTGAAAATTTACGAATATGTCAGTACTGCTCTTCCAACGAAATTGAAAATGAAATTCATTTCCTTTTATATTGTAATCATTTTGAAAATATTAGGAAACCATTGACAAATGACATCAAATTAAAATATGCAGGATTCGACTCTTTAGGTGAACAAGACAAACTTATTTTTCTTTTTAATAATGTTGATACTAATGTTTGTAAGAAACTAGGTTATTTTGTTTATGAAGCTTTACAAATAAGAAATGAATATACTAATAGGCAAATTCACAATAGATTTCAACCAATAGTTTGATGATAAGGATTATTTAATACTGTGATTAAAGAAAATGCTAATAAAGTTGTTGCTGTTGTTGATTGCACAAGGAAACTTTCCACTGTATTAAAGGAATCTGAAGGCAAGCGGAAGTTTCGTAAGTAGGGCCAAGTGGGTTGTTCGACTGGGCCAGCAAGGGCAAGTTTTTCTAATGACGTCAAACGATGATCGGTAAAACGAGGGTCGCCTTTCTAATAACCGAGAAAGATTTGCTCCATATAAACTGCTCTAGATTGCCGATTGAAGCAAACTCGCTCCAACGAGAACATTTCGTTGAAAGGACTTTGATTGAAGTAATTGCAAACCGGTGCGAACGTATTATCAAGGTTCATAAGTACTGCAAACAAGGTAAACAAAATATTTGCATGCATAGGTACCCTCAATCGGTGGATCCTCCAAGAATAAAACCCTTGTGAAAGGTTCGGGGAAACTTCCAACTTTTCCAACTTGAGGCATCGTCACAACATAGCAAACACAAGCAAGAAGCAAGGAAAACGCCAAGCGATCCAACATTTCCGTGAGAAATGATGCTGCACAGAGACTTATGCGCCCCCAAAACAAAAAGCACGGTCTAATACAGATAATTGCGTGGTGCACAATAGCTAAATATTTTTCTTTGTCACTGGAACGATCCTGTAACGGAACTGTGACGAGCAATGATAGGCTGTGTCCCAATTAGTCACGTCACGCAACTGAATCAAGCTTTTACCCGCTTGAACGAATTTGAGCTCATAACGCTTATTTCCGGGGACATTTAATTTTCCTGTGTATCGTTTTACCTGAAACGACCGAAGCAGTGATCTGAGCATAACGCGCAGAAGAGAGGGCCTCTGGTCGTAAGTGCTCCAGACCATAGGGGCTCTGGAAACCACGCAGTTATAGCTTTTGGAGCTTGACGTCCAGAGTTCTGTGCCATTTGCGCGATATAGAAACCTTTACATTACGTATGTGTGTAACTGTAGTGGCATGGACGTGACATCCATGGTAGACGGTCGGCTAAAATGGCATTTCTCCCAATAACGTCATTCTTGCTCGTCACGCAATCTTATCACTCCCTCGTCGAGTTTTGTTGCGCTCGAATATCATCAGAGCCGGACCATTAGAAAAGTAATGGCAGATGGATGGGGGTGGGACATTTTTCACACGCACGATAGTTTTTTCCACTCCTTTTGCTTTGCAGAAAGGCATTGCAGGTGGTGTTTCCCCCAAGCGGGAATTTTTTTGAAGTTGATATCCCTAGCACGAAAAGTTTTTTCGTCTTTCCCCACCCCTCCCCTATCACTTTTCTATTGGTCCGTCCCTTAAGCGGAAAGAGGGCTTTACCGCAGTGAAAGAAGTGGTGAAACTCACGGATGACATAAAACAAAGGAAACAAAACAATTTAAACAATAGCTTACAAAACAAAGAAAATCTTGTCAGGTTCTTATACCCAGGTGTAGGACAGAGAAATCTTTCATCTCCCATTTCATACAGAGAGACAAGTTTAAAGCATTTTTTGAAATTTTTTCAAAACAAAGAAGCCAATTTGTTTTTCCCGGCATCAAATGTTTGTCCGCGTGTCCCGAATCGTAGAAAACATTGTTTTGACGGATTTCAGTTGTTGTTTTTAGTGTATCTGGTACCCCTTAATAAGACAAAGCCTGTTGTTGTAAGGAGAAGAAGAAAAAGTCCCCAGCTTTTTCCTCTGCCCAAAAATGCCCCCCCCCCCCCCCACCAAAACACACACACTCATGCATGTTCATCCACGTTTTGGCAAGTGCCTTTGTTCCGCCATGTCACACCTCTCGCTGCAAGTTTTTGAGAAAAACAAAGCAAATTTTCTAGTCGTGGTATCAGGGTAGTTCTCTAGCAAAGTGTATAAATGGATACTGGTGAAAACAAGCTGGGGGTAGAATTGTGGGGGTAGACTAGCAACACATCCAGGGGGAGTAGGGGAATTATTATAATAACGCATTAGGCCGTTAACTTGGTCTGTATTTATCCCGGCATAGTCAATCGAACCCAATCGAACTGAATTTCAATCGAACTCAATCGAACTCAATCGAACCCAATCCATGGATTGAGTTCGATTGATTTCCGCAATCGAACGAAATCGAACTCACACAAAAAAAATTGGGCAATCGATTGAGTTCGGTGGCCGAACCCAATCGAACTCAATCCATGGATTTCCGAACGTTCGATTGAGTATGCCGGGATTTATGAACGATTTTGAGGCCTTTATCTTTGAACAAAACGAGGCCATTAAGTCATGGGATAACGGCCGCGTTTGGTTCGGTATTTGTCACTATACCAAAAGGAACGAGGCCGATAAGTCATGGGATAACGGCTGCGTTTGGTTCGGTTTATGTCACTATATGCCGAGCGAAACGAGGCCGTTAAGTCATGGGATAACGGCCGCATTTGGCTTGGTATAAATAATGATGTTTAAGTACGGAAGAGGATAACAGCCTCAAAATCGTTCCTATAATATTATATAGACCAAGATTGCGGCCTATTTCGTGATTATCAAAACATGACAGTTTGTTCAAAAAATGTTTAACAGAAAAACAGCTAATATCTCACTACAGCAACAAAAAGGACAAGAAGGGGGGCAGGGCCACTTCAACCTTAAAGAGTTGTTTGCTGTTTGTCTTTCTGATGACTGGTCAATAAAAAAGAAAACAATTATGTACAACAGTTGATGGACTTTTTGCATGATGGCAGAAAAAAAGTGAGAAAGGGGTTATAATACTAAGCATGGAAACAAACTTACTGTACCTTCACTCTTTTTCACCTGGGCTGCTCTTAATCGAATTTTTTTCGGCAAGGATACTGCAAGCTGCACAGAAATGGGCAAACAGATGGTGTGTGTTTTCTAGGTTAGAAGTTTTGACTTGTGGGGATGAATAAATGCAGAAAAAAAAATTAAAAGCAGCTACAAAGGTTGAATATAATTCAGGAAAACGACCAAGACAGCAGAACTGAGTCTGCTTATCATTGATGTAGGTTCACTCCCATTGAGAACAGTTTACAAAGAGCTTTGAATTTGTAATTTTTTTCAAGAAGGACATTTAATCTTGCACTGCAATACATGCTTTCATTTCATGCTTTATAGGATATGTTCAAGGATTCCCTGTCTGATTAGATGCTCGCAGTGTGATCTTGGCAAGAAATGCTGAAAAGTAAAAATAAAGAATGAAATGCTGGAAAAATACAAAGTAATAATACAAGGACTAAGGACAATGAGCAACTGGCTTAAAGAAAACATAATTTCCAGCCCCCCCCCCCCCCCCTCAGGGAAAAATGCTTTCATCTTGTATTTGTCCATGGGAACTTTCTCTCTTGATCAGGTGCCAAATTAGGGTTTTTGTTTTATACAATAGCCAGATTGCTTGTCTGTTACAGCTGTACTTCAGTCTTTTCCCACACATCCCAATCCTGACAGGGGTGATTGAATAGCATGGATTACTTTCAATGTCTCTGTAACCAAATGCTTTTTAAGAGGAGGTGTAGGTGGCCTAAAGCTCAATTCCTAACTCAGAAGACAAGGCTGATTTTTTCACAAGGTCAATCCTTCCCTTAGCCACTGTTAGGGTTACCAGAAGGACATACAATGATTCACTTGGAGGCAAAGCCTACAGCACAGTGGGCATTTCTCAGAGCTTGCACAGTGCACTCCCCCAACACCCCTACTGGCATAATTCAAACTTGTGGCCAATCACATTATGTTCTTGTTTGACTTGCACAAATTTAGCTCTGCAATAATACCTGACTATTCTTCTTCAATAATACAACTGTTCCATCTTCTGTTTCAAACTCTCCAAAGTCTTCCAGACATCGAACCTGTGAAATGCACATAATAAAGAGGTGAATTAAGGTCTAGTGGCCCACAATGCTGGTTCTTAAACATTTACCTCTGGTTTCTGTCACAGGGACAGAATAGGATGGTTAAGTCCAAAACAGGGTAACCACTTGATGTCTCCTCTCTACTAGTTGCCACAAGTTTTGTGTCAAGTAACAGTCAAACAGTGATAAAAAGCATGATTGTAGTTTGTATGGAGAGATTGAAGAAATGGAATGAAGACCACAGCAGAAGTGAGCCCTTAAGTCTGATGTGCTGAGGTTGAGATCAAAATTAATTGCACACACTGAGACACTTGGCTAAACAGTGCACTTGTCATCCATAGTTTGAAAATTTTCTGGATATTTAAAAAGTCAGTAATTTTCTGCATGCATACTTTAACATACCTCTATGTACAAAGATTTAGGCGGCTTCATATCCTGTAAACCAGAAGTAGAGAAATTTGAAAAACACTCAGAAGACATAAGAACTGAAATATATATGGAGTAACTGAATGGAAAAAACTATATCTCTCTATTAAATCAAATGGAGACTGAGGCTTTTATGCATCATAATTTATGTACACGTAATTACTGTTCTAGATTTGCTGCAACAACAGGGCAGAACACCCTGTGTATCCTCACAGGGGGGGTGGACTCCGTTATGTGGCATATACGGGAATGAGTCACTGGACAGGGTATGGTTTTGGCCTCTTTGTCCTAAAGAGGATATATAATTTTATGTGTCTGTCCTAAACAGGGTGTGTATTTTGTCATTTGTCCTAAACAGGGAGTGGGACCTAAAATGAAGGATGTTGTCCTAAACGGGGTAGGTACTTTACGGTATTTTAGGCCTTTTTTCCCGTCCTAAACAGGGCCATGGTTTCAAACCCTCAGTGATACCTGTATACCCAAACATGGGTCAAGTGCCCCCCCCCCCCCTGCTGGGGGGGCTTATAAGTAGTCACTTCTCCCAAGTAGACACTTTTGCATGAGCAAAAGGGTGAAGGGTATCCCGTTACAACACGGTAAACTCTAAATGTGTGCAAATTTATGCAACATAGGTCACATTATGTTAATGTACTAACCAAAAATTTACACTGTAGTATACCCATTTTTATGGCCTAGCTGAACACCAGTCATCATATAGGAGTTATAATATAGGAGTTGTCTAACAACGTTCAATAGATGTATGTGATAAATGTGTGCCACGCTAATACTTGATTCACCTGTGTTAGATCCAGACCCACAGTTCTCATATAAGTAGCCAAAGATTTGTTGTACTTTGAAAACCACTGAATCTGTAACGTTAATCATAAAATAATGTAACAATAAAATTTGGTGCCTTTAGATGTACATCATGACTTAGTGGATTGGACACTAGACTTAGTAGACCAGTGGTGAGAGGCAACACAAGCAGTCTACCAGTAGCAAGATTCCAAACTTTGTAATCCCTGCACTACAGTTATATAACTTCTGAACATGATTAATATAAAGCAGACAAAATATTCATGACATTACCTCTTGTTCACATAAATTATACTTGATTTCCTCAGGTAAAACAGTCCCAAACTCCCACCTGAGATTTTTTATCCTGAGCATCCTGTTATATCTGAACAAAGAAATAAAAATAAAAATGTTTTCAATATTTCAGAATTTTAGGAATGCAATTATGCCTTAGTTTAAAGAAGCTGATTTTTGCAGTGTGTAGAATCATTGACTCGTACCCCACCCTCCCCATAAGAGATCTAAACACAGTGTTTGACTAAGAACTGATTCAAACTGGATTTTATAAACTAAAAAAAGATGTTCACTTATGAAAGATTCCAAAAACATTATCTGACTGATGGTTCAAACTGGACGGTTATTTACAAGAGGTTTTAAATAGACTGTCTGACTGAGAATTGACTTAATTAGGATTTCATTAGTCAACTAAAGATAGTTAACATGGGAAGTGATCTCATACAGGAGTGATTGCACAGGGAGAATTGCCTGAAAGGCATAATTTGTAGTTTTGTTTGAAACTAACTTACATGTAGGAAAGTAGACACCTTTTATTTCTCTCTAAGCTGGCATGCCTCAGATGAACTCCAGAAAACAACCCAGTTTCCCCCTCAACAGTTAACGCTCTGAACAAAGGAAAGAAAACTTGTCAATACAGTAAGTCATCAAATACATGTAATGTAAAACCTTCTCACCAGCAAGTCTATTTAGGTGAGTGTTCCATCTCTGCTCTGAGTTCTTTCAACCTGCCAAGAGTTATTCTATGATAATTACATAGAGACAGACAAAATGTAGCCCCACAAAAGAGGCTTTAATCTTGTTTTCACACATGTTCCTTTATTGTAATTGTGTAGAATATCTTGTATAGAAGAGATAGAATGACTAGACGAGACAACTGTACTTTGCGTATATTTATTTGATGTCCTTTCAGTTTCAGGTAGGGAACAAACTCACAAGAAATAAACATGACCTATTTGAATATCTCTGAACAATTATTCTACAAGTTTTCACACATATTTCATAATGAATCATTTCACGTGCATTCACAAGGAAAATAATCACGTTCTAGAATGTTCCGTATTCATACTATAACAATGCGAGTTCATTAATGAGCGAGAAAGGAAATCTTGTATTACAACAAATCTAAATATCAGAGCATGCAATTAATGCAACAGCAAGAGTGTATTGCATTCCTGGCATTTAGCAGTACCTGTAAACATTTTAGTATGTTGTTGGCATGGGTGTGGCAGGGTTGTTGGAAGGACAGGCCAATGAGGCCAAAGAGGGTGTTAACAAAATAATAATAAATTGTTATCGTTTAAGTTATTTTCTATGTTATTGCCTGGTGAATTCTCTATGATTACAAGGATAGCATTAAGGTTTGACTCGGGAGGAGTTTACTTGTAGCACAAGTCAAGTTCAAGCCCGAGTCATCTTCAAGTCATGAGTCAAGTTCGAGTCAGGTTAATAAAAAAATCCATTTTTTAACTTTACTTGAATTTCTTTTGGTTCCGATTCTTGCTTTCATAATGTTGCGCCAACTGATGCTCAAAACATCAACAGTCCAAGAGATATTTTCCTGTCGAACGATCGTGAGAGTTTATTCCCAGTGTTGGTACCAACTTATTCAAGGAAATTAACCCCATTCCTCTCTATTAATTATCCTGAAAGGTTTTGATCAGTTTTGTTGGTGGCCAAAGCTCAAAGATCTAACTGTTCACCATGGTTTTGGAAGCCTGGTTATATGTAACTTATGTACCTTTTGCACAACTTACCTAGTGGCACGTAAACTTTAATATCATAAAAGCTTCCACAGAGTCTCTTTCGCTACCATCTCTTGACACAGGTATGGCCCAAGACAGACAAAATACTTCTAATACTCTTGAGATAATTTTACCTTGAAACCCCATGGACAAGGAGAAGATTAAGGTTCCTATCCTGCTGAAAGACTGGAAAACAATCTAAGTTCTCCAACATTTTGTCCGTGAAGGAAATAGGTTCTATTGAATGATGTCTTAGGTTCCCTGTGGAGGCAACAAGATGGCGCTCAAGTGGCGCGAACAGTAATATTTATTCACGTCAGTTTTCTAGCTCGGTGTATCGTGAAAATATCACCTCTTCTTCAGCTGTATGTAAAACGAGGTCACATTCTTTCAGGAAAATTTACAAATACTATGAGATGTCATATCTTTTTAAAGCAGGCTTCGAATTGTAGCTCGAAGGAACCTTGTGATCGATCGATTGAGATCTCAGACCAGACTGTCTAATAATCTCACTGTTTACCACTGGCACATCATCATGAAAGCAAGAATCACGATCAAAAGAAGTTAATAAAAAGAAAGAAAAGATTTTTTAACCTGACTCGAACTTGACTCCTGACTCGAACTTGACTTGGGCGACCCTAAAACGCGGAATGGCGGAATGACGGAACAGCGGAAAATCACCCTAAATCCTAAAACGCAGAACGGCGGAAAATCACCCCATATCCTAAAACGCCGAACGGCGGAAAATCACCCTAAATCCCAAAACGCAGAACGGCGGAAAATCACCCCATATCCTAAAACGCGGCACGGCGGAAGATCACCCTAAATCCTAAAACGCGGAACGGCGGAAAATCACCCCATATCCTAAAACGCGGAACGGCGGAAAATCACCATAAATCTTAAAACATGGAACGTTAAAAATTGGAGGAAGCTAATAAATCCCTGAAAGTAACGAAAGCAATGATGCCCCCAATAGTAGCGACCCATTCAATGCTTCTCATCGACAGCTAGCTGGAAAATTGGGTTGGACCCAAAGGATATAGACGGCAATGGCGTGATGTAAAGACATTGATAAACAAAAATTCAGGGTTTTTATGTACTGGCATTATTTTCATTATGTTGTCTGAAAAGTTGACAGTTTTTGACCCCCTTGTAAAGCAGAGTATATAACGTATAAATTGCATTCCGCAGTCATAACTATGCCATTACTTTTACACCGAGTGATACAGTGATACAAGACACGAAATACAATTTGATCGCACTGTCAATGACGCAACAGAATTGACAGCTAGCCAGTCACTTTCCGGTAAGGTAAATACCTTTTTGTCTCGGATAACTCAGGCTTTGTTTTCGGATCGATCTGAGTAGGCTTTAATTACTTTTTGCCATAAATCACGTTAAATTTGAGTGGTCTGTTACTTTAATTTGCCCATTGTCGATGATACAAAATGTTTCTTGCCATTAGTTGCTTTTAGCTGCTGAAAAGCGTATTTTTTGGTCACGCAACAAAACAAAGGCACAAATTTGAGAACTGATGTCTGGTGACGTGATCGCAATGCTGGACTCACACATACATACACATAACCTGCTTATACACGGTCTTGTGAAGACCCACCCTCAAGAAATAGAACATAACGCATTCTATAATACTATTTCTCGTGCATGATATTGTTATTTTCCTAGGTTATCTTCGTCATCTTAATATTTGGGTAAATATATTTTGATTTATTTGCCTTAAAAGGGGGTTCACTAAGTTTAAATTGCTAAAGAGGGGATCACTTTAGTTTATTTGCAGAAAGCAATTTCCTTTAGTTCTTATCAATTTTAATTATTTTTATCTTATTTTAGTAAACCGTCTTGTGACAGTATTTTAAATCGAGGAGAACTGGCTTTTGGGGTCAAATCGACTCTCTTAGTCTTGTAGTATAACACTCTAGGGTGGCGAATGGTAAATTCCATGACTCGTCCAATGTTGGGCAAAACGTTTTCAACTCCGACGAAATGGAAAGAAACACACTAAAACAAGACCTAGTGACCCATTAAAAACACTTTCGAGATTTGGATATCGTATAACAATTTTTTGATACCTGTTCTTGCAGTACCATTCAGCACCCCTTATTGTATTCTCAGTTCTATTAGCTTATCGGTATAGGGAATGTCGATAACAAAGGCAATCCTGTTAGATTTTAATTCATTTTTTCCAAACTAAATAGTTAAAGTATAGTTTTGTTACTTTTTCGCCCATCATTCGATTCAATCACTCGATTTTTTCCTTTCATATTAATTGAATTTCCAAAATTAATCCATTGCTTTTTTAGGCTTAGGTTACCAAACACAAAGCACAGCATATATGGACAGTTGCTGTTACATGTAATAGTAATTCCTGTTAAAGTTAGAGTTACATTAATATTAGCTCAGTATGATTTTTATGACTTTTTAAATGTTTTTTTTTATGATTTATTATTGTAATTTGGACTTTGTTTAAGTGGACGAAGTTAGTCACGGCTAATGGAACTGTATAAAAATATCAAAATATATTTATGATTTTAGTATAAGTATTTAGCATTCTAGTATAAGAATAACATATCTTGATTAATGAATCGACCGATAAACGATTGAGTGACTACAGAAAAAACAGAAAAAACAGTCCAAATTATCATTTTCATTATTTTATTTTTGTCTCTGTGACTTTGAAAATTAAAAGAGAATCACGAAGAGAAGTGCAAGATCCGCAGATGTCTTCTGTTGTGTTTTATGGTAGTAAACAGCTGAAGGCGGCGGTGACGTATGGGAATATGAAGCTTGTTACAATTCGCGCTGTACAGGTGAGGGGTCGCGGAACACCTTGCAGTTGAGCATTAGCGCCATTTGGCTAAGCGTGACTGTTTTTTCGTCACAACAAATCACGTGAATCAGTGCCATCTATTTTTGTTTTCCACGTTTTAGGATTATGGGTGATTTTCCGCCGTTTCGCATTTTAGGATTTAGGGTGATTTTCCGCCGTTCCACGTTTTAGGATTTAGGGTGATTTCCACTGTTCCGCGTTTTAGGATATGGGGCGATTTTCCGCCGTTCCACGTTTTAGGATTTAGGGTGATTTTCCGCCGTTCCGCGCTTTAGGATATGGGGCGATTTTCGGCCGTTTCGCATTTTAGGATTTAGGGTGATTTTCCGCCGTTCCGCGTTTCAGGATATGGGGCGATTTTCCTCCATTCCACGTTTTAGGATTTAGGGTGATTTTCCGCCGTTCCATCATTCCGCCATTCCGCGCTTTAGGGTCGCCCCTTGACTTGGGGTCAAACTTGACTCGTGCTACGAGTAAACTCACGTCAGGAGTAAATTGTGCCAATGCAGGAAGCTCAGCAATAACATCAAGTTCCCACAAACATACTAAGTCGTAACAGGTGATACAGGTTAAGGCTGGTTTCCATATGATCACTACAATCGCTGCAATTGCTGGAAAAAATATTCAGCAATCGTTGGAAACCACTTTTTAGCGATCGTAGCAATCACAGCAACCATATGGAAACCGGCCTACGTGGAAACTGGTCAGCGAGCAAAGTCGCAAAGACTGCTCAACTTTTTAGATAGCGATCATATGTTTTGTTTCTTAAGGCATGTTTAAAAATGATCAACTTACACTTCCTTTTGGTTTTGTTCAAACAAAATCTTCATCTCTTCCAAGACCTGCCTAACAAGATCTTCCTTCAATATAGGATAAAAAGAACAAGTCATTATTCATACCCAGTCTGGAGTCTACTTCCACTGGATTTTACTTTGATGGCTAAGGATTTATTATGCGTTCTTGAGTAGTCAAAATGATACGAATAAACTCACAGGTAACATGACTGACTAAGATGGCTTAGTTATTATGCAAACGACAAAATTATTCGTCTTCTCCAACAACCTAAATTTTCCCGCCAATTTTACTCCACAAATTGTAAACAATAACTTACGTTATAAGGCGGTAGAGTGCCATCCATGGATCTTTTCAGCTCTTTGACGAGTTCAAGCGCCTTGTCACCAAACATTCTGCACAAAATATCTTTTAAATTTACGGGATTTAAAGCAAAAACCTTACACCAAGAAATGACAACTTATGTCCGCCATATTGTTTGTTTTAGTTTCCAGTTTCCCAACGACCATGTTCATGACCACTTATATGAGGTGCATAAGCCGCATCATAAGCCCTCAAAACCAGGGCGGGAAAAGGTTGGGCGATGAAACGAGCAGTCCGCTCTTCAAGCGATGTGTGATGCGGAGACGGACTGGCACGAGCGCTCTTTCCGCGCTTACGGTGCGTTTGGTGGCCGGCAAAATTTACCTTTCAACAAACCGGAAATCTCATTTTCTTTATTTATTTTTCAGCCAGCCGTGCACTGTGATTAAAACGTTTTTTCACAGTCCTGGCTCACAGCTTAAAGTGCTTATGTCTGCGTGAACATTAGTCAATCTTTTTCACAGTAAGTTCCCGAAAAATGCGCTCAATTTGAGAGTGTCGAATGCTTGCTCTTGCCGAAAAACATGACATGGTTGTCTTTCCTCGTCTCTTTTAAAAAAGCTCCAAATTACTCCACGCTAAATCTTACATATATTAAAGGCCGATAAATTTTACATGACATAATAAAAAATTAGCTGGAGATATTTGGAGATAGTGGCGTTTTGCAACTTTAAACTTTGCCTCCTTGTAACGCGCCATGGCGATGATTCGTCGCAACGCCGCCAACTGTATGTAAACAAATTAAAAGTGAAATTAAATTTGCAGATTTCTCCTCCCTTTATCTCACAAAAACAAAGCAAAGAAAACCGTCTAAACTGAGGAGCAATTCTATTTGTAGTGCCTAAAGAAACAGACAAGCATAGGAGAGGTTTTGGGGAAAAAAGAAGAGGTGCGGTGTTAATGTTGATTTGATCACAGGCAGCCCAAATTGGCAGTATGTGTACTAGAAGATTTCATTGACAGTCTAAATATAATAAACGAACAAGTTGAAATGAAAACACAAATAAAGAAACTTGTAATTAAAACATTGCTTACGTTTTATTTGTTGTTGGTTGATGTGTCTTGACTGTCCTGGGAGCTATTTACACAAGTTTTAAATTTCGCTGATTAGTACCGTATGTTCTGTCCTTTATATAGCGAAGCAAGGCTGGCGGGTGAGAAACGAAGAGACTTTTCAACGAAGCTCGACAAAAGCACTCAAAATACTCCCACCTCCACAAAATCCGAACCAGTACAGTCCCGCTTGCAATATGTTCCTAAAGTTTTCTCTTCGGAGTCAAAAGTTCACAATAAGAGGGCAAAAATCTCGCTGTTTTCGCCACAAAAGCGGCCTTTTGTCTTTCGTCTTATCCGCTCGCCGATCGCTGCCGACACGGGTACGCGCCATCGTAACAAAATTGCTCCCGACCCCGGGTAGGCCTCGTTAATTTGACCCAGCTAAAACTGCTCCCGTGTCGGGGCCTAGAGAGTTTAGAATTTAACCCCGCGCACGGACGAAGCACGTGAAACAGGTCAAGGTTACAGAGTTGGCGCGAACTGGGCGCGAAAACAATTTTTGCCGGCTTGAAGGAAAAAATTTTCTCTTGGTGCGGTGCTCTTCTTGTTTATTGTCTTCTCTTTTGCTGCGGCTTCCCCACCCTGAAAGTTAAATTAATGTTTCATATAAAATGAGGACATCGAAATATTTTGTTCAGTTGTCGTATTTCAGACTCCGTCTGCTTCTTGTCTATGTTAAACCGGCTTTTTGAGTGAGGGTCTGAGGATATGTCGACCTGTGACTTGTCTAGTGAAGCTAAGCCTTCCATTTTTCGAAATCTTCAGGTTCTTTAAAGCTGGTCGAAGCGCATGTAGATGCTATGTGACCTTAATATGTATCAGGGAAAATCACAATCAAGGCAATAGTAAAATCTTCAATGACGAATAGTCGTGTACGTAAGACTTCAAAGAATCTCTCTGTTTGTCTCTGTAAATGGCAGACGATTCTTTAAATCCTAACACTTAAGAAAGTCTAACTTTATTACAAGAGTGACATGAAATAGCAAAATGTTTTCGAAGTTCGCAGTGGACCAAGAGGAGGCAACACCGTGTAAAAAGAAGAGAAAATCTTTCGGTTATTCAGAAGACTGGAAACTTTGGTGAGTTCGACCAGCCGTAAATGTCAGTCATCCGTGCCGACTTTTTTATACTAAAAAAGTTACTTTAAAGGACAGTGTGTTTACCTAAGATATAAGATATAAATTGAATGACTTTCCCAAACTCAGCAACAAAGCAAGTCAACAAAAACATCGCTCAAGGCGAAAAAGTTAAATCGTTTCGTGACTGTTTATGTCCGTGCATACTATGAATTAAAGCTATACTTGACTGTCTGGCCAATCCGATACGATAGGCCCCGAGAGATACTTACAGTAATCTCAGCGCCTCAATAATTCAAACCTTTGTTTGTTTGTGTTTTGGTCTCAGTTCTCATTTTTCATGGGCAGACTTGGCCCATTGTTTACATTTTGTTGTCACGCGAGGTGTCACGAAAGGTAACAAACTTTCGGGGCCAATTTTTAAACAGAAACCTATCTTTGCTTTGCCATCGGACCTTTAAAGGAGTTAAACGTTCATGCAGCCTATATAGCATGCCTGCCTAATTATGTTAAGAGCACTCGCATATTCGGGTGGCCAGACTGAAAATGTTTTAGACCGTGGTTTTGTTTAAACGCCTAGTAAAATTCTCCTAGTCTCTGTTCTGCTCTGTTCTGTCGAAATAATCGGCTCTCGGAGTTAAGTAATACCTACTCATTGTTTATCCTTTCGAATGTTCTTTTCTTGTTGTTCGTCTAGGGTGATGGCCAACTATGGTTACGAAGAAGGTGCGTTGACCTCTATAAATGAAATTGTTGATAAGGCTGAAGAAAATACGAGTACTGATGGTTCGAGTCTGGGATTCAGGTCCCTGGGAAACATCGTGCAAGATGTGTGGGCTGGAAAAGTCTCAGTAACCAGGCGCGGACCGCGAAATAAACGCCAGAGTTACTATTTAAATTTAAAGCAAGTAAAACACATTTGCCGAAAAACTTGATGGAATAAACATTCCAGCTGGGTGGGAGCTCATGAAAGACCAATCTAACTCTGTCAGCTTTGTCAGGTTAGAACAGTGGGAATTCAATAACAGCAGAGGGGTCACTGAATTGAAAGTAACCAAATCAGAAAACTCGCTTCGTTATAGAGTAAAGGCACATTGCTGCGAAATAAATCTGAATAATCATGAATTAGTTGATGGAAACAGTCCACTCAGCGTGAAAGCCCGTGTTTGTCTGGCCCTCTCTTTCGTTGAACAGTCGTCACTTTGCACAGGTGTGTCACTTGAAGACGACGAGAAATTTCTGGGACTTACAACCCATGTAGCCGGATCGATAAAGGATCTTGCAACTGTCAATACGACTGCTCGAAGCGTTGTCTTTTCAACAAGATGTAAAGTATTTTCTGTCCCTGGGGGTTGCTGCTGTGAATGTAACAGATTAAAAAAGTTACATAATCAGCGTAAAGAGAGAAAAAAGAATCAGTCCAAAATAGCCCGGCGTTGCAACAAGCGCTATTTGAATAAAGCAGAACTCAACCTTCAATTACAGCAAGAAAGATCGAAAAGAAGAAATGCGGAAAGAAGAGAAAGTTACTGAAAGGACAAATTCTTTACAGAATCCATTGATTTGGAAGAAGACGATCATAGAGATCTCGTCGAATTATCGAAAAATTTAAGCAAGCAAAAACTGCCTGAAGAGATGGAGTGCCTGTGGCTTCAACAAAAGAAGATACTGGAAACAAGAAGTAAATTTGGTTATCGTTGGCATCCTAAGTACGTGGGTATTAATTTTACTTTAAACCACTTACAGCATGCACGATTTACAGACAACAAAGAAAACCATTCTCCATATGTTACACCAAATAACATCAATATCTACCAGTTTTGAAATACCAAAATAATTTTATCCTACTTTGGTCAAAAACATCACAGGGCCACTTTCTTTAAGATATCCTCATTCATTTGGGGGTAATTCACATGAAATATACAAAACACATTGCCTAGGTGCCACCTCCTATGTAACAGAGCCCAGTTCAATCAAGAAAATTGATATGCAGTTGAATTAATTTTCACGTTACCTTATGCTGATCACGGTCATCGTTGCTGAAGCATTCTAACCACTTTGATTTCAGGTCGTGGTTTTTCTGTATCTCCGAGTACGCATTCGCAAGCATTTCAGACTTCTCACGACACATCTTCTCATGGTTCAAATATTGCACCCTGAGCCTTTTCAATGACATGAAAAATTTGTAGGCGGAATCTTCAATATGAATCAAACCTCTCTCTCTGAATTGACGCGCTTCAGTAACTTGAAGAGCTTCCTTGAAGTTACTTTCTTTTTCCAGTTTGTCAAACGATGCAATCAATGATTCTTCTATGAGCTCACAGATTTTGTGATGCTCCATTACAGACCTGGATGTTTCTGCGTTGTCGGTGTGAATGTTGGCCCTCAAGTAGCTCCTTGATTTCTCTAAAATCTTCCTCAGAACCCAACCACCGACATGACGCACTTTGGCACGTCCTGCCGCCGACATTTCTTCAACGTCAAAGTCGGCTACAGCCTCTTGTCTGTGTAGGTTAACTGCTACGTTCTCTACATGAGAGAGAAACTTGAAGTATATCATCTTAACAAGATGGAAACCTATGGACCGTTGAGGTTGTGTACAAGTGGTGGTGGTGAAAAGGCACCGTAAATAAACAGTGAACTCTTCAGAGGACAGGAAGGAGTGCAGTTTTGCTGTTACTGTCGTGAACTGACTTCTTGTAATGTTCACAAGGAAATCGTCAGGATTTTCGACAATGTGTTTCTCCATTGCTAGGAAGACATGGAACCACACGAGGTTGAAGAAAGCGTGGACTTTATCTTTCTGTTGGGTTGTGAGCAACATATCCAATGCAACGTTCTTCTGTCTACTAAATTCTGAATGTTCCTTTTCCTCTTTCAAAGCAGAGATGTCAGCTAGAAAATCCCAAGTTTGTAGAGGAGCGTTCGCTAATTCCGACTCGTGCTGTTCCATCTGATCAAAAATCTGTTCAAAACTTATCGGTGTTTCACTGTTTTCTCTCTCGAAGTAGGCGTTTAGCATCCCTTCTGAAGTCACATCAACAGGGAAACGATATTCATCTTCTGGCTCTTCGCCTTCCCTCTCGAATCGGTCGCGAGCCTCAAAGAAAGCAGCGTTATTAACTGGCTTCTTTCGGCAACAGTTCAGTGAAGGGTCGGTATTAGAAATGCCGGCTTGACTGCTGTGTGCCACGGCATCCTGATTGGCTTGCAAAAGTTGACTTTCTTTAAAATTGAGTACTTGTAAAGTTTGTGACGAGGTTACTCTAGACATGGCTACATAAAGTAACCCCGGCACAAACTCTTTTGAGCAATGGACCACGACTGCTGGTAGAGTCAGAGCCTGGGACTTGTGGCATGTTACAGCGTACGCCAGGACAATCGGAAACTGCGTGATACTACCACTTTTCTCTCCTGCGCGATTGCGCTTTATCCAGGTTTCCCTCCCAAGTGACACTGTTCCAACTCCTTCGAAGCAAACTTCCAGACTGTCACCTGCGTGATCTTTAATTCCGAGAAAAACCCCCATACTCCCGTTTTTCAATGCGTCTGACTTGTTCCAGATCAACATGACCTTGCAACCCTTCTTTAAAACCAACTGACGTTCACCGGGCCATCTCATACCTTCTGCCGCACTTCCATCAACCGTCGCTTCAAACTTTAACAATCCACCGGGAATGTTTTGGAGAGCTAGCTTATTATGAATAAGCATTGCATCCCTCTTATAAAAGACATGTGTAGCCTTCTCTGCATCATTAGGTCCCAGATCCCTCGACAAACTGGCGATAAATGCTGCAGTTTCTAATGAGCACATCCCTAGTCTTACATCTGCGATGGCGTACACAAATGGCTTGTCTAACTCTGACTGGCGCATTAGCTTAGTCAATGCAAACCGATGAGGTATTGCATGAATAAACACTGGGGATTTAAACATAAAATCACCAGCGTCGAAACGGTTGGGTACAGGAGGCAGTTGTAAGAATTCCCCAACTATTATTACTTGCTTTCCAGCGAATGCACACATGAAATCAGCCGAATCTGGCTCTACAAGGCAATGGTGAACGGCGTTCACGAGTTCTAACATCCTGGCACTCGACATGCTGGCCTCGTCCCATATTATAACATCCAAATTACCAACCCTCTCGCGGACGCTGTAATTAGCCACAGAACGGGTGACGATTGGTTCAGATGGTAGATCGGCTACACCAAAGCCATAAAAAGAGTGTACAGTGGATGCCGTTCCTGTCTCATAAACGGTACATGATATCCCCGTTGAGCAAATGACACCTACTCTCAAGTTTCTTTTACTGCAGTCTTCCCTGATGGCCCTCACCACCCTCGACTTTCCTACTCCTGCTTGTCCAGTTATTTCAAGATTGTGTCCCTTTCTGACGAACTCAAGTATTTCTAATTGCTCTCGAGTCAAGTTTAAATTACTTTCCCCGGTGCTCGTCATTGTGGGCTTTTCCCAAGCGTTCTCTCGCTAGAGGTCCGTTAACCACACAATAGAAAATAGAAAATAGACAATAGAAACCTGAAATACTGAATTTTTTTAGTTCCTATAAGAACTGTTTCTTTTACACTGACTGGACTGAATTTAGCTGAAAAAAATTACCTCCAAGAGGAACTGTTTTGATTTGCGAAATTAACTGTTCACAAGTGCAACAGCTATTGCTACTCGTAAATGTTCAGGCCTACTCTGGGACCCAAAGTCGCCCAAAGTCGCCCAAAGTCGCCCAAAGTCGCCCAAAGTCGCCCAAAGTCGCTCTAAGTCGCCTTAAATCCCTTGTATATAGTTTATATATTAATAGTAAACTATGTAGAACTTAATATAGTTTATTTTCAGTTTGCTTGCCAAGGCTGTTGCCTAACCAGAGCCCTATACAATAAAATGCCCAAGGAATCATCCTGGGGCCCCTAGGTTTCTTGTTGTGACACTTACTAACTCACAGGTTTCACTTAATGCCTTACTTTTTGGCCCGTGACCAATTCGGCAACAACCTTGCTTGCTAGCTGTTGTTAAGGTCATTGTTGCATGTTTATGTACTACTAATGTCTTTAGTGTGCGGGTCCATACCAACATCACAAGAGGTCATTAGGAATTCCAAGGGGGGTGGGGGAAGTGGAGGCTCTTGAAAGCCACCAAACTAGAATTTCCAGAAGGGTGGGGTGGAATAGGGGGTTGGTGAAGCATTCAAACTAAAACATTTTCATGGGGATAGTATGGATATTTTCTGTAACAAGGCATTATGATGTACCATGATGATTCCCATGTACATGTATACCACAACTGTACTTAGGTTCACCTTGGCATTTCCAATTAAGTCACTGAAGGTTACCTAAAATTGCCTAAAGTCGCTCAAAATCGCCCAAAGTCGCCTAAAGTCGCCCAAAATCGCCTTAAATCGCCCAAAATCGCCCGTAATTTTGGACAAAATAAGCTAAAATCGCCTAAAGTCGCCTTAAGTCGCCCAAAGTTACGGCGACTTTGGGTCCCAGAGTAGGCCTATGTTCAAGCGGACAGCAAGGTAGCAATTAAGCTTAATTAGTTCCTAAAGGAACTGTTTTTTATAGAGTTATTCTGTTGTTAACTTTGAACCGTGTTTGTTTCAACAGAGTAGCAAGAAACAAGGCAATAACAATTTATAGCTCCTAAAGGAACTGTTGTTTACAAACTGTTGCTTTGCAGCCTCTTTGTTTCGACGGAGTAGCAAGCGATAGCTTACGCTAATTAAAATTAACTTAAGAAGTTAATCCACGCAATGAGGCAACAGCAGCCCGAGTTAGCTCCTAGTACAACTGTTACGTAGCAACAGTTTTCAGGGCAGCACAAAAGAAGAAAATGAACACTAGTCTACCAACGGCGATAAAAGAGCACCGCACCAAGCAAAAATTTTTTCCTTCAAGCCGGCAAAAATTGTTTTCGCGCCCAGTTCGCGCCAACTCTGTAACCTTGACCTGTTTCACGTGCTTCGTCCGTGCGCGGGGTTAAATTCTAAACTCTCTAGGCCCCGACACGGGAGCAGTTTTAGCTGGGTCAAATTAACGAGGCCTACCCGGGGTCGGGAGCAATTTTGTTACGATGGCGCGTACCCGTGTCGGCAGCGATCGGCGAGCGGATAAGACGAAAGACAAAAGGCCGCTTTTGTGGCGAAAACAGCGAGATTTTTGCCCTCTTATTGTGAACTTTTGACTCCGAAGAGAAAACTTTAGGAACATATTGCAAGCGGGACTGTACTGGTTCGGATTTTGTGGAGGTGGGAGTATTTTGAGTGCTTTTGTCGAGCTTCGTTGAAAAGTCTCTTCGTTTCTCACCCGCCAGCCTTGCTTCGCTATATAAAGGACAGAACATACGGTACTAATCAGCGAAATTTAAAACTTGTGTAAATAGCTCCCAGGACAGTCAAGACACATCAACCAACAACAAATAAAACGTAAGCAATGTTTTAATTACAAGTTTCTTTATTTGTGTTTTCATTTCAACTTGTTCGTTTATTATATTTAGACTGTCAATGAAATCTTCTAGTACACATACTGCCAATTTGGGCTGCCTGTGATTTGATTTAATCAATTAACTAGAGACGTGTCCTGATTAACCCATCCTCGGAGACCCAGGGGCAGCTAGTCGGGACGACGAGATTTTCATGGGCGAAAGTTTACAACAAGAGGGGAAGAGCCCCTGGGCACTTACTCTTACCGAACGAGTTCCAGAAGCGTTTGAAATCCCGCCTTCTGATTGGCCAGAAAAAAATTTTTCTGGCCAATCAGCGAAGAGGAACAGCCGGGCGACTCTCATGTCTTCTTACACGAGGTTGTTTTCCTCATCAATCGCCGTAGTAGCGTGGCCCGTTCAACGGGAACATTTTTGAGGAGAGCTTCAGAAAAAAAAACTTTAATACTAAATAAATAAACGAAGTCGAAGAAATCGCAAACTATAACGTGGCCGCAAGAAAACAAACACTCAGCGGGATTTTTCACGAAGGACTTATCGAAGGTATCGTAAATTTTTAGAGCTAACGACTCCCCTTTCTCAAGTGTTGCATGAGGCTAATAGCTACTCGAGTAAACGATGTTACTAATTATTTCTCCTTGTTCGTTGAACTACGTCTGAAACTTTCCACGGGAATCTCCGATGCACGGACCACGCAACTATGTCGATCGAGCGTGGGAACCACAGTTAACCAAAGCGTAATATGAGTGTTTGTATGGAGCTGAAATTCGATCGAAAATAATCGGCGGTTTTCAGCTGAAAATGCATTAAAATGGAAATACAGTTTGAAAAACATTACCTGCTGTGTGTTTGCTGTGCTTTTATTGCTTTTCCGAGCTTCTGGAGGCCGATCTGAGCGATTTTCTGCTTAACGGTCGATGCGAGGTCATGCGAGGTCATGTCACGTATTAGAGAGAACTAGTTCTCTCTAGACATGACACGCTCGATCAACGTAGTTGCGTGGCCCGTGTATCAGAGATGGAAAGTTTCAGACGAAGATCAACGAAGAAGGAGAAATAATTAGTTACATTGGAGAAAGGGGAAGTCGCTAGCTCTAAAAATTTGCGTTACCTTCGATAAGTCCGCCGTGAAAAATTCCCTGTGAGTGTTTATTTTCTTGCGGCCACGTTATAGTTTGCGATTTCCTCGACTTCGTTTATTTATTTTTTTTTTTTTTCTGAAGCTCTCCTCAAAAATGTTCCCGTTGAATGGGCCACGCTACTACGGCGATTGATGAGGAAAACAACCTCGTGTAAGAAGACATGAGAGTCGCCCAGCTGTTCCTCTTCGCTGATTGGCCAGAAAAATTTTTTTCTGGCCAATCAGAAGGCGGGATTTCAAACGCTTTTGGAACTCGTTCGGTAAGAGTAAGTGCCCAGGGGCTCTCCCGCTCTTGTTGTAAACTTTCGCCCATGAAAATCTCGTCGTCCCGACTAGCTGCCCCTGGGTCTCCGAGGATGTGATTAACCTTGCACGAGCTGCCAAATTATAAATACGCGTCATGCCACGCGTCATCCAAACGCCATTTTCCATCTTTTTACTTTGCTCTGCTCGTTTTTAGACAGTTTTTTAGCATCGATTAAGGCGGAAAAGACAAAGAAAAGATAACCCAAAGTTAACGTTTTTCGGAAACTATTAATAGATTGTGAACATTTTGAATTTGGATCTTTGAAATTTGAATTTTGGTCTAGCACCCAATTCGATCCCAGTCCACTGTATCACACCTTTTTGCTCGGACACGCTCGTTTCATCGCCCAACCTTTTTCCGCCCTGCTCAAAACCATCAACAGTTGAATCATTGTTGGGAAACCGAAAGTTGGTGTGACTATGTCGGAGGGCGTAAAGCGAAGAACTGCTGCTTCTAAAAGGACGTCAGCTGATTATTCTAACGAGCAGAAACCACCAAGGGATGGGTTTGAAAAGAAACAACAGCACAGGTAACGGGTTGTTTACGCGCTGACCAAAGCCCGCTCTCAGGTGGAACATGGTTTAACTCTTTGAAATGTTGTTTATCTTTCTTGTGTCACACAGGAGTTTTGTATTATCAGTGTTGTTGGGAGTTATTTCATTGATTTGGTAAGTCATAAAAAGTTTCTGTACTCTTATTACAGAAAACTGCTTGACGTCTACCCCAGTGGGGTGGGGACAGAAAGTGGGAGTGTGTTTTGGATTTTAGAGGCCTATGTCACCCCTAAAGAGTTAACCGGGAAGGCAGTTATTTCACGGGTATGTACCAACATTAAAGTGACCACGAGTTGGGAGGGTTTTTTTCTTGGGGGTGGGATAAAATTGGATACTTGGGTTTTTATGTGTGTGTGTGTGTGTGTGTGTGTTGGGGGGGGGGGGGATATTTTCAGGCATTTCTGCCATTGTAAAATTTGTTGTTGGGTTGTATCGACATGTGAGTAGAGTGTGTTTTTATACATTTAGGTAATGACTTTATTTGCCAAGCCCCTCCTCACCCTGTGCACGTCACCATACTTCACTCCTTTGTCCTTAAAGCTTCAATATGACACACATTTAATTTCTCCTTACAATATCATTTTATACTTGAACAAACATGTAGGTCTTGAGAATAGGGGAAATGAGTACCAAAGTTAAAATGTCTTCATGTTAATCACTAATCACATTCTCCTAACTACAGTGAGGAGAAAAATGCAAGCAGATACCAGGGCTTAAAGGGTTATTTCTTCTCAGTAAAGATGGACTTGTGGGGTGTGGATACCTCTCATAAATAGGTTATTATAGTAAAGCTCCTTTTAATGGACTCCTATTTGAGGCCCCACCTCTCCAAGATCAGTCTTTCAAGGGATGTCCTTATTGGAAAGGAGTCTGTTTATGAGAGGTGCATTGTACAAGGGTGTCTATCTACCTGTAGAATGGTGTCTGTCTGTCTGTAAAGAGCTGTAAAAGAGAGGTCTCCATGATGCAAAGGTCACTTCTCTGTCCCAGAGAACTCTTATATTAATAGCTTTTAGATAGGCAGACACTCTTTGACTTCTCTCCAACAAGGAAACTTTCTTGAGATGGGCACTTCTTTAAGATGGAAATGTCCCTGAAAGGGATACATTGAGCTAAAAAGATGCACAGCTCCCTGAGATTGACCTCTCTTCAATAGAAAACACCTAAGACAGACTCCTCCATACATGAAAACAGTTGGATAAGGAATGCTTTTAAGCATGGATATGCTTGGAAAGCATGCTTTTAAAAGAATGTTCATTTTATAGGAGGTTGACTGAAGTGAATTTCATTGCTTATTGTTCCAGCATAACCCCACCTGGCAAATTGAAAATTAAAGTGCCTGAGCAACTGACCAGAAAAATTGTACTGATGATTGACATGTGAAATTTTGTATTTAAGGTCACTGGTCAAGATAGTGTTGGGTACAGTAACAGTACTGTATGTTGTGTTTGTGATAATAATGTACTCCTCACCAGCAGCAAGAGAGCTTGTAATCTATTTGCACCCATGTAAGTCGATATACTGGGTTAAAAATTCTAAATTTACAATTCTAAATTTCATTGTTGTGTTTTGTAAAAAAACTTACTGTAAATGTAATCATTTTTATTATTTTAAAATCTTTAAGTTTGTAACAAGTTGTCACCAAAATTATAGTAAAGGGTCCCTCCCTCTGCGTGATTTCTCTCCAAAGGATGATTTCCACTGTTGCGTAAATTTACATGCGTACGGGTGTAAATTTAACTGGCTTTACATGCGTAAATAAAATTAGAGATGATGTATGAATAGCTTACGTAAACGTAAAAAGTTGAAAACTTTCAACTTTTACGCAACAGTGGAAATCAACCTTAAATCTGCATGTAGGTGTATAAGATGTTAACCGTCCACAAGTCTTGTTGATGTAAAGTTGTAAAAAAATCTAAGGACTTATGCACAGAAAGCCTCTAAGAAAGCTTAGAAATGATTTTAAATTATTTTAATAATGAATAAAAAGTGGCCATTCTTTTGATGGGGATTGATATTGTTTTCGGTGCTCTTTCTTGCTCCAGTTTTTTTCCTGCCTAACAGAACATGCATGGAAACCTACTTACAGGTTACACAAAATGTGGTGTGTCTCTAGAGTACATATCATTGATTTATTACTTTTATTTATTATGTCAGCCGTCAACTTCTAACTATGACTCCAAACTTGCCCAGTTGTTTGAAGATTGGTTTTCTGTGTTATTATAATTACATGAATTAGTCAGCAAGGGAAGAAAAAATTGAGTGCATTAATGTTTTTCATTTCCTTTTTTTGCTTTTATTCCATCAAGTGAAGAATCCATTTCAAAATTTGTCAGATCCTGTTTCCTTTGGTTTGCCTGCAAATACTGTTAATTTTTATATTGCTGGTCCTGCCGGAAAACTGGGGGCATGGTAAGTTTTATTGGCAACAATTTGACCTAGTTTAGCATCACCAGGAAAGCCTAGCAGCCTACAATAAAATTATTGCCCGCAGAAGTATTAGAGACACTGTTATGGGCAGGTGCAAAATTTGGCTTCCGGCGCCAAGTTTCTTTCTCCCACCCCTCCCCCTTTCAGTGTTGTTTTGTTACACCGAGGGGGTACTTGTGAGGATTGGCGGCTTTCCTGTGGGAATTGAGGCAATGTTGACTATGCAAGAGTGAGATTTGGTTGAGAGTGTCTCAACAATTCCACTAGTACTTGTAGCTATCATTTGAATAGTCACAGGTTTATGAGATTCAATCCACAGACTCAAAGTTAGAAATGCTTGTATGCTGATTTTTTTACTCCAGTATTAGGTAACTCACTTTTTTCCTGATACGTGTCAGTGTTATCAATAAGTCTTTCTACTGTTTCTGATGGCTACTACTTGATTTTAAATGTACCTGGGCTGGCTCACGCACTATGTCTACAGCAAGTGCAAATTTTATTTGCTGCTAATTTTGAAAGTTGCCAGACTTGGAAGGCAAAGTCACCAGATTTTTATTTTTTAATTCTTCATTGTTTATGATATTTAATCACTAATTTCATCATTAATAATAATTATTATTTTCTTTTAGGGATGTTCCTGCCAAACATGTTCCTGTGATCCCAGACTCCAAAGTTGAAAAGCATTCCCACCTCAAAGATGGAACTCCAATAGTTCTGTATTTGCATGGTAATGCTTACACAAGGTATGGTAACACCCCCATCCCCACCATAGAGTATTAATTTTTGTTTTAGTTGTGTTCATTTTCTGATCTGTACTGTTCTGAGCTCTCTCTCTCTCTGAAGTAAATAAACAAGTTGTTTATTTATCACTGGCTTTACTGAGTTATTCAGCTTTATTAATGGACAATTTATGTGTTACATTATTTGTTGTTGTTGTTGTTTCCTAGAGGTACCAGCCACAGATTAGGGATCTACAAGGTTTGTAAATTGAATTCTTCAAAGCAATGTTAATGTCATAGTAGAAAATCTAATTACTGTATACTATAACACTGGCCAAATGAACAAGTCACATTTATCTAATTCAATGTCATTGTTTTAATTTCAGTGTTTGACTTCTTTAGGCTACCATGTGATAACAATGGATTATAGAGGTAATGTCCAAAGATGTTGATCAAGCTACATGTATACTGTGTGCATATGGACTACTGTACTTTGACTATCAGTTTACTATCAGGGGTGCCCGGGTGGGTGGGGGCTTAACAGTGACAGAGCTACTTGCAGTCAACATCACTGAAGGGTCGCAATTCATGGTTTATTACAGGTCAAAAAATTGAAATCTAAAATGAGCGCTGCTAGAATTACCCTGGTACTTTTTAAACTAGAAACCAGAAACAAAATTTGACAAACAAAGCAACAACTTGTCAGAATTAGACAAAAATGTATTTAAACCACGTGCACACCAACAAAACAAGATTCTGGTGCCTTTTAGGGGCTCCTGTTAAAATCACTTGAGGGTATGCAGTGGTTTAGTGGTTAGCACCTCAAACCAGCTACCTTCATATCTGAGGGTCAGCAGTTTGAGGCCTGGTCTCTGAAATTGTGATGTTTGCTTTAAACAAGAAACTCTACTCCTCACTGTCTTCACCCAAGTGTTTTAATGGGTACTGGTGACATACTCACAGCTAAGAGTAACCCTGCAGTGGACCAGCATCTCATCCAGGGGGATGAGATGCTAGAGATAGACTATTGGCTATGTGGGCTTTCCAGAAACTGGAGATAGGCTCTGGTTGTGTGGAACTTTACCTCACCTTTAACTACTTATGAGCACCTTCCTGCCAAGAATCCTGCCTCAGGCCTGAGCGAGAACACAGAGTTTTCTGTAGTATGCTTCCTTGTTTCATTTTTTTTTTGTGAACAGTGTAAATAATTATAATTAGTGGATTGAGTGTTTGAAAAATAAGATTTTGATAACTTAGTTTTGTAGGTACATGTATTTTAACACTTGTCAGATTATGTTATAAAAGAGAACACATGATACAAATAAGTCAGTATCAATATATAGATTATAAAATCTCTTAAAGCTTTATAACTTTGTTTTTTCATCAGGTTTTGGTGATTCTGAAGGGAAACCTTCTGAAAATGGTAATTTCAAGCATGACTGGAAGTTAATTTAAAAAACGTCATCAAACACACAAATGTTCAGCTCAATGTTTCACACAAAAATTATAATTGTAAATTTCACACGTGCATGAGGTTACATTAACAGTAAATACCTTATTTCCGTCTCTAATTTTGGCACTGTCTATTTTTTATTTACAGAATTTACAGAATTAACTTTTAAAAGAGGTTGCCAATTTGAATAAAAACTCAGTCATATTTGGTTTTCAGTAAGTTTCATCTTTATCTCTACAGGACTTATACAGGATGGTGTTGCTGCTATGAAATGGATTAGATCACAAAGTCCTGACGTACCAGTCTACATTTGGGGTCACTCATTAGGCTCAGGGTATGAGACATTATCACATGACTGAGAAATTACTCAATTCTGATTCTCCAAGTCGGGCAATTTAGTCTGACTTTATTTGGCAGCCTTATCCCCAGCCCCTTACGCACTTATCCAGTGACAGTGGGAGGCTTGGGGCCAAACATGATAACCTGAGGCCATCCTAGGCAGATCTTCCCATTGAGCTTGACAGGTGAAGTTACATTTGATTTCTCGCCGCAGACAACTGGGAACGAGGCCGATTAATTTCCACTGTAAGCACAACTACTTGAATAAGTATGAAGCATCCAAAGATAATTGAGGGGGGGGGGGGGGGTCAATCAAAGGGCTACTGGAGAACCTATTCTAGGGATCCAAGTTCCTAACGTGGATTAATCAGACTATAATTTTTGTTTCGCCTGGTAATTTCCAACGGTATTCACATAGCAGGAAACAAAGAGTTTGGTCTGATTGCACAATCACAGGTTACCAAAACTCCTGAGTAAGCTCCGAAACACTTGTAAAACAAAAGTAGGATCACAGTGTTTGACAGAATCAAAAGACGTGAAACAACATGAAGGAAAAAATTGGAAATGACAACAATTTCTCAGTGATAGTCATCACTGCAGGTACAGTGTGTGTGTGTAGGCTTAGGTGAGCAATGGCCAACAGTATTTGTAGGAGGCTGGGAGAGGAAGCAAGGACTTTGGGGAAAAAATACTGAAAGGGGTTTAAAGTCTACAAGGTGAAAGAAAAGGGCAGGAGGTGGGATTGCTGTGGTGGTAAGAAGCAAGAGAAATGGGAAGAATTTTTAACATTGGAAAATAATTTGCAATAGAAAATGCAAAGAGGTGCAAGCTACAAAGGAATACGTAAGGGTATGGGAAGCAAAAAGTTGAGACTCCCAGCGTTAATTTACTCCAGAGAGTTTAAGCTCTGTTATAAAAATGCATATTCTCCTTACTGTTCTCCATAACTAGTAAGGAGGATTTGTGTAAAAATCAAGACAACTTATCCTTGGTGATCACTTCCTTTTATCTCATCACTTGAATGTTTTAACAAGTAGTGAAAAGGTAAAGGGAAATCTCATTTTTGTCACTGTTAGGGCTTTAAGGGTTAATCTCCCTCCCTGAAGATCACAATAGCCACAGATCACTGGAAACTGCTGAAGGACAACCTTGGTCTTCTTTCTTTCATGCAATTTAGGGGTTGTTTACATGTGTTCTCTTACTGGTATGACTTTATTCTGGTATAAAATGGAAACTTTATGCTACAAGGTTTTCGTATTTTTAAACTTTTTGGAACGAATTGTTAAGATTAGAAGGAGCAATGAAACAAGCAGTCATACAGCAGTTATAAATATGATATTAATGGTATTAGTATTTTGGCTGAATGAGAAGTTGGTATGGTATTGAATTCATACTGGTGTGGATAAAAATAATTTCACACTTCCTTTGTTTACTTAACAATGTTGATTTTCAAATATTTTCCCGGCAATTCAGGGTAGCTGGTGGAGTTGCAAAGATCTTATGTGATAAAGGTTGGTACTCTGAACAATCACAATTATATAATTTTTTTCGCTACAGGTACACAGACTTTGTGCCATCACTCATAGTACAACTTGTGCCAATTACAGTAAAGCCCAGTTGTGTATGTATTTATTACAATTCATGGCATGAGAGAAAAAAAAATACAAATTCGGAAAAGAAGCGAAAATGGAAAAGTAAAAAGCCATTGGAGGTACGGAAAAGAGCCAAAGATCCCATACGAGGCAAACCACCGCAAATTACAACAAAACAGAAACAAAAAAGGATATACAAGATCAAAATAGGAATTAAAAAGCTAAAATTACAATTCAGAGTAAAAATATAATAAATAAATAGCTGAACAATCAGAGGATTACGTTTAAATGAAAATAAATTACAAATAAAATGAACTTCAGTCGGTTAACTATTCCAGCTATCTACAGTTCTATTAAAATATGAATACCCCTCTATCTCAATCTGAAACGAGTACGATTGCGAGATTGAATACAATTACGACTTTTGAATTTCTAACCAGTCACGTTTTTGAAAAGTCGTGTTCGTACTCAATCTCGTTCTCGTACTCAAATCTAAAGTTCCCTAATTCCCTAATATCGTAATTAGAGCTTCCTTCTCCTCTTGTTAGCTGCAGGGAGAGGTAGTGGCTCTGGGGACGTCACTAGCTTGAAATTCGAAAGTCGTAATGGCACGCAGTCTCGTATGCATGCGTAATCTGTTCTGAAGGTCGCAATTGATTATTGGCTATCTCGAAGACTTTTTACTGCCCCTTGCGTGTTTGAAATGACAGAACTGAAGTTTAATACACTGTCATTCCAGCTACTGAGTATGGTAATACGTTTGATTGGAAGAACAGAAGATTGGTGTTTAAAGCTAGTCTGCATGGTGACAAGAAAACTTTCTCGAGATTGTCACTCTGCTTCATACTATAAGAACCTGGAATTTAACTCTAGATGTGTGAGCTGCTTAGGTCATTTCAACACTGTCTACAATTGTGGGCCTTTAAGATAGTTTGATCTTGTTGCCCTGCCTTGTCGTTTATACCAGTGTACAGAATATATCTCATAAGTTTTGTTAATACCAAGTCAATCTTTGTTGATAGGGTCACCTCCATCAGGTATCATCCTTGAGGCACCTTTTAATAATGTATGGGAAGGAGCAGTCAAACACCCTATAGCTGTGGTAAGGTGGTAACAACAGCAGATAAACAGTAATTAGAAAACATCTAATGGTTATTGCAACAGAAGTGACGATAACAGAAGTTTCTGTCGAAATATGTTTTCTAACTGTTAGCAGTCCATGCACTTTCCCCAACAATGTTTGTTCAATAAGGTGTACTCAGTTAACAATGCTGTGTGTTACAACTGTGTTTAAATTCACTTTCACGGCATCTTTATATGGAGTCTTGCTGTGGAGGTGCTTACATGATACTGGTGCAACTTTGTGTCACGTAAACGTGGAGTTATTGTTATCATGGCATTTACATGTTTCTGTGTCTGTAGCCTTTTAGCTTCCTTCCTTACTTCAATGAGACTGTTCTGGATGAAGTTAAGGAAGTATTTCGCACAGATAAGAGGTACATAACTTTTTTATTGTGTATACGGTGAAAATCCTGCCCTCTTCCTTAAATATAAATGTTCTCTGCTGAAGTACTTTGGCAGAGAATCCTCTAAAACACGGGAAAACTGTTATGTTTAACGGGACAAACTGCACCCAGCAAGAAAAAAACCTGTTAATCAACCCTGTTAATTAGTTCTGCTGCGTTTGCACAATCCGTTTTTACAATGATACGAGTTCATAAATGTAAAGATCCTCGCAGTTCAGTTCATTAGAAAGAACCGAAGAACGAAAGAACAATCATGGGGCCATGATTTCCCGACAAAATAGCTCAAAAATAGTGGCCATTCATGATGCCGGTGTCAGAAAGTATTCATAATAGAGTTCATCAAAATGTTGGTACTATACAGCTATCAGGATGAATTTATACATTGCGACTCGATCGTACAGGTATACAATTTTGGACTTGTCTTATGAAAAGCAAATACAAATCAACCGCAGGGAACTAGGATAAACTCGTATTCCGTATCATGTGGACACCTTGTAGATAATGCTTGTGATTTGTCTGAAGTCTTGATTCTCCACACATGTTCAATCTGCAGGTTAGCAGATGTGTATTGTCCAATACTAATCTTACATGACCGGGATGATGAAATTATATCGTTTGAACTGGGCAAAAAGGTAATTATTTAAAGTCTATACTACTTAAACCTAGTATCTAACTATTGTTAACAACTTTATTAGCAAAAGTTTATCCACACATTTAGAGTGATACGACTTTGAAAATTTTTAATGAAGTAGTTGTACGGGGCAGCGCGCCTTGAAATGTTAACGTTATCTTTCAATTTTTGTTAAAAAAAAAATTGCTGTTTGTATGACTTTAGGACTTAAAGCAAATACCGTATGTAATTGGCACTAAGCCTTTCATTCCCAAGGCCACGATTCAGAGTGGTTTTGACGTCTACTCTTGCTTGGCTGAAAAACGTCGCCTCTCTTATTAGCCATAGCAAAAAGACTTCTACTTTTTTGCCAATTACAGATCACAGTAAACGTAAAACCAACGCAAACACCTAACCATACTTTTGGGAAACTCCCCACCTACCCCTCCCCTAACCCAACATTTTGCTTTAAGTGATAACAAGTTAAAAAATGTTGGGTTGCGGGAGGGTTAGCTGGGGGTTCCCCAGATACGTGGAATGATCTCATGTAGCTATCCTAATGTTGAATCAGTCCTTTACTTTTTCATGTATATTTAATATTGACACTTTATCCACTTAGCGATTATTGTATTCAATTTTTGGCCACCAACGCTCGTAGCGTCAAGTTGACTGTGAGCTCTTCCACGTTGAGACTGAGTATAATAATTGTGTTATTACATGTATAAAGTGGTTTTCAATTGTGTCAAAAGTAGTTTGCGTTTACTTTGGCTTTGCTGTACTTCTCCCTCAGCCTAGTACTCAGGGGTTGTCCTCCCGCTCACTCAACTCAACTTGGTGCGAAATGTCGTGACGTATGCCATTCGGTGACGTCATGAAGTTTCGCGCCAAGTCGTGTGGGCGAGAGGAGAACGCCTGGGCACTAGGCTGCTTCTCCCTGTGATCGATTCAAAACTCTCGCGCTACTTTCCCAACCAGTCAGAGGTGAAACCAAAGGCAATTGTGGCTTGCTGGCATTTGTTTTCCCGAGCTTGACGCTACTTACCTGTTATGTTTTGAGTTGTTCAATTCGTTATTTGTGCCCGTTGTGATTGGTTAGAGTAATTACGTTGGCTTTGTTTTAAGACACTCGGTTGAAAACCGCTTTTCAGACAACCCCTTGAATGTCGGAAAATTTATTTACTGAAAAAGAGAAGCATTTCCTTCGAAAAGATTGCATGTTTCCATCACCAATTGGGAAACGTTTTTATTGATTGGATAAGCAGATAGTGTAGAAGAAGGGAACCGTATTCAGGAGCTAAGTGTACAGAACGTTTTTCAATAGAGTGTCATAATACTAAAACCAAAGTTACGGCTCTGACAAAGGACCAATCACAGCAGACGTAAAGAACACAACTAACCAATCAGAACTAGCAATACATGTAACAAGCGTCGAGCGCGGGAACAAGTCGCGATTTGTTTGGGTTTTACTTCTGGGCCCGGTTGTTCAAAGCACGATTAAGCTAGCCCAGGATTAGTGTTAATTTTGAATTCAGTCGTACGGCCAAGCGATGGGATTCTTGCTTTTGCCCTACGTTTTGACTATGGTTGCTTTCAAACGACCAATAAAAATTAGCTTTTAAAACTTTTCAACAAGAGAAATACAGCTTATTCCAAAGTGGCGGAAAATACATTACTCTTTTGTCTCATTGTTAATTGGCCCTTGTTGCCTCGATCCCATCTGCAGAATTCAAAGGAATATTTGGCTTAAAACGAGGCAACAAGGACCAATTAACATGGAGACAAAAGAATGATGTATTTTCCGCCAGTTTGGAATAAGGTGTATAGGAACCTTGGTTAAATTTTAGTCCTGGGTTAGCGTTAACCGGCTTTCTAACAACCGGGCCCTGATTGGTTGAGGAAGTGACGCGAGTTTTTTTAACCAATCAAGCGTAATAAAGCAAGACCAAAGCAAACATAAATTACTTCCGACACTCGGTTGAAAACTGCTCTAAATACCAACGGCGATGTCCTCCTTCCTACATTTCAGTTGTATGAAACTGCCAAGAGCTCAAGGCGACCTGATGCGGCTCCTATCAAATTTGTTGAATTTAATGGCAACCATGGACACAAGTGGATTTACCAATCAAAGAGGCTTCCTGGTATTTTAAGGTAGGCAATTAAGCTTCCTCGTTATTTGTTTCATCCAAAGCTTGGACTTTTTAGGGTTCAAAATTGTCGTCAGTTCAACAGGACTTCAGCTCTCCCAAGAAGGTGTCGCTATTGTTTTTCCTCTTTGGATCGCAATAATGTGACAATCCTGGTTTTCTCTTTCCGTCGTCGTAAACAAAATACGCAGTTAAGTAACCGACCCATTGACTGTAGTATAACCGGAATCAAAGTAGCTTTTTCATCCTATGTAAATAAACCGTAGTCAGCAGCAGTATAAGACTACATAAAGAAAAAACTCTGGGTCTCCGACGAGGCTGGCCCCCATTCTTCCGCGCACCAATCAGATGCAATGACTACTGAGCTGCCGGAAGACTGGTGGCGACCTACAACCCGGACGAAACTATTACCAATAAATCGAACGTGGTAATTTCACATCACCGATTCTACGTCTCTCAGCCCTCACCCCCCCCCCCCCCCCCTCTTTATCAATGTTGTTCTTCTCTGAAGAGTTTCGTGCAAGATTCGTGTTAACCTGTAAACAACATAAGGGAGAGAGGGGATACAACCGTTCTTACAATAGTGTGCTTTATTTAATTCAGGAGAACCAAGAAATTTGACTGCATTTTTCGTTCGCCTCAGGTAGTTTTGTCCATGGTCGTTGGTCATATTTGCTGGCTTGATACGCGGCATACGGGTTCCATACTGCTAGGATCAATAGTTTGTATGGCGTCTTGTGTGGTGACAGAGAGAAATGTTTAGTGTGAGCCAGCCTCTTTGCACTTTTACAATTGCAAAATAATTGTCAATGTCGTGTAATTCTACCCTCTCCCGCCACCTTGGGAATGTCGCCCCTTCCCTCTCCGTTCTCCTCCACGGAGTAAGGGACGGACCATTATAAAAGTTATGGGGGGGGGGGGGGGATTTTCGAGCTGCATGAATTTTTTTTCGTTAACATTTTCCTTGGAGGAATATTTTTTCCGTATGCAAGAAAATTCTTTCTGGGCTGCTCGCTGTGCACGAATTTTTTTCTCTCAATTTTCCCTTACATGAATTTTTCTTTGTACTTGGACCCCCCCCTCCCATAACTTTTCTATTGGTCCATCCCTAAATTAAACTCCATTTAGGCAGTGTTATTTCTAATAGATTTGCTGCTTACTGAGTCTCATGTTCTCAACTCTTTTTTTGTCTTGTCCAGGGAATTCATCAAGACAAAGTAATTCGTGTACAAGTCGGTAATTATCTTCGACGACAGGGGTGATCGTACATACACCAACTGCAATTCAGAAAGGAACCATACCAATGAGCACCAACTATACCGCCGAATATAACTGAGTTTTTTCTGAATGTTGTTACATTTGTCATACGTAAACTTTGGTGAAATTGCATGCGTTGTATTGAGTTAGTATTTAAAGACACATCCATTTCAAATAGTATTCTGTTCAATCGCACAGCATTGGTGCTCTGGTTGAAGTTCTGGAGGGCGAGTACAATTTGTCCCCCTCCCCCCCCCCCAAATAGGATTAACAGAAGACTAAAGTACATGCAAGCTGTTGCTCCGCTTTCCCGATTTTACTTTAATTTTACTTTATCATGTTATTTTTGTACAGTTCAATATCAACACACCTTTCATTTCCAGAGACGCATCATTTCCTACAGCACAATAGCACCTTTGTTTTTACACTAGCCATTGTACCCGTTTTCTATACTCCTTTGTTCTGTAACGCCAACTCTGTTCTACACTGGACATATATGAACTTATATGCGCGTATTTGCTTGCCTCCGAAAACGTTTCGTGCAATTACCTGTACTAATTCTAGCTTAAGAAAATAAATACTCAGATTACGTGTAAGGCAATTTAAGATAAATTATAATAATTAAAATGGAATAAGTCATTTGAGGTCTCTAATTGGGTACTCGCTTAGTATACTGCTAAGAGGATCACGACTCTGCTCTGGGCAGTTGTCTTGTTTATTGGCTCAGCTTTCTTCAACTTACTACCGGCTACATTGTGCAGCTACCTTTATGGTGCGCTGTAAACATGCTTGCTTCTTTGGACAAGAGGACGAGGTGGTGCCTTTACAAAATAAGAAGTGTAAAAGCATGACAGTGGGGTCCAGCAAACTAACTGGGGGAGGAATGTAGGATACGTTTGGTCAATCAAGTTTACGAACAGTTCAGTGTCTGTTCAGAAATGTCCTCGAACTCAGTCTTGAAGGAGTTAACGCTCACAGGAAATCTCAAACCTGTCCAAAGCTATGTAGACAAACAGGAAACTTCTAAAACGGACGACACAAGCAACACTACCTAAAATAATTCCAAGCCTTCAACAAACAACTAAACCAATGCACCAAAATGAGCTACACAAAGAAAAATTTAGATCTCAAGAAGCAATTGTCGAAGAGAATTGGTCCCGTCTTTCGACCGGAAAATGATTGCGTCTATTTTGTTCAACGCGGTGGTCATAGTCGTGGCCGTCATCGGAAATTTCCTGATCAGGTTTGTCGCTGCCCTGAACAGACTTTTCCGTAACATGAGAAGTTTTCTCCTGGCAAGCTTAGCGCTGTCACATTTCTTCTCGGAAACTGTCTTGTAGGTTATCTCCCCGACCTACAAAGAACTGATCTTTGGTGAGAAATTATTTATCGCCCGAGTTCTGTACTTCGACTCAATTCTTCATCTCTGTGCCATGTCACACAAGCGATATTGTGAAGTATCACAGAAATAAACTGCTAACAGCAAGATGAGGCAAACGTTAAAGCTTGCAATCTTCACCAAGAAGGACGAAACAGGTCAAGCGATTTTTGAAAGAGATGCTGGCGACGAGCCACATGAGCTTTGGAAGAAGACACTACAAACGGCTGAGGAAATCAGTCCTGAGGACAAACGTTCACCATCTGGTGTTACACGTTCTCAAGACAAATATCCTCGGCATTCAAACGCCATTTTACTACAACATCGACCCAATTGTTGGAACAAGGAAGGAAGCAGCCAGGGACAGCTGAGGAACAAATCTACGCTCTCGTTCAATCTCGGCCTAACCAGTAAGGCCTAAGTGATCGGCAATCAAATACGGACAACGTTGCCCAGCTAGGGTTGGTGAAAATTCTGAAAGAGTGCAAGGCTACTAAAGATGACAAAGTCATAATGAGTGCTTTTATGGTGTGCTATCTTCCAGGGTGGAACCATGCGATCTACCTTGCAACAACGGGTAAACATGAATATAGCAGAGTAGTATCACTCTGTGCCAACAGTGCGTACTTCACAACTACGATATGTAATACTATTATTTAGGCTGGATTGGTTTGCAGCATACGTGTACGTCGCTTTGGCACGTGCGAATTTTCTATTGTTTCTATTGTGGCAAAAAAAACAAAAATTCCCATGCGCTAAAGCGACAGCTATACGCGTATGCTGCAAATGAATCCACCCTAAATACGTTTGCTACCCTATCATGAATTATTTCCTTTTAGAAAAATAGGAAGAAAGTACATCGTCATCTGCACTTTGTACCATTATTCCATCTTCCCGCCTGCTTGTGCCTGGCCGGCATATTCTAATGGCTACTTCCACCACAACTAACTAAGTAGCCCAATTTCGTTCGAGGCATAGGGGAATAAACCCATAAAAATCGTTATATTATTCCCCTAAGCCTCGTAGTGGTCTATTGTTTTAAAACTGGGCTCACGTTCCACAGTATTTAAAGCCGAGTAAGTCACCCAAGAAATGTAAGTTTTGAAGCTTTCCTTCCTTTTTGCCTTGACGTTGGACGTAATTATCAAGCTAAAAAAATTAGGCGTTTTGCACGGGTAGTTTTCTGGGGGTTATCGACAAGTTTATTTGCAACAGGGTACGCGTTAAGAATGCGAGGAGTATACTCGTACGCTGCAAATGAATCCACCCATAATTTTTTGCGATTTTTTGGTAATTGGGACCAAAACAATTAGAGTACTCGACCGCGTTTCGTCTCAATGAGCCATAGTCAAATATGACAGTTAAAGCCTAGATCTTTCTATTTTTTTTCTTTCAGTTCCTTCCGAATAACATTTTCAGGCGGAAAATCTTAGTTCTTACTCATTTTATCGCCTGGCTAGAGTAGTACTCTTCTATTTAAAAAAATTAAATAAAGGCGGTTGATTGAAGTTTATTGATTTTATTCTAAAATCATAGTTGGAAAATGTTTTACGGCCCAGTGCAAACGTCCAACTTTTGCAAATGTTTCAACGTCTACACTGTAGGCCAAAACCGCTTACATCGGGTTACTTTTTTTCATTAATTGGCAGAATAAGTAATATGTATTGGTTGCGGCTGATCCGAGAGTAACTTGAGAAGGATCACCTATGGAATAGGCCATGTATAGGGGATGGACTCTTATCTATATCCTCTCTTGGCCAAACTGATGAGAGCGTTAGGGTACACAAACGTCTGGGATACTACTGTGCATGCTCGCTAAGATGACTGGAGCAACGAAGGACGACCTCCCCAGCCGGCTTATGAAACACCGTGACTGGTAGACATGTTCGTCTCAAGTCTCTTTCCGGAATGAGACGACGGACAACAACAACATGAACACCAGGCGGAGGGTAAATTGACAGCAGGGTCGGGGTAACTGGTCAGGTTTTCTTTTCCCTGGGGTAAGTGTGTCTTCGCCGTAAGTTAGTATGCCCACGCCCTAAAATCAGTGCACGCTGATTCTGAGGTATTTTGTCATTTCCACGATGGCGTACTTTCACGACAACGCACCATACGAATTGTAATTTAGAACTTAACGGCATTACAAATTTAAAGACAAAAGGGAAAATGAAATGGATTCTGGTACTTGTAGCAATCTGACACCTATTGTGCACAATATGCGTCGGAACTGAAGTCAGTTTGCCCTGGCTGTTATTTTTTATACTCCTTTTAGTTAACCCATATTTTTTTTTTTAGTTCCCAATGAAAGTGGTTAATATAAGACTTAACCTGCGATCAGGCCGAATTTTAGCATCGCTCTCATATTCTCTTACGTTGGTCGCTTGCTAAAATAGGGCCTGATACAATCTCTCACAGGACCTCGTGTCGGCGGCAAAATTTTGGCCGCGGGAATCTCGCAATCTCATTGGTCCTTTAACGATAGAGCTGTCAACGGAAATAAATTGTTGCGAGACTTCGCTCACTTGTTTCGATGCGACCGCCATCGCCAAGGAACAAGGCTGCCGACGTAAATGTGTCGCTCTGAGATATTCTTGTCGTTTTAGGAGAATTGTCATCATTTCTTTCTCTCCTGAGAATGGCGTTCGGTTTGACGCAAGCCGTCTCTCACTTGGAGCAGAGAAGTACAGCAACAGTGAAGTATGTATCCCGTTTTATCGCGTCGTGTCTCGAAGTTTTCATTTGAAGGCTTTCAGCAAGTATTGAAAAGATAAACAGAGTAGTGGTTGTTCCGCTTTTTACGAAACAAAACGAACAGCAGAGGGACTAGTATCTTTCGCCAAGAAAGATCAACAAGTCAACCGATAATTCCGTTAAACATAACGGTAAACTGATGTTTAGCGAGAGCCGCATTCAGCGAGATGCTGTATTTGTTTTTTTACTGAAGTAATAAAGATTTCCAGTTTATTCATTCAGTGTTACTAATGTCGTTTTATTGATCTCTGACGTTGATATCAAAGGATCTGACTAGTTTTATGACAAATGTTCTTTGTTTTAAAATTCGCGGCTCTTTAGCGATATAATTCGCTGCTAATCTCAAATATCTATCACTTTGTATCGAAGCAACCGAATACCCTTCTGGAACTAAATTAAATTACAAAATACTCGTTTGTTTATAAACAGTTTTATTGATATCTTTATTCCAAAGAATGAAACTGAAGGTATTTCTCTTAATTTCCCGAGTTTTTTTACGCAGAAAACCGGTGACAAACGCGTAGAGAATATACCACCTGAAATGAAAGGATTCAAGCATGAGCATATTTGGTACATGTCCTGAGGTCGATACATGACAACCTCGTCGTGTTCTGAATTTTCATTCAGTTTCAGCTCAGACAGAGCAACCAAGTACAATAACGGAACCTTCAAGTTAGCAATCCCGTAAATTTGAGTGCTTGTGCCTAGAAGATATATCGTAGCCTGTGATTTTAATATTTTGCCAACATTTGCGTGACGTTTTGCGAATTTGCCGTTGTGGGAAATTTGCATACTAAGGATCGTGCAAGCAGAAGAAATTTTGATTGGCTGTTTCGTTGAATGTCAATCAATCAAAAAAGTGGGCGGTAGACGTTCCGTAGAAGAATTGTATTAGGCTCTATTTTTCGTTTCGCCCGTCCCGCCTGAATGTTTCACCGAGCGAAACGAAAATAGAGCCTGATCGCAGGTTATGATTTAGATGGTATAGAGTCTTCCATCGTGGATATTTTTAACAAGAACCTGATTCTTATTGCAAATGATAAATAATCAGTGTGAGTAAATTCGACTGTAACACGCGCAACAGAAATTGACTAGTTAAAATTACTAAATTATGACGTCACTAGACATCACTATAACGACTGGAAGTGTTTTTCAGTTTACTCGCTTTGCGCGGAACTGCGATTGTTTGCTGAGGAAATTTCGAAACGTGTTAGTTGAAAAAGAATTCAATCCCCCAAGATTTGGACTTTCTTTTTAAGGCTTTGTGCAAAAAGGTAAGATCGTTTGCGTATATCTAACGGTTTCATTTTGAGATGGTAGACATTGGAGGAGGCAAATACCTAGTACAGTCTTTTTGAGAAATTGACGAGTGTGCTCTGCTCACAACATCAATTGATGAATGCATATTGTCAACAGCACTGCACCCTCACACCACTCTAAATGTAAGACCATGATGATATTTCAGTCAAGTCAGCTACTTTTGCCACTTGGACGTTTCCGCGTTGATGATCGTGATTCAAATATTTATTTTCAGTTTGTTCTCATAAAACTCAGTCTTGTTACAGTTTTAGCTTAACTGCAGAATACCCCGCCACTTGGAAGAGGTTTTCTTAAACTAGTGGCTACGCGGCTACGCTGTCAACTGACTTTTAAAGGGTAAGGCGTCATAAGCTGTTCCCTAAACTAGTGGCTAGGCAGATTCTCGGATACTCGGATACGCGGTGAACAGTATTCATAAAACTAGTAGCTACGCGCGGTGAATTGACCGTTAAAGCGTAAGGGGACATTCCTTCGGTATTCCTTTGGAGTGTCAATTGCACGATTTATCCCGTTGCACTAAGGTGATAGTCATTTTATCAATCTCGGCTAAGCTAATGACACATTGGTTGGCCTAAATGACACTCCGGTTAACCTGATACTGCGATTTAGCTTAGGTAGCTTGCAATTAGCCTTTATATTTAGGGTTAGGGTTACCATTAGCTATACGTGATAGTTTCGTATACAAGTATCCTCGTATCCACTTACAGATACTCTACACACCTTTCTCACTACGTATCTACGTATCTGCCTATCCACTCAGAGATGCACTTAGAAAATAACATGATTTCCTCATTGCGTATCCGCAGCACGACTTCTTCACTGCGTATCTGCGTATTCGGGTAATCAGTTCAGGAATATGCTTAGAAACAAAAACACGACTTCTTCATTGAATATTCGCGTATCCGCGTATCCAGTTCAGAGTTACACTTAGAAAGTGGCAGGGTATTCTGCAGTTACTCCCAAATTTTATTAACTTATACGGACAGGAGTGAGCGGGGAGAATTATGTTTGGATAAGCATGACGATATTTTTTTCGAGATGTCTGAGTAGATTTCTGGATTATATCTTAGGGAGTCATGGAGTTACAAGAGTACAATCGCGAACACTTGCTATATATTATTCAGGAGCAGAACAAACAAATTCACACCCTAACAGCTGAGCGAGCTTGGCTGATTGAAGACAATAATTTACAAAGGGATCTCGTGGCTAAGTGCCAACAAAAAATCGCTGAATGGCAAAGTTATGCACAGTATCGGAAAACTCAAGCTGAAACGCTGGCTCAACAAGTAGAGAAGGAAAAGGAAAAATCGGCAGCAACTCTAAACAGCGCAGTGGAGGAACTTGGGGCGCTTAAAACGGAACACCTTGCACTGCTGGGTAAATACGAAACCATGAAACAACAACTTAACTATGGAATCCACCTCGGGAGGGCGATGTACGAAGAGTACTTGATGTATAAAACATCCTATATTGCACTACTGCAACAATTTAGAACAACGACAGAAGACGACATTGAAGATAGCAAGATCAAACTACAAGAGCAAGAAATCCCAGAGCCAACCATGAAGAACAACGCGTATGCCGTAGTGCAGTATAACAAGAGGAAAACCGCACCTCCCGAGGCCTGGTCAGACTTCATCATTAACATCAAGATGCCCAGCAGTGCAAAGATCAGATTCATCGTGAATATTGGTAACGAGCCACCAAGACTCCACTGCGCGTGCCTGCGGAACTCGCACCTACATAACCCGAAAAAAGGCAAAATGCTGGCACTGCGATATAAGGCCGTGGTTAGCAACCAAGACAAAGTAGTCCAGAAACGTGGCTTGTATGAACAGAACATTTGCGCCCTTCTGAGGAGTCCAGTGAAAGCTTCACATACAGAATGCATGCACCTACGGAACCTGACGAAAATGCTGGCTCTGCCTGATAAGGCTGTGGTCAGCAACCAAGACAAAGTCGTCGAGAGACGTAGCTTTTATGAACAGGACTATTGCGTCGATCTGAGGAGTCCAGTGAAAGCTTCAGATACAGAATGCCAAAATGATCGAGGCACAAAGTCAAGCTCTGCAGGTGAACACCAAAAAGTTGGCAGACCATCCAGCAAGGTAAAAAGAGAGAGCTCCGAGATTTTACACAGCAAGGAAACTATCACTAAAAAAGAAAGCACAGAGTGTATTCCACTTTCTAAGCTTCCTGAAATCAAAGTTTCATTTTGATGGAGGAACTGAAGTTCTCTTAGAATTCTTAATAGCAAATCTCATTTACAAATGTGACATCACGGTTTCCTCCATTTGCTACTACTGGGATGCAACTTTAAGTTTGGCATTATTCAGGTTTTTCTTGTGGATTATCAATGATGCTGTACTGAGCTTGCTGTAGCCACATTTGGATCGTGTTTTTACGTCGTGATTAGCTGAAATACACTTAATGTTGGTAAATTTCTTCTAATTTGAACTTATTTTAGAGAAGAGATTAGTTATTACTTGTAAACAAAAGTTAAATCGTGTTTTGTTTATCCTTCTCTCTCAAAGTAGCAACGTTGAAATTGGTATGCAGAAATATTTGCGACTCTTCTTTATTTGATGTCTAAAACATAAACACCCCCCTCCTTCTTCTCGTTGTGAAAATTATTATGGTTTAGCGAAATGAATGCAGAGTGAATATTAAGATGATACTCCTAATTTGTCTTTTTTCTCTCTATCTTTCTACAGAAAAGTCGACTCAGACGTGTCGTTTCCTGGCTGGGGAGGCGGTTTTGCTTCAAGAGCAAATCCGCTGACGATTGACACCGCCTCCCCCAGGTCACACACACATACCCACACACAACAGACACTCACAATAAAATAATTAAATATAGTTACATACACATTCTGTAGTTCTTTGAATTCGTTATATAAAAAAAGAAACACACACAAAAAGATAAAAGAAAATCAAACAAAACACAACGAAACCAAAAAAAAAAAAATACAAAAACAAAAAAGCCAAGGAAACAAACAAAGAAAAGAAAAGACAAATAAGGAAAAATTGAAAAACTTGTTTCATCTGCGAATTTGTAATGAAAGGCATGCTGAGAAACTGGACTGGACTACGGGAAATGGATGGTGTAACGCTGATGATAAGGTAAGGTAACTCGTATTGTAATTCTATAATGTGTCACAGTCAGTTCAGTTACGACACAGGAAGCCCACACAAACTGTGTGACCGTTTGAAGTTTCAAAATTATAAGAAAATGTACGGGGAAAACCGAAAGGTTTCTACTAACGTGAAATATTGCAAGGAATATTTACATTTAAGTTCAAAATAAACATAATTCAACCTCAATCGCTGTCATTTGTCGTGATCGTGCCTCTACACAGCGAATATTAGCGATTTCCAGCGTTTAGCGATGCGGTCGACTGTACGTAATAAGAGGAAAACGAGGGAGGAAAGCCAGATTTCAGACCGGCCAAGCACCGAGCCGCTTTTCACCAAGAAATTCACATCGCACTGCTTCCAAACTCTGTACCAGGCAAGCTGATGGGTTGAGGTTTCTTCCGATCTCGCAACATTCAACTGGAAATTCATCAAAACGTCGTAGCACGAGCCGCCGAAAAATAACGTGAAATCGAGCAATCGAAGCTCCAACCATCCGCGGCTGGAGTTTCGTGTGCCTCTTATTACGTACAGTCGACCGCATCGCTAAACGCTGGAAATTGCTAATATTCGCTGATTGAGGTTGAATTATGTTTATTTTGAACTTAAAGGTAAATATTCCTTGCAATATTTCACGTTAGTAGAAACTTTTCGGTTTTTCCCGTACATTCTCTTATAATTTTGAAACTACAAACGGTCACAGTTTGTGTGGGCCCCTTGTGGTTACGACTTTATACTGGTGTTAGTTTATTGTCTATAGTTTATTGGCTGGTGTTAGTTTGTTGTCTAAATTTAGTGATCGTCGAGCTGGTGATGCATACGATCGATATTTCTAATTGTCTGTCATACTTGAAGGATTACAAGTTTAGAATTAAGAGTGCTTGTGATCTCATTATCTTAGCTCAAATAACCGAGAACGTACTATAACGTCTATAACGGTAAGAACCAGTGAAGTAGGCAGTGAATAAAAATCGTCAATTTTTTTTATTTCTGCTTTTATAGACTTCTATCATATTATCAATTTCTTTTGGTATAAACTTGTTAGAACATAAAATGTTACTGATCTCCTTTTTTACTCTCCTCTAATCTGTGATTAAACGCTGGGATTCCTGTGGCTTTTCTGCTGTCAGCGGTGTGTTTCCGAAGACATGGAACTGCGACAGCAGTGCCCAGTCGAACAGCTGAAATCCTATTGGTTGAAGAGTTAACTCATATCCTATTGGTTGTTAGGATGCTGCTAAATTCTGCCTCATCATGTGGGTCACTATCTGGGAATGGACACACACGACACACACTTGGTGAGCAGAAGCCTGGATCTACATCCGGGTATGGTGAACCCAGTGGAGCCTGGTATCTACATATCCGAGGGCAAGAGAAAAGTTTCAGAAAGGTTAGTCCACTAGTCGTGCAGTCGTCTTCAGTCTTATTTCAGTCAGTTTGTTTGTTTAAAACAAATAAATCGCACCGCTTCTCAACCGATTAGAAGGAATCCCAGTTGCACTTTGATCACGCGTATTCCTGCACTTTGCGCCGGTTTCTAGTATTTTAATTCTTCATTCGAGGTTCTGATTGGTTCATGGGATTGTTTGCGTCTGTTGTGCACGTGATTGGCCATAGTAATGACGTTGATGAAAGTTTTGATTTAAGTCATTCTTCTTTCCTTCGTAGGTACCGAGGAATAGGCATCAGAATCGAGGAAGATGTATTGATAACTGAGGATGGGGCCGAACCCGGGCCAAGTTCTAACAGCTGAATGTCCAAAGGGGGTAGAAGATATTGAACGGCTTAGGAGCAACACAGACATAGTGACGCGTTAAGCAGATGTTCTGCTAAAATTGCAGATCCAAGAACTTAAAGCTTCAAGGGAGCAAATTCGTGAAACGAATTCCACTATGGACCACATTTCGCTAAAGAAAATAAATGAAAAAAACAAGAGGTTTCGTTGATATTTCCTTTTGGTCTTATAATCGAACACTGGCTGATATAAGAAAAATAAAGCGTGTAGACTCGTTTTTCTTTTTCCATGATTTTCTCTTCGTGTTTTGCCGTATAGAGGCCTCTTTGGAGGAGAAAGAGAGAGGAGTGTGTGTTTGGGCGGGGGGGGGGGCGGGGGGGGGGGCAATTTTTAGCCCGCACGATCTTTGTCCGTTGCCTGTGCAAGATTTTTTTCGAGTGCCACTCTGTACCATTTTTTTCTTTTGAGAAAATTTGTTTCTTGCCCTATTCTCTATAAGGTTAGATTTAAAAAGATGCTGCTTCGTTTCAATACAGAACTTGTACTATAAGGTTACTTTTTAAGAAAAGGAATTATTTTAATAAATGTAATATTGAGAGAGGTTACAAAGGTTGCTGTTTAAGTTTAAATACCAAGAATAAATTTATCCAAGAATACATTTATTTCCAGGCAAAAAAAAACTATATTTAACCTTCTGTCATGTAATATCAATATTATCACTTTCGGAATGACAATGAGATTATTAAAAATGATGAAAACTTTGTTTGTTGTTTCGGGTTCCCCTTTGCTCAGCTAGTATGAAGCAATCCAGGAACTTACCTATAGATGTCTTTTTGCATGCATCGTATTCGATTCAGGCTTTAGGGCTCAAGCGAATAACAACGAACTTCCAACGAACTACAACTTTGTTGCCCGAATATTTGACGGTAATCAAAATTGGTTCAACTCCCCTCATCATCATTCAACATCATTTAACATTATTCAGGATCATTATATATTCAGAAAATCGCGCGAAACTTGGATGGATAGTGTTGAATGCAAATGTTTAGGGCGGATTCCGCTCAAGATTCGAGCAATAAGTGCAAAAAATATTTACTAAAAAACTGCTTATAGCACAGTAACATTTTGAGTACTATTTGAAACATCTTACTTTAATTCACTTCTCTAAGTCACCCCACGGTTAAATTCTCAAGCATTCTCGAGAAAATTAATGTCAAAACTCGTGAAACTATGCTAAAAACGGGCGCCATTTTGTTGCTTGAACTGACATGAAGCGCCTTTCCAATTAAACTATGGATAACTTCAAATTCAAATTTTTTCTCGCGGGGCTAGCTTGGGAGCTTAAGTATCGATAACTTCTTTTTTATTAATTCAAAATGTTACCATTCTATGAGTATTTTTTGGGTAACTTTATCAGTTGCACTTGTTACTCGAATATTCAGCGGAAATCGTCTTAATAAGATTGAACCGGGCCTTGCACCCATAGGGTGAGAGATTTAAATTCCAACAACCTCACAGCTTGCAATTTTTCTCAATTTTTTCTCACAAAATAGTGTGTAATCCAAATTGTATGCCAGCCTATTTAGCGTAACCCGAATGCTATGCAAAAGGAGCACTAGCGTTTTCGCTTCTTTTTACCACACCGCACGCCTGATCGTCTCAGGATGTAGGTGCTGTTATATTTATTTGTGATTCGTCCGTGTGTGGTTTCTAGCGTTATGGATAATTATGTTTTTAGTATGCAGATCTTTGCAAGTCAGTCCATTTTTGATTCGAAGTCTGCAACAAAGGATCGTGTCTAAAAGTACACACGAGTGACCACGAGTGACCAGGAGTGACCACGAATGACCACGAGTGACCAGGAGTGACCACGAGTAGACCACGAGTGACCACGAGTGACCACGAGTGACCACGAGTGACTACGAGTGACTACGAGTGACCACGAGTGACTACGAGTGACTACGAGTGAGAATGCATCAAAATATTTTGCTGATGTCATGATGACGTCATCATTACATCATTTTATCAAATAATCACTATTTCACGGCAAACTGACCGTTTCTTGAGACCTTAATACCTGGATTCGACATTTCCGCGATTTCTGACTGAATGGGGGAGGGGCTAGGGGACGAGGGCATATATTAATGAGTGGGCAAAATATAAAAGTTTATATGAAAAATGCAACTAAGACGCTGTAAATGCCATAAATGCGAAATAATTCATAATATAAATGGTTCACCTTGTTTCTGTGTTGTATTAATTGCTATTTAATGACCTAAAAGGGTGATTTGAAGCGTTTTGAGCTAAAATGAGCGTCAGTGATTATTTGCACCTAACATGTAATAAGCGAAGCGAAAGGTAACACACTGTAAGCCGTCACGTGACCGATTCAAAGTTATTTATTTACTCTAAATCTCGAATTTTGGAACCTCTCTCAGAAAATTCTTCAAGACATCAATAGCTTTATATCGTAACAAAAAAGGCATACCAAAAAAGTCCAACATTCGCGTCCTTTTCCTTATCAAAATCGCAATTTACAGTCTCTCCACCATATCGAACCATCCGTGTGACGAACTGTTCGCGAAGGCAAATTTCTGATCTCTTTTCATTGGAAGACTTGTAAAATAGGCGCTCAGGACAAAAATATCCCGTGTATGGGTGGCGTATTTGACAAAATACATGCACAGTTTGAATTTGCACGTGAAGCGTGGTCGAAACGGCCGATTACTTTTACTGTTAAACGTTAAAAAAAAAACCCTTGCTGATAATTCCGAAAAAAAATCCAAAATTATTACATGCTGCACATAGTGACATTTCGAATATCAACCTTCAATACTATCAGAGGGTGTGAATAAAGACCTCTTTTTCGCTTTTTCGTGTTCAAGATAAAATTATAAAAGTAAACGTGTTTTTGTTGCTGAATATATTTAACCACGTGCAGTTTTTCCCGGTAACGTATTAACGCTAAAACTGGCGTAAATCACAAGTTCTGCCTTTTGCATGCTTCACGTTCGATTTTCAAACTTCGCACGTAATTTATCGAATACACCTCCTGTACACGGGAAGTTTTTGTCCTGAGCGCACAGAATTTGGGACTCCGGGTAGAAAAGAGGGAGGGAGGTGTACGGAAGGCGGAAAAAAGGGCGGGAAGAAAAAGATTAGAAAAGTGGCGGGAACCGAGATTAAAGGGTGCGGGTGGCGGGAAGTTTGTACCCCCCATCCCCTCTCCCTGTCCGTCCCCTAGCTCCTCCCCCATTCAGTCAGAAATGGCGGAGATGTCGAATCCAGGGGTACTTACCATTTACCGAAAACCATCTGGTTGGAAAATCCATCCGTACACGTCAAATAAATTAACTTGACTTCACGGAAGAAGAAGAAGTTACAAAGTGTAGCCAAATCAGCTGAAGAGACTAAAGAGAATAGAAAGTATGCATCACCCCAACCTGCAGCCCATAATTTTCTGAAGCTTTCCAAACGGAATGACGCGAACCATTTGATTTTCCAACCGGAATTTCTGGTTTCTCCGTGTAAATGGTAAGCACCCCAGGTATTGAGGTCTCAAGAAACGGTCAGTTTGCCGTGAAATAGTGATTATTTGGTAAAATGATGTAATGATGACGTCATCATGACATCGGCAAAATTTTTTGATGCATTCTCACTCGTGGTCACTCGTAGTCACTCGTGGTCACTCGTGGTCACTCGTGGTCACTCGTGGTCTACTCATGGTCACTCGTGGTCACTCGTGGTCATTCGTGGTCACTCGTGGTCACTCGTGTGTACATTTAGACACGATCTGCAACAAAGTGGTGTAAGACAAACGGTCTTTTCGTTATGCGTGGTTCAATTTTACCTGTTACCACCCCCCCCGGGCAACCCCGGGGACAAGTCCAGCCCTTCGGTCCCGGGGGTGGGGAATTGTTTGAAGCCATCTTGTCCCGGGGGGAGGGGGATGGGGCAAATCGAATATAACTTCTTGTTGTTCTTCTGAAGTACGTCACCTCTCGGTTGACGCCGGACCGCGTGGAGAAGACTGCCTATTTTCAGTGAGAATCTCTAGAATTTGCAGCAGATTGGTTAGAGAAGAATAATCTCTCAAAATTAAAATCTGTATTCGAAGGTACTTTTATTTTAAATTGTTAAACGAATGTGCGTTTGATGCGTACTCGAATGGATGGCGTTCGTCACAAACAAAATAAATATTTCTTTAGCGTATTTATGTATATACTAAGATGACTTAAATAGGCTTTATATGCGGATGCACGGCTTTATATTAAACAGAGGTCTCAGTCCAGTGTTCATTCTTATGAAACAAGCTAAGAAAAACGCCTTTAAAATGCCGCCATCAATTTTTGCTCACGGACCTCTTGTGCGTATGTGCTATATGTAGAATAAATCACGTGGCGAAGACCATTTCTTTACTCGCTAGCCGTATGCCACTGCAGTTAGAGGTTTTTCTTCAGTTTTCTTTTTCAAATATAGACATTATACATGTAGTGTCCTTCGTTCAAGAAACTCTAGAAAAACGTTTAAGTTCTTATCAATACGTCTGATTTTGCTATTGTACGGAAACCAATATCGTAAGCTATGCTTTGTACACAAAACAACGTATTTGTGGTCAATGAGGAGTCCCGGGGTGGGGAATTGTCTCTTTCTGCGTGCCCGGGGGAGGTTGAGTCCGGATCAGAACGATTTCGCGTTCCTAAAACTTCTTCTCAAGAAAATGTTCTGGTGAATGACGCCGTTCCAGCTTCAACTAAGTATAAAAACAAGTGGGCTGTGAGCATTTTTGCCGAATGGCAGAGGTTAAGAGAGGTTAAAGTTCCGGTACTAGATTGCGGTGGTCTCTTCAAGGACTACGATTTACACAAGGTTACCGCTCTGAGCGCAGATATTGCGGGAATGGACGCTCTGTCGCTGAACTATTGATTGTCAAAATTCGTGATGGAGGTAGCTAAAAAGTCCGGTGGAAGATACCCTCCCAAGTCTGTTTATGGTATCATTTGTGCCCTCAAGCGTTATTTGGAGGAGAAAAATGGATCCGAAGCTTTGAATCCTCTGGACACTAGTGACAAAAGGTAATTGACAACTTTTACACCGCATTGTTCAGAATTTTAAAATGCACAGTAACGGTGTCTAAGAAAGAATAATATCTTGCCGTATTGTTGTTGTAAGTAATGATTGCAGCGGCAAATATACTGTATTTAGTATTAAGACTGATTAAAATCCAAGTTTCTCGATCAGTGTCTTGATCAGTTTTTGAACTAATCGAATGTGTCTTGATCGGTATGTTCATTGGGTATCAAAATACATGCACCTGACCCAATTGATGCAAGCTGATTGGGTCATCAGCACATGAATAATTAATGAATTTGAGAATACATCAGAAACAGCATGCCCGAAAAAGCTAAGCATGTTTATTACTTGAGTGGACTCACTGTTGCAAGCGACCCCACCTGGATTAGGAAACAAAGACGACGTTTTCAAACGGGCCCCATTTTTAAAGGTAATTCGCTGTTTTCTTTTCTTTTTTTGGCAGAATATTCAATAGCATGGCACTCGGAAACAATGAACCTTCTCGCATAGGGTTTACCTCGGTGTAAGAACCTGACAAGATTTTCTTTAAGAAAGATGGAATATCCAGTTTGTCATGAGCGTGGGACAAAGAAAAAATCTGAGTCCCCGACGGGAATCGAACCCATGACCTCCCGTACACCTGTCGGGCGCTCTAACCACTGAGCTACGGGGAGACTCGTGGCAAGCGAGGTCATATTTACTGACACGCGTCCTCCTCCATACTGCAGGACGCGAACTCAGTAAATATGACCTCGCTCGCCATGAGTCTCCCCGTAGCTCAGTGGTTAGAGCGCCCGACAGGTGTACGGGAGGTCATGGGTTCGATTCCCGTCGGGGACTCAGATTTTTTCTTTGTCCCACGCTAGTGACAAACTGGGTATTCCATCTTTCTTATTACTTTCCGAGCTTAACATTTACCATCTTTCTTTCTTCATTATCAGGATTTTCTTTGTTTGTTAGCTTTTGTTTTGCTGTACGGTATTGTTTAAAATGTTTTTGTTTCCTTTGTCTTACCTCATCCGTGAGTTTCACAGGTTCTTACACCGAGGTAAAGCCCTCGTAGAAATGTCATTTCCCTGTTCAGGCCATAAATTACAGTAATAATCTAATTTGTTATTTTTATTTTGGTGCTCTTCTTCTTCTTCTTCTTCTTCTTCTTCTTCTTCTTCTTCTTCTTCTTCTTCTTCTCAGTCTTCTTCCTCTGCTACTTCTTAAGCAGAATTTTGAGTAGATACCTCGCTGAAGAGACGACTGAAGCACTCAAAGGGATACATCCAAGTCTGTGGGTACAATTGTGATTCATTACCCGTTCAAAACATTTAAGAAATGACTTCTTATGTCACGCAGATTTGATCCTCATATTCAGGTAACAAGCCGGCGGAACATAGAATCTTATGCACCAGTAAAATACTAACGTGTGCAGTCGAGTGATTTACAACATAATTTGGTGCTTTTATTGAAACAATATGATAAAAAAGCGAGACTAATTTCACGGTGGGGAAACTGATATATTAAAAACCCAACAACTTGTGGTCCTATGGAGCTATTTGTCATGCTATTCCAAAGGTTTGTATTTTGTTACGGCGGTCCATGAAGAGTTACTTGTTTCCTGCTTTTGGTCAGTAGTTCTGTAATTAAAGGAAGTACTGAAGGAACGATTCATTCGGGTTTACCTCGGTGTAAGAACCTGACAAGATTTTGTTTGTTTGTTAGCTTTTGTTTTGCTGTATATTGTTTAAAAATGTTTTGTTTCTTTTGTTTTACGTCATCCGTGAGTTTCACAGACTCTTACACCGAAGTAAAGCTATTCGTTCCCATCCAATGTTGCATGTCAAGGCGGTAAGAAAAGATTTCTTTTCGCATGTTTATGTTGTTATGACGTATTTACTATCTGAGCTAATCCTCGAAAACAACATTTCTGTGTTTCCAACTTTTCAGTCTGTAAATGAAATCATGAGCAGTGACCATTCAAATGAAAATTGTACAATGTGGTACTAACTTTCTGGGTACAGTGTGTGGATTTAATCATCTAGCGTCGTCTGACCATTCAAACGAAAGCTATGGAGCATACTTTCAAAGTGGGTACCTGCCATACGGAGCTTGCGCAGTGCTAGCGGCAGTGAAAACCGAGTTTTCCTACGTCATCATCCGTCATCATAACACTGGGGCATATTGGGTACATTGCGATATGGATTACATGATGTCATCTGCTATTTGTCTAGTTTCCAACTCGAGCTATTTCAACGTCTGTCGTTAGCTGTTATGTCCAGCGGTCCAGCGTTAGGTTTTTGGCATAGCGGCGAGTTGGTTATAATTATTCGATATCCAGCAATTCCGAGTAGAACAATTGTTTTATTTTAAACTCAACCACTATAATTGTTATAAAATCAAGACAGAAAGAAAAAAATGAGTAAGAGATAAAAAAGGGACAAAAATCGGTCACATGACTAAACGGAAAAGGCGCCAAAAGCTGAATGAATCAAAGTGAAACTGCTCCGAACCAAAGTGTACGAAGTGGCACAAGTTTTGGGAAAAAATCTACTAACTTTTTGGCTCTGAAATGTGGTATATGTTTGATTTTTTTTGAAACATTGTTATAATCATCGTTCAAAGTGGACTGAAGCCGTACGATTTCACCATATTAGCCGCGGGAGTAGTTGAAGCGGAGCAAGATTGTAATCCGTTCGCACAACGGCTTCTGTCATCATGTGCTTGTTTAATCGAAGTAAAGACAGAATTTGAACTTGAACAGATAATTTCTATGCAGCTCAGAAACAGGATTACTGTAGTGAGGAACGTCAGAATTTACCACTTTAGTTTGTTAAAGGCGCAAAACGCAGTTGTTCTCAGTTTAGAGGTTGCAGACGAAATGGTAAAAACGACACTCAAACAACTGGGAAGCGATTCAACTTCTTTTAGATAGCAACCGATTTGTACCAGAACATTTGGAGCTTTTAATTTTGGAACAGAGAGCTACAACGTGTGCAGGTAAACCAGAGTCAACTTTGTGTGGTATAGCCAAAAAATGTCACTCTTCCTTCTTTCTTGGTAGTTTGTTCGGTTCTTGTTTAGATTGCTTCTTGATTTTCTTTCTGACTCGCCACGAATGTGTGACGGTTTTTATTAAATGCTTCTCTCTCTTTTTACTGTGTTTTATTTTATGTCTTGTCTTGATATTTTGGAATGGAAAGCCTTCCTGACTGAAACCTATCGCTTGTAAATTTTTTTATGATCGACGTGACGATAAAAGAAATTAATTGTAAACACAACGCTTAATGCTTAAATTTCTATTTGTACACAGTTTCTTGTCGTATTAAGAAATCAGGCACTCCGGAACAATTTTGATTTGTATCTCAGTGACGCTGTTGGAATTTCTGCTTAATTTAAATTCGTTGCAAAGTGATTTTTCTCAGCAGATTGCTAGCGGAGAAAAAACTTTCATCTCCTATTTAAAGATGAACAACAGCAAGGGAAAACATAACGCGAAAACACAATACGGACCGCTGAGGAAACAGTAAAGTCGACCTATTTTCCTTCAAAAATAAGACTTCAGCAAGACTTTCACCGACAGCTCTTTTTCCAGCATTCTTTGGAAAGCTAATTAAGGTCAAGAAGAGTACTCGTGAAACTACAGTTGCTCTAATGAACTCACTTCAGTTGCTCCCGGCAGCGACTAGACAGGCTTTGCAATCTAAATATCGGTACGCATTTTTCACTGATTTGCATACCTTCTGGCTATTTAGTTCTGTCATTCATAAAACAACTTTGCTAAAATAAACAATATCGCCCAGGCATCAGGCCGTTTACTGGGAAAAGCCACCCGAAAAAGGTTTTCTGAAGCTTCAAGCACAATTATGGCACAAGATTTTCGCCCGCGAAGTATTACTTGGGTGTTTTAAAGAACACACCCTTAACTACTTTTAGGAAGCTTTTAGAGTCTCTTTTTGGACAAAATAGCTTTAGACCGAGAACTGTTTCACTTGGAGTTACTGGAATAACTTGTTCATTTCGATCTCTAATTAGAGACACGCTGAAATGCCTTTGAGGTTAAAAACAAAACAAACACCAAAACCATGCTACACTGAACCGGCGATTCTGATTCATTTTAGTCTCTAAATTAGCATACTTGTCCAATACTCCGACAAATTTATGCATAGCATTGTTAAATTTCTTATTGTTTTGCTTCATTCTTTATCGTTATGCTTTTGTACAGTATTGTTACGTGAACTGAATACAATACAATGCCATGCATAAATTTGTCGGAGTATTGGACAACCCTCTAAATTAGGACAGAAATGGCATTCACTTCAAGTAAGGAAGCTGAAAAATATCACAATACAGGGTGCTGATAAAATATTCCACACACTAAGTCTATAAACTTGACGACAGAGCGACTCTTTAGTTTGTTGCATAATTAAATTTGCACTCAGTAAAAACAACCCAATGTGCGGTGACGAATACTAGACTGGATTGGGAAAACAACACCGACCCAGTCTAAAATAGTCACACTATCTAATTTTGGGATAAAATGTAAACCAGTTGCGAAATGAGAATTGCTCAAGAAAACGAACTTTAACCAAAACATCTTAAAAGACTGCGCACTGAACTGCAATTTTTGAAGCTTAGGCAGATCGCTTATTTACGAAATTCCTTTAATGATTAAACGTAGAAAATGGGACAACTGACTTTCACAAAACTAAAACTAAAACTGCATTAAGATAAGCACTTGTTTGCCTGCATTCATATACACCCGTTTGAAAAACGTTATCGGGTGAAAAGTATCAGTAAACGATGGACAATGCGACACAATGGAACTCTGGGAAGATGAAAGGGGCAAGTTTGTTACTGGGTTTCATTTCTTGATATTCAAGATATTTTCTTTCCAAGATAATTTAAAGAGTAAATTAAGATATGCTGTGTTAACATAATGTACACGTGTCTAAGAATAGAGGCACGTTTTCACGCTTCCCAGAGCACCATTGGATCGCATTGTCAATGATTTATGCTTTTTACCCGACAACGTTTTTTCAATTCGGTGTATATAAATGTAAATCTAACTAGAATCCCTGGTGTGAAATTCCTGGTAAATGAACACGATGCTCGACTGAACGGGCGACAACCTCGTTCCCGGGGTCCTCTCTCCTTATGACGTAGGAAAACTCAGGTTGTCCCGCGTACTGAACTCTGATTGGTCAATTTCAATTTCAGTCGCGTGGGCCGCATGCCAGGTATAACTTTTGTGTTCGTTTACCAGCAATGTCACACCAGTGATTCTAGTTAGATTTACATTTATAATTATTAATGCAGGCAAACAAGTGCTTATCTCAATACAGTTTTAGTTTTGTGAAAGTCAGTTGTCCCATTTTCTACGTTTAATCATATAAAAGGAATTTCGTAAATGAGCGATCTGATGTAAGCTTAAAAAATCGCAGTTCATTGCGTAGTCTTTTAAGATTTTTTTCGTTAAAGTTCGTTTTTTGAGCAATTCTCATTTCGCAACTAGTTTACATTTTATCGCAAAATTAGATAGTGTGACTATTTTAGAGTGGGTCGGTGTTGTTTTCTCAATCCAGCTTAGTATTCGTCAGCGCACATTGGGTTGTTTTGACTGATTGCTAATTTAATTATCCAACAAACTGAAGAGTCATTCCCTCGGTCGTCAAGTTTATAGTCTTAGTGTAAACCTCTATGTTTTTCCAGTTGTGGAATGTTTTATCAGCTCCCTGTAATGTTATATTGTCAGCTTCCTCACTTGCAGTGAATGCCATTTCTGTCCTAAATTAGAGACTAAAATAAATTAGAATCACCGATTCAGTGAGTGAGTTCAGTGGAGCGTGGTTTTGTAGCGTGTCTGTAGATCGAAATGAAAAAGTTATTCAAGTAACTATAGGTGAAACAGTTTTCGGTCTAAAGCTATTTTGTCCAAAAAGAGACTAAAAGCTTCCGAAAAATACCGGTTTAGGGTGTGTTCTTTAAAACACCCGAGTAATACTTCGCGGGCGAAAAAATTGTGCCATTTTCCCTCCATAATTGTGCTTGGAAGCTTCAGAAAACATTTTTCGGGTGACTTTTCCCAGTAAACGGCCTGATGCCTGGGCGATATTGTTTATTTCAGCAAAGTTGTTTAATGAATGACAGAACTAAACAGCCAGTGGGCATGCGAATCAGTGAAAAATGCCTACCGGTATTTAGATTGCAAAGTCTGTCGAGTCGCTCCCCGGCTGCCGGGAGCAACTGAAGTGAGTTCGCTCGTTTTTTTAACAGAGCAATTGTAGTTTCACGAGTACTTTTCTTGACCTTAATAAGCTTTCCAAAGAATGCTGCAAAAAGCGCTGTCGGTGAATGTCTTGCTGAAGTCTTATTTTTGAAGGAAAATAAGTCGACTTTACTGTTTCCTCAGCGGTCCGCATTGTATTTTTGCGTTTTATTATGTTTTCCCTTGTTGTTTTTTTTTTCTATCCTTAAATATGAGCAAGCAACCTGGTGAGAAAAATGGACGATAAAAATCACTTTGCAACGAATTTAAATTAAGCAGAAATTTCAACAGCGTCACTGAGACACAAATCAAAATTGTTCCGCAGTGCCTAAATTCTTAATACGACAGAAAACTGTGTAGAAATAGAAATTTAAGCAGTTAGCGTTGTGTTTACAATTCAGCTTAATGATTTCTTTCATCGTCACGTCGATCATAAAAAAATTACAAGCGGTGGGTTCGATCAGTCAGGAAGGCTTTCAACTCCAAAGTATCAAGACAAGACATAAAATAAAACACAGTAAAATGAAAGAGAAGCATTTAATAAAAACTGTCACACATACATGGCGAGTCAGTACGAATATCAAGGAGCAATCTAAGCAAGAACCGAACAAACTACCAAGAAAGAAGAAAGGGCGACATTTTTTGGCTATACCACACAAAGTTGACTCTGGTTTACCTGCACTCGTTGTAGCTCTCTGTTCCAAAAGCTCCAAATGTTCTGATACAAATCGGATGCTATCTAAAAGAAGTTGAAACGCTTCCCAGTTGTCTGAGTGTTGTTTTTACCTTTCCGTCCACAACCCTAAACTGAGAACAAATGCGTTTTGTGAATTCTGACGTTCCTCACTACAGTAATCCTGTTTCTGAGCTGCATAGAGATAACCTGTTCAAGTTAAAATTCTGTCTTCAGTTCGACTAAACAAGCACATGATGACGCCGTTGTGCGAACGGATTACAATCTTGCTCTGTTTCAACTCCCGCAGCTAGTATGGTGAAATCGTACAGCTTCAATCCACTTTGAATGATGATTATAACAATGTTTCAAGAAAAATCAAACACGTACCGCATTTTCAGAGCCAAGAATTAGTAGATTTTTTCCCAAAACTTGTGCCACTTCGTTCACTTTGGTTCGGAGCAGTTTCATTTTGATTCATTCAGCTTTGGAGAGAAACGCTGCACACTTAGCAAGCTTTTGGTGCCTTTTTCGTTCAGTCATGTGACCAATTCTTGTCCCTTTTTATCTCTCACTTGTTTTTTTTCTTTCTGTCTTGATTTTATAACAGCTATAGTGGTACTCCACCGGGAAAAAAGCCTGGTTTCTAAGTTGAAGGATCACGGGAGGCGGGAAATGGCTTGTTTGCGACGCGTTGTGGCAGGAGATAGTTTGCAGGAGATCGATTTCTTTCGAAACGTTGATCTCCTAAAGTCGTTAGGAGTTGATTTTGATACGTTTCTATTCTTTTTTTGTTGGCATTTTTGTGCTTTTAACACCGAAATGTAGTTGACTAATGCCTTGATTGTTGAAAGGTGAGATGCGATGTCGAACTTGGTCCCGCACTTGTAAATGAAATGTCTGAAATGGACTTGAAAAATCAATGCTACACCTGAAATGCCACAACAGAGCTGTGTCACAGTCAAAATGGAATTTAGCACTGCCCCAGTTTGGAGAACTCTTTTGAGACGGTCCCTTGAAGGTAAGCTGTTAATATCATTTCTGGTGTTTCGCGAAATGTAATGAGCTTAGTTTGTTTAAAGTTAGATGTCCATTACACGTTCTTCATGCAAAAGATGTTACTAACAAGAAGTACTGAAAATAGGCGTCACAAAAATGACTTTGCAATACGCAGAAAGAGCCCTATAAGTTTTGGTGTTGTTCGTTTTGCCGTAATACTAAGAAAATGATTTCCCATAAGCTGTAGGTATCTTTCGTACTAAAGCCGACAACGATATAGAGATGATTTAGATGATATAGTCTTCCATCGTGGATATTTTTAATAAGAACCTGATTCTTATTGCAAATGATAAATAATCAGCATTCGCTCACTGCTATGAGAAAATTCGAATGTAACACGCGCAACAGAAATTGACTAATTAAAATTGCTTAATTATGACGTCACTAGACATCAGTATAACGACTGGAAGTGTTTTTCAGTTTACTCGCTTTGCGCGGAACTGCGATTGTTTGCTGAGGAAATTTCGAAACGTGTTAGTTGAAAAAGAATTCAATCCCCCAAGATTTGGACTTTCTTTTCAAGGCTTTGTGCAAAAAGGTAAGATCGTTTGCGTATATCTAACGGTTTCATTTTGAGATGGTAGACATTGGAGGAGGCAAATACCTAGTACAGTCTTTTTGAGAAATTGACGAGTGTGCTCTGCTCACAACATCAATTGATTAATGCATATTGTCAACAGCACTGCACCCTCACACCACTCTAAATGTAAGACCATGATGATATTTCAGTCAAGTCAGCTACTTTTGCCACTTGGACGTATCCGCGTTGAGGATCGTGATTCAAATATTTATTTGCAGTTTGTTCTCATAAAACTCAGTCTTGTTACAGTTTTAGCTTAACTGCAGAATACCCCGCCACTTGGAAGAGGTTCCCTTAAACTAGTGGCTACGCGGCTACGCTGTGAACTGACTTTTAAAGGGTAAGGCGTCATAAGCTGTTCCCCAAACTAGTGGCTAGGCGGATTCTCGGATACTCGGATACGCGGTGAACAATATTCATAAAACTAGTGGCTACGCGCGGTGAATTGACTTTTAAAGCGTAAGGGGACATTCCTTCGGTATTCCTTTGGAGTGTCAATTGCACAATTTATCCCGTTGCACTAAGGTGATAGTCACTCTACCCATCTCGGCTAAGCTAAATGACACATTGGTTGGCCTAAATGACACTCCGGTTAACCTGATACTGCGATTATCCTACATTTAGCTTGGGTAGCTTGCAATTAGCCTTCATATTTAGGGTTAGGGTTACCATTAGCTATACCTGATAGTTTTCGTATACAAGTATCCTCGAGCTCGTATCCACTTACAGATACTCTACACATCTTTTTCACTACGTATCTACGTACCCGCCTATCCACTCAGCGATACACTTAGAAAATAATATGATTTCCTCACTGCGTATCCACGTATCCGGGAATCCAGTTCCGAGATACGCTTAGAAAAGAAGCACGACTTCTTCACTGCGTATCCGCGTATTCGGATATCCAGTTCAGGAATATGCGTAGAAAAAAAAAACACGACTTCTTTATTGAATATTCGCGTATCCGCGTATCCAGTTCAGAGTTACACTTAGAAAGTGGCAGGGTATTCTGCAGTTACTTCCAGATTTTATTAACTTATACGGACAGGAGTGAACGGGGAGAATTATGTTTGAAAAAGCATGACGATATTTTTTCCGAGATGTCTGAGTAGATTTCTGGATTATATCTTAGGGAGTCATGGAGTTACAAGAGTACAATCGCGAACAGTTGCTATATATTATTCAGGAGCAGAACAAACAAATTCACACCTTAACAGCTGAGCGAGCTTGGCTGATTGAAGACAATAATTTACAAAGAGAAACCGTGGCAAAGTGCCAACAAAAAATCGCTGAATGGCAAAGTTATGCACAGTATCGGAAAACTCAAGCTGAAACGCTGGCTCAACAAGTAGAGAAGGAAAAGGAAAAATCGGCAGCATCTCTAAACAGCGCAGTGGAGGAACTTGGGGCGCTTAAAACGGAACACCTTGCACTGCTGGGTAAATACGAAGCCATGAAACAACAGCTTAACTATGGAATCCACCTCGGGAGGGCGATGTACGAAGAGTACATGGTGTATAAATCATCCTATATTGCACTACTGCAACAATTTAGAACAACGACAGAAGACACTGAAGATAGCAAGATCACGCTACAAGAACAAGAAACCCCAGAGCCAACCATGAACAACAACGCGTATGCAGTAGTGCAATATAACAAGAGGAAAACTGCATCTCCCGAGGCCCGGTCGGACTTCATCATTAACTTCAAGGTGCCCAACAGTGCAAAGATCAGATTCATCGTGAATATTCGTAACGAGCCACCAAGACTCCACTGCGCGTGCCTGCGGAACTCGCACCTACATAACCCGACAAAAGGCAAGATGCTGGCACTGCGATATCAGGCCGTGGTCAGCACCCAAGACAAAGTAGTCAAGAAACGTGGCTTGTATGAACAGAACATTTGCGGCGCTCTGAGGAGTCCACTGAAAGCTTCAGATATAGAATGCATGCACCTACGGAACCTGACAAAAATGCTGGCTCTGCCAGATAAGGTCGCGGTCAGCAAGCAAGACAAAGTCGTCGAGAGACGTAGCTTTTATGAACAGGACTATTGCGGCGATCTGAGGAGTCCAGTGAAAGCTTCAGATACAGAATGCCAAAATGATCGAGCCACAAAGTCAAGCTCTGCAGCTGAACGCCAAAAGGTAGGCAGACCATCCGGCAAGGTAAATAGAGAGAAATCCGAGATTGTACACAGCAAGGAAACTATCACTAAAAAGAAAGCACAGAGTGTATTCCACTTTCTAAGCTTCCTGGAAACAAAGTCTCATTTAGATGGAGGAACTGAAATTCTCTTACAATTTTTTGAATAATTTTAATAGCAAATCTTATTTATAAATGTGATGCCACGGTTTCCTCCATTTGTTACTGGTGGGATGCAACTTTAAGTTTAGCATTATTCAGGTTTTTCTTGTGGATTATGAATGTTGCTGTACTGAGCTTGCTGTGGCCACATTCGATCATGTTTTAAATCGTGATTAACTGGAATACATTTAAAGTTAGTAGTTTTCTTCCAATTTGAAGTTATTTTAGAGAAGAGACTGGTTATTACTTGTAAACAAAAGTTAAATCGTGTTTTGTTTATCTTTCTATCTCAAAGTAGCAACTTTGAAATTGGTCTGCAAAAATATTTGCGATTCTTCTTTATTTGATGTCTATAATGCGCCGATCAATTCGAAACTTCAACATCCCCCCCCCGGGCATACCCCGGGCATTTGACTGTGCATCGTGCCCGGGGAGGGGGGAATTTAAACTTTGCGTTGGAAGGGTGGGGAATTTAAACCAGATTTATCTCTTGTTCTGACGTAATACGCCCCTGAGTTTTTTCGATTTTTGGAGGGTTTAACGGATTTACAAGATAAAATTTCGCCTTTGTTAGTGAATGACCCTTTCAAAAGGGTCTTTAAAAGAAGTTTAAAGGTGTCATTACGGCATACCTCTCTCTGAAAGGCGCGTAAAGTGTTTGATTGAAGACGAAATTTGTCTTGAGGAGAGGTAGTCCAGTAAAAAATTGGTGGGGCATTTGAACAGCTTTCTTGCCCCGAGGGGAGGGAATTTGAACAAGCCAAAGTTCAAATGCCCGGGGGGTTGCCCGAGGGGGATGTTGAACTTTCCAATTGATCGGCGCATAACATAAACAGCCCCTCCTTTTTCTCGTTGTGAAAATTATTATGGTTTAGCGAAATGAATGCAGAATGAATAATAAGATGATCCTGCTAATTTATCTTTTTCTCTCCATCTTTCTACAGAAAAGTCGACTCAGACGTGTCCTTTCCTGGCTGGGGAGGCGGTTCTGCTTCAAGAGCAAATCCGCTGACCATTGACACCGCCTCCCCCAGGTCACACACACATACCCACACACAACAGACGTACACAATAAAATAATTAAATATAGTTATACACACACTCTGTAGTTAATCCCTTATAAAAAAAAGAAACACACACACACACACACAAAAAAAAAACAACAAAATAAATAAAACACAACGAAACAAAAAAAAATGCAAAAGCAAAAAAGCCAAGGAACAAACAAACAAAGGAAACAAAAGACAAATAAGCAAACTCCCAATTTGTACTTAAAGAGAGACTGGACTCCGGGAAATGGATGGTGTAACGCTGATGATAAGGTAAGGTAATTCGTATTGTGATTCTATAATGTGTCACAGTCAGTTCAGTTACGACACAGGGGACCCACACAAACTGTGTGACCGTTTGTAGTTTCAAAATTATAAGAGAATGTATAGGGAAAACCGAAAGGTTTCTACTAACGTGAAATATTGCAAGGAATATTTACATTTAAGTTCAAAATAAACATAATTCAACCTCAATCGCTGTCTTTTGTCGTCATCGCGCCTCTACACAGCAAATATTAGCGATTTCCAGCGTTTAGCGATGCGGTCGACTGTACGTAATAAGAGGAAAACAACGGAGGAAAGCCAGATTTCAGACCGGACCAGCGCAGAGCCGATTTTCACTAAGAAATTCACATCGCACTGCTTCCAAACTCTGTACCAGGCAAGCTGATGGGTTGAGGTTTCTTCTCGCAACATTCAGCTGGAAATTCATCAAAACGTCGAAGCACGAGCCGCCGAAAAATAACGTGAAATCTACCAATCGAAGCTCCAACCATCCGCGGCTGGAGTTTCGTGTGCTTCTTATTACGTACAGTCGACCGCATCGCTAAACGCAGGAAATCGCTAATGTTCGCTGTGTAGAGGCACGATGACCACAAAAGACAGCGATTGAGGTTGAATTATGTTTATTTTGAACTTAAATGTAAATATTCCTCGCAATATTTCACGTTAGTAGAAACCTTTCGGTTTTCCCTGCACATTTTCTAATAATTTTGAAACTACAAACGGTCACACAGTTTGTGTGGGCCCCTTGTGGTTACGACTTTATACTGGTGTTAGTTTATTGTCTATAGTTTATTGGCTGGTGTTAGTTTATTGTCTATAGTTTATTGGCTGGTGTTAGCTTGTTGTCTAAATTTAGTGATCGTCGAGCTGGCGATGCATACGATCGATATTTCTAATTGTCTGTCATACTTGAAGGATTACAAGTTTAGAATTAAGGGTGCTTGTGATCTCATTATCTTAGGTTAAATAACCGAGAACGTACTATACGTCTATAACGGTAAGAACGAGTGGAGTAGGCAGTGAAGAAAAACATCGTTAAATTTTTTATTTCTAACTGTATAGACCTCTATCATATTATCAAATTATTTTGGTATAAACTTGTTAGAACATAAAATGTTACTGGTCTCCTTTTTAGTTTCCTCTACTCTGTGATTAAACGCTGGGATTCCTGTGGCTTTTCTGCGGTCAGCGGTGTATTTCCGAAGACATGGAACTGTAAACAGAGCGACAGCAGTGCCCAGTCGAACAGCTGAAATCCTATTGGTTGGAGAGTTAACTCATATCCTATTGGTCGTTAGGATGCTGCTAAATTCTGTCCTCATCACGTGGGTCACTATCTGGGAATGGACACACACGACACACACTTGGTGAGCAGAAGCCTGGATCTACATCCGGGTATGGTGAACCCAGTGGAGCCTGGTATCTACATATCCGAGGGCAACAAAAAAGTTTCGGAAAGGTTAGTCGACTAGTCGTGCAGTCGTCTTCAGTCTTATTTCAGTCAGTTTGTTTGTTTAAAACAAATAAAATCTCGCCGCTTTCTCAACCAGTTAGAAGGAATCCCAGTTGTACTTTGATCATGCACATTCCTGCACTTAGCGCCGGTTTCTAGTATTTAAATTCTCCGATTAAGTTTCTGATTGAATCATTGGGTTGTTTGTGTCTGTTGTGCACGTGACTGGCCATAGTAATGAAGTTGATGTAAGTTTTGATTCACGTAATTCTTTCCTTCGTAGGTATCGAGGAATAGGCATTAGAATCGAGGAAGATGTATTGATATGTCTGAGGATGGGGGCGAAGTTTTAACCGCTGAATGCCCAAAGGAGGTGGAAGATATTGAACGGCTTATCAGCAACACAGACATGGCGATGCGTTAAGCAGCTGTGCTGCTGACAGGCAGATCCAATAACTAAAAACTTCAAGGGAGCAAATTCGTGGAAAGAATTCCACTATGAAACTGGAGGCTGCTTTAAGCAAAGGTCTCTCGCAATCACCATACACAATACAATTGTCGTGTTTTGTGAAAATGTTCAGTTAAATCAAATACCACATTTCGCTAAACAAAATAAGTAAAAAAACTAAGAGGCTTCTTTGATGTTTCCTTTTGCTCTCATAATCGAACACTGGCCGAGGAAACAAAAATAAAGTGATGGGGGGGGGGGGGGGGAGGAGTTTTAGCCCGCAAGTTTTTTTCCCATTGCCTGTGCAAGATTTTCTTCGAGTACAACTGTTTGTACGCTTTTTTTTAGATAAAAAAGATGCTGCTTTGTTTTCATACATAACTTGCACTATAAGGTCACTAAATAACTATATTTCCTGTACAGTAAATTTAATAAATTTTGATACTGAGAGAGTTCAAAAAGGTTACTGTTTAAGTTGAAATACCAAGAATATATTTATCTCCAGGTAAAAAAAATATATTCAGCTTTCTGTCAGGTAATGTGATCACTTTTGGAATGACATTGAGATTATTAAAAATGACGAAAACTTTTGGTTATATTGTTGGAAGGACTGAGAAAGTATGAAGTTGTAAAATATCTTAAGTAACTCATTTTAGTGTTGTATACTGTTTATCATTTTATACATATTTATTTTAAGATTATTGTGAATGTTTAAGACCAAGTGTAAAAGAACGTGAATTTGGCAGTGATTTGTGTTGATTTGTATTGTCTCACAAGTCATTGATGGTCCCCACCCCCCACCCCCATCACTTTTCTAATGATCAGTCCCTTAGGCTGGTTTTCATCACTTTTCTAATGGTCCGTCCATTAGGCTGGTTTTATTATTGGAACACATGGAAGCACGTTTTCACGCTTCGCGACCAGAAAATTGCAAAGTGTCATCGTTCATGGCTTGTTACGTATTTTACCGGACAGCGCCCTTTTTCCACCAATTCGGCTCATACATGAATGGCGCTTCTCGTTAGCCATGAGTTTATTGACGATTTGCCTCCCCCGAGTACTACCCCCTCAGACTTGTTAGACTGAACAGCCAGTCCAGCTGCTGAGACACCCGAACCTGAGTGCGGTAGTACCGGGGAGCAGACGAATCGGTTCAAAGGAACATTTTCTAAATATATGACTGTATGCCTCTTTTCCTCGGGCCTCTTCATTTACGCTCTTTCCTGGTCTTTTCCTGAAAAACATCTCAAAACACAAAACGTAGCAGAAAACACACCTCGTATTTGATCTGCTTTTCCCCTGAGTGCTGAGCATCGCCTTGTCTGTTGTTTCGGGTCCCCTTTAGTCAGCTAGTCTAGAGCAATCAAGGAAATTGGCACCCTAAGTTGAAACTTTTATTTGTTTTTTAATTATTTTCGATTTTTCTTGTTGAAATGACAATAAAAACATAGGAAAGATCTCGAAAAGAAAAAATCTATTTATTTAAAATACCATGACCCTCTGAACTCTTTGAATTGACCTTTATTTTTAGCCATCCTCGTACATCCATTGATACTCTTCCTTGTAAATCTTCTTGGCCAAAGGAGGTTGCACACACCCTTATTGTTTTCGCAATAGGTCCGTAGCCAATGAAGACCAGGTTAATTAAAAAATAACGCATCCAGGTCATCTGCAAACCCATAATACTTAGTTTAAACGAAGCTAGATGTCTTTCTGCATGCATCACATTTAGGTAAGGCTTTACGGCTCAAACGGAAACAACGAACTTCTAACGAACTACAACTTTGTTGCCCGAATATTTGACGGTAATCAAAATTGGTTTAACTCCCCTCATCATCATTGAACATCATTTAAGTGTCACTGCCTGAGAAAGTGTTCCAGAGGTTGGAAATGGGGGTCAACCAATTTCGATGAAACTTGCTACAGAAGTTAGCCTTGATGAGATATTCCAAAAGCCAATTTGGTTTTGTTTTCTAACTTTTGGTTGAAAAGTTTCAGGGGAGGTCCCTTTTGGGGCCTTCAATTCACTGAAAATCTTGTTTTTTAAGGAGTAGGTTTAGAGTTCACTAAAAACAAAACTAAAAATCCTTTGGACTCATTAACAGTATGGTGTGTTTCTACTATAAATACTCTTTCAGTTCATATGTAGGGATTTGGCATAGAGGGATCTGGCAGTCTGGGGTCTGGCACTAGTTTTGGCCAGATTTTGAAGTGAAAACCTCTACCCAAATTTGCCAAAGTTCACACCTTTATATTTTTTAACTGCCAAACTAGCTAAAATTGATTCTTCTATCAGGAGTTACCCCAATGTAAGTAGAATCCAAATCAATTGAGAAAAATTTGGCCCATTTATTTTTTAGGGGCTTTTAAGACCCACTTGCAGTCACACCATCACATAACTCACATATTGTCAAAAGTAATAATTTAACAGCCATCATAGCTTTATTTGTGTTTAAACACTTCAACTTGATTTGGTCAGGCCTACTTTATTTATAAAATCTGCGAGAAACAGTAACTTTGCTTTTAAACTCTACTTGAGACTGTTAAACTGCCACAGAACTACAAAATCAGTACAAGAAACCAATCTTGCTTTATTTGAAAGGTAAATATACAATACTATAAAGCTAGTTTGCACTCAAACAACTGAGTAGATGGACTGTTACACTTAGTTATACTGACAATTCTTCCAAACATAGCCTGGCTTTACTTACCTAGCTTTTTTAAAGGTCCTTGGCTTGTCCTAGAGGTAAGTCATTTCTCCAAGGTATTCCAAAAAATCCCATAGATTTCTCGAAATCGTGCGAATAAAACCATCCTGTCGTCAAATCACATTGCCTGATGATAAAACCTCATTGCCTGATGATTCTGCGTTGGTTTACAGACGAGCCCATCATCCAACCATCATCCTACATGATCCTATGTAATAGGAAAATGTTCTGGAACCGCTCTTTGGCAGTTCAGTCTTCTATCGAGTCTTTCAGCAGGAATACTCATCGCTGGATGTAAATAATCAGACACATTCGGTGTAGAAAGTTTATATGATACACAGGTTTCCTCACAAGTACAACGCACGTCCTTAGAGTGGATTTCATGACAAAGAAGACAACTCCGAGCTTTGATTCATTTGTAGTGTTTATCCGCCATTTTGGAAGTGGACGCGGGAGAACTGGGTCGAGATTAGCCCCACACACTTATGCACACAATTTATACAAGTTTCAAATCCATTGATTCAGAAACAAAAAGAATCCACTGAAATAATCATACATGCTTTTGATCTGCGGCTAGCAAATAAGGTTTTTGGTTGCCTAAAAAAATGGGACCGGGCAACTGCGTGACAAAACGTTTTCATTCCCACATACCCAAATCAAATCAAATCAAATCACCGAATTGCGTATAATTTACGGTGGGCATGTAACGTAATTCAAAATAATAATGGTAATAGTAAAGATAATTATTATGATTATGATTATGATTATTTTTAATGAATCAGTAAGGAGCAGTGGCGCCGTCGTTAGGCAGTTGGACTTCTGATTGGACTTCCGATCGGTAAGGTTACCCCCCCCCCCCCCCCTGAAAGAAAGATGTTTTTTTTCCGACTGCACAAAGACAGGGTTCAGAAAACCATATGGTTATTTTATTATTATTATTTTGGTCTGATTGTGTTGTTTTGTTTGTAGACCTTCATTTCAAGACTCTTCTGTCATATATAAGCCAAATCTAAAAGAAGTAGGGGATTCTATGAAATAGACATTTTTGCGTATTCTGAAATGAATTATCCCTCCATGTCCAATTCAAGCCCTGGGTTTCACAACCTTAACAATCACTTGAAGATCGCTTATTAGGACTGGCAGGATTTTACTAGCTCAAAATAGCGTCATTGAATGATACTTTACAAGTAGCTGGCTCATCATGTCCACGTTTGCTTTTGAGTGTCCATCCTTGGTACCTTCATTATTTTAAACACCTACGTGAGGCATTCCTTGACGGAAGGTGAGATTCTGCCAGTAGCTTTCTGCTTCCTAAGAGCCCATCCCTGGCAAGCCTCCTGTTGTACTGTAGATTCAGGATGGTATTGACTGTCACTAATCTTCTGATTCTTTCCCTTGACAGAAGTTGCTGTCTTCGTATAGTGTCGTACACACATTCATTCTCGAGTAGCATGACGTGGCATTCCAGTATCCATATGCTCATCAGCGTCGTCAAGTGTGCTAAATGTCAAAATAGATGATGGGGCCAAACTGGCATATGTGTTTACGAGATCACTGTTACAAGCTTTCGATTCTCTTTTGTTCCTTTTTTGCTGTTTCCTAGTAACTTCTTGGCTCCACTCGCGTGCTATTTCTAGACCAGAATCTTCCTGTTTGCTATCAGTGTTTAATCTTCATACCTTTGCCAACACCGTATGCCTGCTATACTTGCGACTCACTTGCATGCCATCTCCATCAAAAGAGAAGTTATTGTATGTAGTAATACCTGGAATCTCATTATTTCCAACGGCTGCTGGCATTTTGGAAGTATCGATTTTACAAACTGCCACCCGGGTGCCTGTAATACTGGTGGAGATTCCAGTCCACTTTTCACGTTGTCTGCCCTCTCCATGTCATTGTTTTCTGATACGTAATTTCTCAGACGTTACTTGCATGGCGCAATTTTGTGGTCAGTAAGATCCTTCAATTCCCTGCTTGAGGATCTGAAAAATCATAACGTATAGCTTCTATATCCGTTCGCTTACTTGTCGAGTAAATAGATGACAATAGTGAGGAGCTATGGTAGCAGCCCGCCTTATCACTCCGTAACGCAGCTCTTAAAACAGATGGGTGAGTTTCCTTTACGTTAACCCTGCACTTGTGCAGTCAGTAGCCCTACCATCACGTACAATGAACTGAAGTCCAATCAGAAGTCTCACTAACCACGGCACCACTGCGCTTTTACTGTTCACTGCAAAAAATAAATAATAATAATAATAATAATAATAATAATAATAATAATAATAAATAATAATAATAATAATTATTATTATTATTACTATTATTCCGAATAATGTTACATGCCCACTGTATTATGCAATACCCCCGGGGGGGGGGGGGTAAGGAACTCCCTTATTTGGCCTTGACGGATACGTGCTGCTCAACAGGGCATGGTTTTCAGGGTCTTGCGTCTTAAACAGAGTATACAATAGGACTTTTTAGCGTCTTGAACAAAGTGTCTTTTTTGGACTGGACTCTTGAACCCTACATGTGGGTACCAGCAAATTTTTAAATCTCATACTATGATGCCATTCATAAAAAAATATTCTTTTTATGTAGGAAATGGAAATAAAAACAAGGCAGACAAAAACCGCAGAACACAAGCAAAATATAAAAGCCTCTTTCCTTAAACAGGGTAGCGAAATGAACGGATTTTATCTTAAACGGGGTCAGGGTTTGAAGGCCACGGCGGCACACCCCCAAACAAACTTTCTTTAACTCCCCCCCCCCCCCCCCCCCTCACGTCCCCCGGTATGCAATTCGGTGATTTGATTTGATTAGATTTGGGTGCGTGGGAATGAAAACGTTTTGTCACGCAGTTGCCCGGTCTAATTTTTTTAGGTAAACAAATCCCTTATTTGCTAGCCACAGATCAAAAGCATGTATGATTATTTCAGTGGATTCTTTTTTGTTTCATAATCAATGGTTTGAAACTTGTATAAATTGTGTGCATAAGTGTGCATAGCTTTTGATACTGGGGCTAATCTCGACCCAGTTCGCCCGCGTCCACTTCCAAAATGGCGGATAAACACTACAAATGAATCAAAGCTCGGAGTTGTCTTCTCTGTCATGAAATCCACTCTAAGGACGTGCGTTGTACTTCTGAGGAAACCTGCGTATCATATAAACATCCAGCGATGAGTATTCCTGCTGAAAGACTCGATAGAAGACTGAACTACCAAAGAGCGGTTCCAGAACATAGGATCAAGTAGGATGATGGTTGGATGATGGACTCGTCTGTAAACCAATGCAGAATCATCAGGCAATGAGGTTTTATCATCAGGCAATGTGATTTGACGGCAGGATAGTTTTATTCGCAAGATTTCGAGAAATATATGGGTTTTTCGGCAATACCTTGGAGAAATTACTTTCCTCTAGGACAAGCCAAGGTCCTTTAAAAAAGCTAGGTAAGTAAAGCCAGGCTATGTTTGGAAGAATTGTCAGTATAACTAAGTGTAACAGACCATCTACTCAGTTGTTTGAGTACAAATTAGCTTTATAGCATCATATATTTACCTTTCAAATACAGCAAGATTGTTCTCTTGTACTGATTTTGTAGTTCTGCGGCAGTTTAACAGTCTCAAGTAGAGTTTGAAAGCAAAGTTACTGTTTCTCACAGATTTTGTAAATAAAATAGGCTTGACACAATCAAGTTGAAGTGTTTAAACACAAATAAAGCTATGATGGCTGTTAAATTATTACTTTTGACAATATGTGAGTTATGTGATGGTGTGACTGCAAGTGGGCCTTAAAGGCCCCTAAAAAATAAATGGGCCAAATTTTTCTCAATTGATTTGGATTCTACTTACATTGGGGTAACTCCTGATAGAAGAATCAATTTTAGCTAGTTTGGCAGTTAAAAAATATAAAGGTGTGAACTTTGGCAAATTTGGGTAGAGGTTTTCACTTCAAAATCTGGCCAAAACTAGTGCCAGACCCCAGACTACCAGATCCCTCTATGCCAAATCCCTACATATGAACTGAAAGAGTATTTATAGTAGAAACACACCATACCATTAATGAGTCCAAAGGATTTTTAGTTTTGTTTTTATTGAACTCTAAACCTACTCCTTAAAACACAAGATTTTCAGTGAATTGAAGGCCCCAAATGGGACCTCCCCTGAAACTTTTCAACCAAAAGTTAGAAAACAAAACCAAATTGGCTTTTGGAATATCTCATCAAGGCTAACTTCTGCAGCAAGTTTCATCGAAATCGGTTGACCCCCATTTCCAACCTCTGGAACACTTTCTCAGACAATGACACTTAACATCATTGAGCATCATTATATTCAGAAATCGCGCTAAACATGGACGGATGGTTTTAAATGGAAATGTTGAATAAGATTGATCCGGGCATTGCACCCGTAGGGCAGGAGATTTAAATTCCAACAACCTCACACCTTGCAATTTATTCTCATTTTTTCTCAGAAAATAGCGTGTAATCCCTTAATTGTATGCCACTCTATTTAGCGTAACCCGAATGCTATGCAAAAGGAGTGCTAGCGTTTTCGCTTCTTTTTACCATACCGCACGCCTGATCGTCTCAGGAATGTAGGTGCTGTTATATTCATTTGTGACTCGTCCGTGTGTAGTTTCTAGTGTTATGAATAATTATTTTTTTGTTATGCAGACTTTTACAAGTCAGCCATTTTTGATTCGAAGTCTCGCAACATAGTGGTCTAAGACAAACGGTCTCTTCTTTATCGTTTAGTGTTCAATTAGTCTTTACGCTTCCTTTTCCTGACATAAGGGGCCATAATTCCAGCAAGAACTAATGGACAACCATATTAACGAGAATTGCTTCACAAAAGTGGACCCGGGGCTTCAGTTCAACCACAGGCAGCCCAAGCTAAGGTTGAGAGCTGCGCATAAATTAGACTGTCCTTTCCACGCTATGGATAATAATAACATCGGCAACATTTAAGAGTTTGTATGGAAATGATACAAAACGTCTCAAATTGCCACAAATCAGAAAGAAGTCGAAATAAAAATAATTTGCCTTATTTCATTGTTATATTGGTCATTATTTGAGGGCTTCCTGGGCTGGTTTGAAGCTTTTTGGGTGAGAAATTGAGGTTTTTATTTTTCATGTTTACTGAACGTTAAGAATTAATTAAAGGCAGGAAACAGTTTCACACTGCACCTCACTTGAGGTTCGATAAATTCCATCACAATAAACGAATCGCCCTAAAACTTCAAAGGTGTATTCTTGGGTCTTGCGCATACCTCTGTTCTTTCTCGTGGGTTCCAGATCCTATTTTAAGCCGTCGAAAATCCCTCCTAAATACGAAACTCGCCTTTCCTGGTATGCGTTTTCATTTGAAGTGCACACATGAATCATTGCGAGCCGCGTTTCGACGACAAAATGTCCCTCAGCCGGGGAGAGGCTGAGTGAGACTGTCCACAAGCAGAAGGCGACACTGCGGAGCCCAGAGAGGTCGGTTTGACGGAAATAGAAAACTATCAGCACGCCCGTGAAATTTAGTCGCCTCACTTGACGCCACGAGCACGCTTTATTATAAATGTCTTCGCGCGACAATATATTAGCATAGTGATTTGTTCCGTCACATTTACCTGTTTACCGCAAAAAAATGCCAAAATTTAGAAGCAGAGACGAGGAGCAGTTTCCACCTAGAAAAAAGAATTGCACCGGTTTTCAAAGCAATGGAAATTGTGGTGGGTATTTTCCACGGTCACAGCAATATATTTTTTTTAGGGCAAGACAACCCTATATATCGGAATTAAATAATGAGGTTAATTTGCAGGCAGTGAGCAGGATCACTTGCGCCAAATACTCGCATAAAATCATTGAATGGATTGATAACAGTGCAGCAAAAGATAGTTCTTCGTTCGTCCTTAAAACAAAATTATGGTTTTCCAAGTCAAGTGAGGCGAGTGAATTTCCCGGCCGTTCTAATATTTCTCATTTCCGTCAAACCGACCTCTCTAGACTCCGTAGTGTCGTGTTTACTTGTCAACAATCTCACTCAGCCTCTCCCTGGCTGAGGGACATTTTGTTGTCGAAACGCGGCTCGCAATGATTCATGTGTGCACTTTCAAATGAAAACACATACCAGGAAAGGCGAGTTTCGTATTTAAGAGGGATTTTCGACGGCTTAAAATAGGATCTGGAACCCACGAGAAAGAACAGATGTATGCGCAAGACCAAAGAATAAACCTTTGAAGTTTTAGGGCGATTCGTTTATTGTGATGGAATTTATCGAACCTCAAGTGAGGTGCAGTGTGAAACCGTTTCCTGCCTTTAATTAATTCTAAAGATTCAGCAAACGTAAAAAATGAAAACCTTAATTTCTCGTCCAAAAGGCTTCAAACCAGCCCAGGAAGCCCTCACATAATGACCAATACAACAATGAAATAAGGCAAATTATTTTTATTTCGACTTCTCTCTGATTTGTGGCAATTTGAGACGTTTTGCATCATTTCCATACAAACTCTTAAATGTTGCTGATGTTATTAATATGCATAACGTGGAAAAACAGTCTAATTCATGCGCAGCTCTCAACCTTAGCTTGGGCTGCCTGTGGTTCAACATATCGACTTCATCAGAAACAGCATGCCCGACAAAGCAAAGCATGTTTGGAGTTTGAGTGGACACCTTGTTGCAAGCGAGCCCACCTGGGTTAGGAAAGAGAGACAACGTTCTCAAACGGCCACATTTTAAGGTAATTTGCTGTTTTATTTTTTTTCTTTTGACGGAATATTCAAAAGCATCACACTCGCAAACAACGAATATTCTCGTATAACTGCCATTTGCTTGTTCAGGCCATAAATTACAGTAACAATCTCATGTTTTCTTTTTGGTGCTCTTCTTCTTCTTCTTCTTCTTCTGTTGCTGTTTCTGCTGCTTGAGCAGAATCAGTAGATACTTCGCTGGAGAGAAGACTGCAGCACTCAAAGAGATACAATCAAGTTTGTGGCTACAAATCTGATTCATTACTCGTTTAAAGCATTGTTTTAAGAAATGACTTTTGATTTTTTATGTCATGCAGATTTGGTCCTCATATTGTAACAATCCGGCGGAACACAGAATCTTATGCAGCAGTAAAATACTAACGTGTGCTGTCGAGTGATTTTACAACATACTTGAGTGACTTTAGTGCTTTTATTGAAACAATATGATAAAACTGAAGCGAGGCTAATATCACAGTGGGGAAGCTGATAAATTAAAAAACCCAACATTTTGTGGTCCTGTGGTGCTATTTGTCATGCTGTTCGAAAGGGTTTTATTTTGTTACAGCGGTCTATGCAAAGGTACTTGTTTCCTGCTTTTAATCAGTAGTTTTGTAATTAAAGGAAGTACTGAAGGAACGATTCATTTTCATCCAATTTTGCATGTCAAGGAGGTAAGAAAAGATTTCTTTTTGTATGTTTATGTTGTTATAACGTATTTACTCTCTGAGCCAATCCTCGAAAACAACATTACTGTGTTTCCAACTTTTCAGTCTGTGGATGAAATGCTGAGGTCTGATCATTCAAATGAAAATCGTACCATGTGGTACTAGCTTTTTGGGTACAATATGTGGATTTAATTCTCTATCGTCATCGGACCATTCAAATGAAAGCTATGGAGCTTACTTTCAAAGTGGGTATAACCTTTTAGTCTCTGGGTGAAATTTTAATACCAGGTATTTTGCATTTAGGTGTGTTTTGCAATATTTTTTGAAAGCAAAATTTGGGAATTTTTTCCAGTTTTGATTTCACTCCTGTAAAAATCCAAGTTTTGTTTGGCACGTCATTTTGAGTTTTCGTGATGCTTCAAACCCTCCCTTCCTCCTCTCAAAAAGTTCTCAGATCCAATGACAGATCTGGATGTGCAAGGAAGGGAAAGGTCTGAGGACTAAACCACTATACCCAGTACTCCACCGGGAAAAAAGCCTGGTTTCTAAGTTGAAGGATCACGGGAGGCGGGAAATTAGCATGTTTGCGACGCGTTGTGGTAGTTGTGATAATTTGCAGGAGATCAATTTCTCTAGGAATGTTGATCTCCTAAAGTCATGAGGAGTCGATTTTGATACGTTTCTATTCTTTTTTTTTTTTTTTTTTTGCCTTTTCGTGCTTCTGTCACTGAAATGTAGTTGACTAATGGCTTGATTGTTGGAAGGTGAGACGCGATGTCGAACTTGGCATGGTCCCGCACTTGGTGAATGAAATGTCTGAAATGGACTTGAAAGATCAATGCTACACCTGAAAGTTTCGTCAGGTAAGCTTGATGTTAGAGCAAAGAACGCCACGACAGAGCTGTGTCTCAGTTAAATGGAATTTAGCACTGCCACGGTTTGGAGATTACTCTTGAGACGGTCCCTTGAAGGTAAGCTGTTATTATTTCTGGTGTTTCGCGAAATGTAATGACTGAGCTTACTTTGGTTAATATTGGATGTTCACTACACGTTCTTCACGCAAAAAATATTACCTAACAAGAAATACTGAAAACATGCGTCGCAAAAATGACTTTGCACTACGCAGAAAGAGCCCTAAAAGGTTTGTTGTTGTTCGTTTTTCCATAATACTAATGCACCTATCAATTTAAAGCCGGCGGGGGGGGGAGGCAGGGCATGGGGTGGGGATTTGACATTTTTCAAAAATTTGCCGTCAAATTCCCTGCCCACGGGCAAACCATTCCAGTCAAATCCACAAAAATTTCCCCACCCCGGGTGGCATATTGCTGTCGATCATTCCCAGGCTGGATGCAAGAAAGACGCAAGGAAAACAGGAAAACTCTATAATTTTCACTTCTCAACGTTACTACGTCTCCAAAGGTACTATTTAATAAAAATTCAATCTGCGTTTAATACACTGTGTATATCGAATTACAAAATCAACAGAGTCTTTAAGAAACAGTTCGTGTTTTCTGCAAAGGCTGCAGAAAGCATAGCATTTGAAAAGAGCAGTCATTGCAGCGACTGGCCCGTACACTGATCATTTGCATTGCCAAAAAATCGACTTGGTTTCTCTTTATCCCTGTTTACTTCGATACTGCAATGTCTAAAAACGTTCAAATCAACAAAAAAAACTCTAAATTAATCGAAAATATGGAGATAAAACGGTCAAATTCTTTGATTATCTGATTCTTGACCTCGTGGACATCAATTATGATTTCAAGGACGTAGAGCGCATGCGTGACGTGGGAAAAGTAATTTCGGTCCCAGTTTCTTTCGTTCAAGTTGACGTTCAAACAGATCCACGTTGGGCGAAGACAAATTCAAATATCCCCTCCCCCGGGATGGCAAGATCAGTCAAAAGCCCCACCCCAGGGCCAACAATAACGATCAAATCCCCACCCCATGCCCTGCCTCCCCCCCCCGCCGGCTTTAAATTGATAGGTGCATAAGAAAATGATTTCCCATAAGCTGTAGGTATCTTTCACACTGAAGCGGACAACGATAGAGAGATGATTTACTAAGTTACATGGGTTAGCTGATCAGTAGCTTTAGTCTCCCATCGTGGATATTTTTAATAAGAACTTGATTCTTATTGCAAATGATAAATAATCAGTATTTCCTCACTGCCATGAGTGAATTCGAAAGTAACACGCGCAACAGAAATTGACTGATTAAAATTGCTTAATTATGACGTCACTAGATATCACTCTAACGACTGGAAGTGTTTTCAGTTTACTCGCTTTGCGCGGAACTGCGATTGTTTGCTGAGCAAATTTCGAAACGTGTTAGTTGAAAAGGAATTCAATCCCCGAAGATTTGGACTTTCTTTTTAAGGCTTTGTGCAAAAGGTAAGATCGTTTGCGTATATTTAACGGTTTCATTTTGGGATGGTAGACAACGGAAGAAGCGAATACCTAGTACAATCTTTTCTGGGAAATCGACGAGTGTGCTCTCCTCACAGCATCAATTGCTGAATGCATATCGTCAACAGCATTGCACTCTCACACCACTTTAAATGTAAGACCATGTTGATATTTCAGTCAAGTCAGCTAGTTTTGCCACTCGGTGCGGTTTCTTGACTTTGCAGTTTGTTCTCATAAAACTCACTCTTATTACAGTTTTGGCTCAACTTATACGGGATGGAGTGAGTGGGGAAAATTATGTTTGATTAAGCATGACGATATTTTTCTCGAGATGTCTGAGTAGATTTCTGGATAATCTCTTAGGGTGTCATGGAGTTGCAAGAGTACAACCAAGAACAGTTGCTGTATATTATTCAGGAGCAGAACAAACAAATTCATACCTTAACAGCTGAGCGAGCTTGGCTAATTGAAGACAATAATTTACAAAGGGAAACCGTGGCTAAGTGCCAACAAAAAATTGCTGAATGGCAAAGATATGCACAGTATCGGAAAACTCAAGCTGAAACGCTGGCTCAACAAGTGGAGAAGGAAAAGGAAAAATCGGCAGCATCTCTAAACAGCGCAGTGGAGGAACTTGGGGCGCTTAAAACGGAACACCTTGCACTGCTGGGTAAATACGAAGCCATGAAACAACAACTTAACTATGGAATCCACCTTGGGAGGGCGATGTACGAAGAGCACTTGATGTATAAAACATCCTATATTGCACTACTGCAACAATTTAATACAACGACAGAAGACACTGAAGATAGCAAGATCACGCTACAAGAGCAAGAAACCCCAGAGCCAACCATGAAGAACAACACGTATGCAGTAGTGCAATATAACAAAAGGAAAACTGCACCTCCCGAGGCCTGGTCAGACTTCATCATTAACATCAAGATGCCCAGCAGTGCAAAGATCAGATTCATCGTGAATATTCGTAACCAGCCACCAAGACTCCACTGCGCATGCCTGCGGAACTCGCACCTACATAACCCGACAAAAGGCAAGATGCTGGCACTGCGATATAAGGCCGTGGTCAGCAACCAAGACAAAGTAGTCAAGAAACATGGCTTGTATGAACAGAACATTTGCGCCCTTCTGAGGAGTCCAGTGAAAGCTTCAGATACAGAATGCATGCACCTACGGAACCTGACGAAAATGCTGGTTCTGCCAGTTAAGGCCGTGGTCAGCAGCCAAGACAAAGTCGTCGAGAGACGTAGCTTTTATGAACAGGACGATTGCGGCGATCTGAGGAGTCCAGTGAAAGCTTCAGATACAGAATACCAAAATAATCGAGGCACAAAGTCAAGCTCTGCAGATGAACACCAAAAAGTTGGCAAACCATCCAGCAAGGTAAAAAGAGAGAACTGCGAGATTGTTCACAGCAAGGAAACTATCAGTGAAAAAGAAAGCACAGAGTGTATTCCACTTTCTAAGCTTACTGAAAACAAAGTTTCACTTACAGATAGAGGAACTGAAATTCTCTTAGAATTTTCAGAATAATTTTAATAGCAAATCTCATTTACAAATGTGACATCACGGTTTCCTCCATTTGCTACTACCAGGACGCAACTTTAAGTTTGGCATTATTCAGGTTTTTCTTGTGGATTATGAATGTTGCTGTACTGAGCTTGCTGTGGCCACAGTTAGATCATGTTTTACATCGTGATTAACTGGAATACATTTAAAGTTAGTAAATTTCTTCCAATTTGAAATTATTTTAGAGAAGAGATTGGTTATTACATGTAAACAAAAGTTAAATCGTGTTTTGTTTATCTTTCTCTCTCAAAGTAGCAACTTTGAAATTGGTATGCAAAAATATTTGCGATTCTTCTTTATTTCATGTCTAAAACATAAACACCCCCCTCCTTCTTCTCGTTGTGAAAATTATTATGGTTTAGCGGAATCAATGCAGAATGAATGTTAAGATGATCCTGCTAATTTGTCTTTTTCTCTCTATCTTTCTACAGAAAAGTCGACTCAGACGTGTCCTTTCCTGGCTGGGGAGGCGGTTTTGCTTCAAGAGCAAATCCGCTGACAATTGACACCGCCTCCCCCAGGTTACACACACATACCCACACACAACAGACATACACAATAAAATAATTAAATATCGTTATAAACACACTCTGTAGTTCTTTGAATTCGTTATATAAAAAAAGAAACACACACACACATACCCACACAAAACAGACCTACACAATAAAATAATTAAATATCGTTATACACACACTCTGTAGTTATTTAAATTCCTTATTAAAAAAAGACACACACACACAAAATAAATAAATAAACAAAACAAAACACGACGAAACCAAAAAAAAAATACAAAAACAAATAAACCAAGGAACAAACAAACAAAGAAAAGAAAAGACAAATAAGCAAAAATTGAAAAACTTGTTTCATCTGCGAATTTGTAATGAAAGGCCTGCTCAGAAACTGGACTGGACTGCAGGAAATGGATGATGTGACGCTGATGATAAGGTAAGGTAATTCGTATTGTAATTCCATAATGTGTCACAGTCAGTTCAGTTACGACACAGGGGACCCACACAAACTGTGTGACCGTTTGAATTTTTTAAAATTATAAGACAATGTACAGGGAAAACCGAAAGGTTTCTACTAACGTGAAATATTGTTCAAAATAAACATAATTCAACCTCAATCGCTGTCTTTTGTCCTCATCGTGCCTCTACTCAGCGAGTATTAGTGATTTCCAGCGTTTAGCGATACGGTCAACTGTACGTAATAAGAGGAAAACGAGGGAGGAAAGCGAGATTTCAGACCGGCCAAGCGCCGAGCCGATTTTCACCAAGAAATTCACATCGCACTGCTTCCAAACTCTGTAACAGGCAAGCTGATGGGTTGAGGTTTCTTCCCGCAACATTTAACTGGAAATTCATCAAAAAGTCGAAGCACGAGCCGCCGAAAAATAACGTGAAATCGAGCAATCGAAGCTCCAACCATCCGCGGCTGGAGTTTCGTGTGCCTCTTATTACGTACGGTCGACCGCATCGCTAATCGCTGGAAATCGCTAATATTCGCTGTGTAGAGGCACGATGACGACAAAAGACAGCGATTGAGGTTGAATTATGTTTATTTTGAACTTAAATGTAAATATTCCTTGCAATATTTCACGTTAGTAGAAACCTTTCGGTTTTCCCTATACATTCTCTTATAATTTTGAAACTACAAACGGTCACACAGTTTGTGTGGCCTCCCTGTGGTTACAACTTTATGCTAGTTTTAGTTTATTGTCTATAGTTTATTGGCTGGTGTTAGTTTATTGTCTATAGTTTATTGGCTGGTGTTAGTTTGTTGTCTAAATTTAGCGATCGTCGAGCTGGTAATGCATACGATCGATATTTCTAATTGTCTGTCATACTTGAAGGATTACAAGTTTAGAATTAAGGGTGCTTGTGATCTCATTATCTTAGCTCAAATAACCGAGAACGTACTATAACGTCTCTAACGGTAAGAACCAGTGAAGTAGGCGGTGAATAAAAATCGTTAATTTTTTTATTTCTGACTTTATAGACTTCTATCATATTATCAAATTATTTTGGTATAAACTTGTTAGAACATAAAATGTTACTGGTCTCCTTTTTAGTTTCCTCTACTCTGTGATTAAACGCTGGGATTCCTGTGGCTTTTCTGCGGTCAGCGGTGTATTTCCGAAGACATGGAACTGTAAACAGAGTGACAGCAGTGCCCAGTCGAACAGCTGAAATCCTATTGGTTGGAGAGTTAACTCATATCCTATTGGTCGTTAGGATGCTACTAAATTCTGCCCTCATCACGTGGGTCACTATCTGGGAATGGACACACACGATACACACTTGGTGAGCAGAAGCCTGGATCTACATCCGGGTATGGTGAACCCTGTGGAGACTGGTATCTACATATCCGAGGGCAACAAAAAAGTTTCAGAAAGGTTAGTCGATTATAGTCGTGCAGTCGTCTTCAGTCTTATTTTAGTCAGTTTGTTTGTTTAAAACAAATAAAGTCGCGCCGCTTCTCAAGCAATTGAAGGAATCCCAGTTGTACTTTGATCTCGTATATTCCTGCACTTTGCGCCGGTTTCTAGTATTTTAATTCTCCGACCAAGTTTCTGATTGAATCATTGGTTTGTTTGCGTCTGTTGTGCACGTGACTGGCCATAGTAATTACGTTGATGTATTCTTTCCTTCATAGGATGGAGGAATAGGCATCAGAATCGAGGAAGATGTATTAATATTTCTGAGGTTGGGGGCGAAGTTCTAACTGCTTAATGTCCAAAGGAGGTGGAAGATATTGAGCGGCTTATGAGCAACACAGACATGGCGATGCGTTAAGCAGCTGTGCTGCTGACAGGCAGATCCAATAAGTAAAAACTTCAAAGGGAGGA
>OZ034970.1:36608900-36861400 GCA_964030785.1 Siderastrea siderea
TTGAAAAATGACAGGATGGGAGGCGGGAAAAATAGCATGTTTGCGACGCGTTTGTGGCAGGAGATACATGTAATTTGCACGAGATCGATTTCTTTAGGAACGTTGATCTCCTAAAGCCACCAGGGGTTGATTTTGATACGTTTCTATTCTCATGTTTTTGCATTTTTTGTGCTTCTATCACCGAAATGTGGTTGACTAATGGCTTGATTGTTGACTGAAAGGAGAGACGCGATATCGAACTTGGCCTGGTCCCGCGCTTGGTGAATGAAATGTCTGAAATCAGAAATGGACTTGAAAAATCAATGCTACACCTGCAATTTTCGTCAGGTAAGCTTAATGTGAGAGCAAAAAACGCCACAACAGAGCTGTGTCTCAGTTAAAATGGAAGTTAGCACTGGCCCGGTTTGGAGATTTATACCCTTGAGACGGCCCTTGATAGCCTGCGTGGCAGACCGTTTGGTGTGTTTTTCGTAAAGTGCATGTATTCGTGAGAAGGAGATACGGCTGCCGCACTCATAGGTAAGCTGTTATCATTTCTGGTGTTTCGCTAAATGTAACGAGCTTACTTTGTATTATATATTACAATAGATTTTCTTATCAATTACTGGGTTATTATGCTTATTTAAAATGTATTTTAGAATACTGATTTAACATTCCCTGCTGTTCAGTTGCTTTCTCCTTGGGGGAGGGGTTGAGGAATGGGTTCTTGACAAAAGCACGAGTTTGGGGGGGGGAGGGTGTCCTCGCTTTGGACCTTAACCCTGTTTTTGAAAAAGAAGCGCCTGCTACCATGCTATTGTTTTACAACGTTTACATTCCTCACAAGGACGTAAAAATTTTGAGTGGTCAGAAATAATTTTATGCCAATCAGTTTATTTGACTAAATTATTGATTTTTGTGACGAAAGGCCTTCTGGGGCCTCTCGTCACTATGTCATCGGCTATGAGTGAGTGTCTGTAACCAACTGGAAGTAATTTCGGATTACGAGCCTGTACGAAATCGTCTACGAAATCCCGACGACTGAAATTTACAAGGAAAAATCGATTTGACCTGACCATGTGCGTTCTCTTTTCTCAAGTCGTCAGCGACGTGTTTGTGCTTTCGAAGGTGAGTTGTTCTTCTCTTATCACAATACAATGTATTCAAACTCTTTTGTGTCTAGGTGAGTTGTTCTTCTTTTATCACAATACAATGTATTCAAACTCTTTTGTGTCTAGAACTAGGCACAACTTTCTGTGCATTTGCAGTCAAATTTGTATTTCTAAAGAATATTTCAGATTTTGGGGCGCTTTATGTGGTTTGTTTGCCAACAAAAGTCCGATTGCTTCGCTTGGCTTATTACACAAGACCAGTGCTGGCCGTATGGCGTTCTTCAATTCCCTTAGGGGAACAAAGAAACCCAGAAATGGGGCTCAAAATCTCCTCCGGGAGACTCAAACTTCCCTTCGGGGAACTAGTAATCACAGCAATGTGATCTTAACTCTCCTTCGGCAGACTCAAACTTCCCTTCGGGGAACTAGTAATCACAGCAATGTGATCTTAACTCTGCTTCAAGCAGTATACAAGCAGTGTCTTTATCAATAGTCACATAAACAAATGATCTACTCAAGAACAACAATCACACTACTCAAGAACAACAATCAACATCTTTCTCATTAAATTTTTTTTCCCTCCAGTAAGAACATGTCAAAAGATAATCCAGGTAAAAATTTAACATACCATTTCATTGTTTATATTCATAATTTATAACTGTTTCCTCTATTTACTCAAAAATATGCTTTGTCAAGGAATATATTACATGTATATTCATTCTAATATTATATTCAATTATTTCTGTTTAGATACATCATCTATTGAAGGATATGTACCCGGGGGGTGTACTTCCTAGTAATAGGCTAATGGGGATGTGCCGCTGGATGGGGTCGCATTTTCATGACTGCATTGACTATAGTGGGGTTGCATTTTCATTAGGAGCTAATAGAGTTACTAGAATGGGGTCGCACATTTGCGGGATTTCAGGGGTAAGTAAATTACGGCAAGTAGGGATTTGGGGTATATTTGCACAAAAGTGACTAACATGGGGTCTATAATTGGCTACAGAATAGACTATAATGGGGTAGAGGTCTGGAGAGGCCAGCGGCACATACCCAGCAAAAATTGACCCAAGTACCCCCCCCCCCCGGGGATATGTACACCTATTAAGCGATATACAATCTGCTTCAAACTCGACATCAAGCTATTTTGATTTTAAAATCCAGACATCTGATACTGAAGCAGCACGTGCAGTTTGTTATTCACCTAAAAAAGAGTCAACCTGCAACAAGCGTACGTCAACAAATCTCCTATCAAGATCACTGGAGTTAAGAAGGCCACCAAGAGGTATCATAGTGGAGGTTCTGATGAATTTACCATCACTAAAAATGCCAAAATTGCGCCTTGTTCATTGCCATTTGAATACAATGATGAAATGAACAACAAACTCTGCACAATAGAAGAAGCACTGTCAAAAGATGTGTATGAGCGAGTAGACATCAAAGGCAAAGTATATCAAAAAGATGATGTGAAGGAAAAGATTCTAATAAAAGAAAAGCCAAAATATAAAGTTGATGCCTTTATTGCAGACCAAACAGAAACCATTAAGATAGTACTTTGGGAAGATATCATAAGCAAAGTAAACATTGGCAAAACATACCACTTCAAAAACTTGACGGTGCGCATCTTTGATGATGCGAAGTTTCTTAACACCAATGAGTTCACTATCATTGAGGAAATTGAAGATATGCCAGATATCAATTTCAATACCCCTGAAATGCAGGAAAAGATTCTCCATGGAAGAGTCATAAGTGCCCTAATCAAGCGGTCGTCATCATGCATAGTATGCAATGCATCATTAAAAGAAATATCAAAAGAAGAAGATGAAATAACATGTGACAAATGTGGAATGACCACTTTGGCATCTGCTTGTGATATCAAGGTGGTTGCCCAGCTTGTTGTCAAAACTGCAGATAAAAAAATTCTCAGATTTACATCTTTTAATGGTGGTATTCAAAGTGTGTTGGATTTAAATAATTGCCAAGATTCCTTAAATGAAATAGATATTGCTGACTTAAGGAAGAAAATTTTTGATTCAGGCGTAATGAAAATGATTATCGATAAAGCCAATCAAGTCATTGCACAATTTTGCCTGAACATGATTAAGACAGAATTTTCTATGTATAATAAAAAGAACTTTCAACTTACAATAGAAAGAACTTTCATCGTTTATTGATATTATTGTATTATTCAAAGTTTATACTCATTACTATCTTAGGACTCGTCCACACTGATTTCATAGCCCTTTTTTTGTTCTCCGTCCTCAAGGGAATGAAAAACAATACAAAACCGCTAGGAAAACATATCAGTGTGGACGACGCCTTAGTAAACATCGTTTATTGATCTACTGTTTTATATCATCTACATAGTTGAAATTGTTTATTGATATATTTTTTTATATAATTGGTATAATTAAAATCATTTATTAATATATTGTATTATTCAAAGTTTATATTCATTGCTACTGTATCTTAGTAAACATCATTTATTGATATACTGTTTTATATCATCTACATAATTGACATTGTTCATTGATATATTGTTTTATATAATTGAATATAATAGTTAAAATCGTTTATTGATATATTGTATTTAAGCCTCTATTTTGTTCCTGTTAAACTATAGAAGTTAATAAAGATACATGTATTGTTATTTTTGAATTTCACTGATCATACATTGAAATACAGCCATAATAGAGTGAACTCACTTTGATCCCTGAAACAAAAATAGTGCAAAATCGATGATAGATTATGTTGATTCTCTAATTATTGTTATCAACTCTATTTAGTAACTTAGTAATATTTGTTGGATGAATTTAGTGCGTTCACTCTAGACATCATTGCATAAAAGCGTGAAACACCTAATTTACATAACAACAATGACTGTCAGAAGAATTTTTCCATGCATGAGTATCTAGTCAGCTCATTAAACTGGTCCGTCCTTTTTAAGATGGAATTACAAGGTCCTAATTATCTTCATTTACTATCTCTATTTCACGAATAATATAAAGGAGACTTCAAATTACACTCTGTCTTATGTCCTATTCTAGATCTCTATGTTCCTATTAAATCTCTTATGCCTGAGTCACATGCAGTCCTCGACTGCGTATTTTTGTATTTTTCTGATTGATCAGAATTAATAGAGTAATTTATTTACTTAAACCATCAATGGCTGCTTGTTTGTTGATCACTTCGCTAAACTAGCAGTTGGTAATAAACAACCCCATGTGCAGTATGGAACGACAATTAATTATTGTAGGCCTGAAAAAAATGACACTCTCTTGACCTAGAATAGTTAAAGTTTCTAACTTTTGAATAAAATGCACCAGTTGTCAATTAAGAATTATGCACCGATCAATTCGAAACTTCAACATCCCCCCCCCCCGGGCATACCCCGGGCATTTGACTGTGCATCCTGCCCGGGTAGGGGGGAATTTGAACGTTGGGTTGGAAGGGTGGGGAATTTGAACCGGATTTATCTCTTGTTCTGATGTAATACGCGCGTGAATTTTTTCGGTTTTTGCAGGGTTTGACGGATTTACAAGATAGAATATCGCCTTTGTTAGTAAATGACTCTTTCAAAAGGGTCTTTAAAAGAAGTATGAAGGTGTCATTACGGCGTATCTTTCTCTGAAAGGCGTGTAAAGTGTTTGATTGAAGATGAAATTTGCCTTTGAGGTGAGGTAGTTCAGTACTAATTGGTGGGGCATTTGAACGGCTTTTTTGCCCCGAGGGGAGGGAATTTGAACAAGCCAATCTTCAAAAGTTCAAATGCCCGGGGGCATGCCCGGGGGTGGGGGGGATATTGAACTTTCGAATTGATCGGCGCATTAGCCAAAAATACATTCTCAAAGTCAAAATTTTGAAAATTTACATAAGAGATTTATCACACGCATGAAATCAAACCACAGCAGAGGATATGTGTCTGTTTACTGCAGGTCAGATTAGTATTTTTTGAAATTTCATGAATTAAGATTCAGAGGGGAAGAGACAGTAAGCTTTTCTAAATAATACATTTATTAATACACGCCTTTATTTGTCTCTGAAAACCAAACACATACAATTCTTTCTATGAGAGAAGCTACACGCAAGCAATTTCGCTCGATGTGCAAGTTATTTTGAAGAGCATTTGCTGATGCGAACTGTGCACATTTTTCAGAACTTTTACGAAAACTTTAAGGAATACGAGGAATCCCTAAATTAAAAAGCTATTTCGTACAAATCTACAATCAAACGTGTAATTTGCTATACCATAGACTCGTAGAAGTGCTGGAGCATTTCCCAGAAAGTCTGCAACTTGAAATATCTCTTGCCATGGAGGATTGTCCTTTGCTTTGACAAAACAGCAGTTCGTCCTCAAAAGATGTTTTCTTCTCTCTAAAAGGTTTGAATTCCATCACTTAACCTGTCAAGTGTTCCTTAGAGCTTCCACTGTCGATTTTTAAGTTCGAAAAAGGTAATCTTTCGTTCTGAGAGTGAGATATTGCCATCTTGAAAATTCACATGTGAAGAGCACAGCAACAATTTTGAATGAAATAAGTCTGAGCTTCTTGCAGTGACAAGAAGTCTTCCCTTTTAGGACTTCCCTCAAGCCTTCAACTAGATGTGCAGTACATGATAGGTGGATTGTGATTGGTTGAACGTTCCCAAAGACAACTAGGACAAAAGGGGACCAAAAAAGCCTTTCTAGGGGAGGCTCATGCCAAAAGCGAACGCATGCAAAATCAAGCCCGGTTCAGGCTGGTACGGACATCAATGGGTTAACCAATTAAATAATTTGAAGCAGACACCATATTTTCTCATGCTTTGTTGCCAGTTAAAAAATATCTCTTGGGAATTATCCAGACAAGATTGCTTGGAGGAGTGCTGTCTTTAATACTGGAAGAGAATCTTGGTAGAGGAGGCAAAGAATGTATCTTCCTGTAACTGAACAAAGAAAAATGGACCAACTGTCTCACACTGAGGAGGAAAATTTCAGTATCGTGCTTGGGGTAGCTGGAATTGCAAGAGACATGAAATTTATTTTACCAATCAGCCATTACTGAAGGTACATGTATAGTGGCTTAATAATTATTGTGCAGTGGATGACAACTGTTAAACTCGTGAGATCGTTTTCTTCTTTTGAGTCCGGCTATCAAATGCTAAGACTGCAAACAGTCATTATTTTTTTCTGATTTTTCATATCCATGGTATGGAACAAGTAATGAAATGTTCCAATTTTTCACGAGCAGGTGTGAAACACACATTGTTGTCAGGTTCAATGAGAAATATTCTGATTGGATACTTTTGACAGGCATATTCTCCTCACTGTTGTCCATATAGTACTTATGGTGCCAGTTGGGAGAATTTGCACAAACATCAAGACATTTTATGTTTGGTGGTCAATCATTTCCTTTATTCCCATGACCTGTATGTTTCATCAAATAGAAGTGTTGTAAGGAGAAATTAGATGCTTGTCACTATTGGGGCTAGTTCAGGTTCAGCAATGAATTCTGAAAACCATAGCATGGTGGCACATGTCCCCTCCTTCCTCTTGCACTCCATGCTCATGACTCAAGCTTTGAGCTTCCCAATACCTGTTTCACTTCTCTTTTGTTCTTCAGTACCTACACTATTGCAAGGTTTCTTCTAGAAACTGACCAGTGGGGGCTTTTTGTGAAATTTTAGGACTGGTTTTTCAAGGAATAGGGCCCAAAGTGATTTGTCAAATAAGATTGATGTGGTTTGATTACCGGATGAAAAAGGAAAATAAGTTACGAACATTTTAAGCAAGATGCAACTTTAGGAAGATAGAAACAATTGAAGAAAAGAAAGACAAACAAGATAAAATTCCATTAGGTATAATCCCAAAGTATAAAGCAGTGACCAGCGATGATGTTTTCAAATTCTTTATTTTAGATTTAAGAACTGTAGACAGTTTGGTGTTAAATGGTATTTTAGGCTGTCACTCACATAAAGTTTGAAATGTAATGCATTTTTGTGATATCCATAACTTCACCATAAGTGAACAATTTTCTTATATTATTATATTATTGGATACGCACTTATGTCTTGCATCTAATTACTTTAGTTACTTTAATTACTTTGTGTCACCAATTAGCACACATGCTAAAGTTTCTTGACACATTAATAAAGTTATTATTATCATTGTTTAAAAGAGAAACAGTAGTGTTAGCAGGCTTAAGTGAAACCTGTTCAAGCAGTTACATAATGGACTTCATTTGCTGACAGTTTGCACTGTTGTATTTTCAGTTTGATGTAAACCAGGTTTTGGACCATTACAATGTACAAAATATCAGGCATTTGTGCGACCATGTTTGCTTTTTTTGTGAAACAGATAAATCAATTGAAAGCACCTTATGGGTCAACTCATGAATGCAGCATGTGTGTCCTTTCGTCTGCATGGGTGTCATTACCGTACATATCTCCAAATCAACCAGAGCCAGCAGAGCATGTGTGGAGTGGCGATTAGATAATGTTTCTTATTCTTCTGATTGGTGAGTTTGCTTATTATTGACAGTTGGTATAATTGTTCAGGTGATTATAGAGAAGTGCACGCACTGATTGGTTGAGGATTACATCATATCTTGCTATAATCACGCCGTTCAAGGTGATTATAATACTGAAGCACTAATTTTCAAAATGGCCACCGCGCGATTTTTGATGTTTCTGAAGAAAAGAAAAAAGAAAATGCATTTGCTCTGATGATCACCTAAGCAGTTATATACTAAAACACTCAACACATTTAACAATTGTTGTTCCTTTCAGGCTCAGTGAATATTGTGGAATAATCACCGAGACTTCGTCTCGGGGATTATTCCACAATATTCATATTGCCTTCGGCAAATAATTGTTAAATGTGTTGAGTGTTGACACCTCAGTGTCACATACATAAATACAGTACCAGATGGAAAAGACCTAACAGGGAACTTGTTACTGAAAAATTAGGGACTGCAAAGTGGAACGCTTAAGGAAATGTAAAAGGAATGCTAAGAGAAAGCTAACAGTACATGCAAATGCATTCGACATTGCAGAAAATGGAATGCCTGCCGGCTGAAGTGCATTAATGCATTTGACTTCTAAGAGAGTTTTAATTTTGGAAATGGAACGATTAATCCAAAGTGCAGCTGACAAATGAACATTGCAAGCTTTCCAAAACAACTTCTTTTTTTTAACCAGAATAGTTAAAATTTAACTAATGGAAAAAGCAATGATCACATTTCATGTGTCAGCACATTGAAAATGAAAATGGTTAAATTCCCACCGCTTGATGAAAACCGCTCGTTACTGCTCAAATTTCAACATTCATAAAGGTGTTTCAGGTATTTCTGGTCGTCTATCAAATTTTGACCTGCTTATGCAAATTAGTCGATATTTACACAAAACAGTGACATTGCTTCATGAACGAAACTACATGTATGATTTACATTGTAACATAGACAGGATAATCAACAAATTGCTTTTCCAGCCACAAGTTATATTCAAATAAACAATACTTGCACTTTTGAAAGCAAAAAGATTTCAGTTTTTTTGTGTGCATGCACATGCATGTAAATTATTTTTGCAGACACTCCGGTTCTGTTCAAAGCAATTGGTATGTCAAAAAAAGCAAATCAGCCATTGAAAACATTTGCTGTGCCATGTCATTCTCCCATTTTAATGGCTTTCAAGTCTGTGGTCCGGGTTTAATTTTTGAGTGGATTAATTTCTGGAGCATGTTTTCTTGGTCTTCTGAAATGGGAACAGACAGAATGGGAATGATAAGGGCTGAGAGTAGGCCACGCAAAAAAAAATCCAAACTTTTTGGGGGATTTTTAGAACTTCATGGGATTTTTAGAAAACTATAGGATTTTTAGAGATTTGGAGGGATTTTTAGAGATTTTGGTGGACATTTTCAAGGTTTTTTGTTTATTTGTTACCAAAAAGCTTGAAACTTAAAAAAGTTTCGTCACAAGTTATCCTGAAGTCTCTTTGTTTGCAATGTTTTGATGCCCCTCACAGTATCTGTCAGTGGTTTTACCCATAATCCAGCATTCCTTGCTGTCAGTGAGTGCAAAATGGTGGGCGCAGCAGAGCTTGTTGATTCAGCTGAGACTGAGGGCGCTAGCAGAAAGCCTACCAAAGCCATAGAATTTTCACCACAGGTCACCCAGTTTTTTAATATTATGGGATTTTTTAGGAGTTTTTATGCGATTTTTAGAGGTGAAACCAGAGATTTTTAGAACATTTTTGGAGAAATTCCGGAAAGAATTTTAGGCCATTTTTCAGGATTTTTGTAAGCTAGGCCTAGCTAAGGGCATAACCATCTTATGTCAAAATTTAGGCTGTTTTGTATTTGCTCCAAACTGCTTCAATTTTTGCATGGGGCCTAAAGTTCTGTTTCAAAGAACACCACCCTAAGTTTTTTTTCTCTGATTTCAGCCAAATAAAATGAGCGGGAAGAGAGCAGCAGATAACCACACATCTCTCATGTATTGCAACAGTTCCCTGTGAGTACTCATAATGCTACAAGGAGCTTGGAAAAGTGTCAGATTTTTTCATGTGCTTTGTTTGGTAACCATATTGTGCAATTTCTGGATAATGTAAAGTCTGAGTTTTCTCTGAGATGCTTGGCTATGAGGTCAACTAATTAATTTCATTTGCAAGGATGGAAGTTAGCACTGGCCCACTCACCTGATGTTAAGGTAGCTGATCTCAGTTTTGGCACGAGTCTCACGGTTAAGGACTTAATAAGGAATTGAGAATAACAAACAAGTTGCACCGAGATAAAACAATCCTTTCATTTGTTTTGGGTGGATTAAAATGTAGTCTTTTCTTTTTGAAAATCTCTTGATGTTTTTAGTATGTGAAAGTTTTTTGTGAGATCTATGTTTAAGAGAACTCAACATTCCAAGTAACCCAACCATATTTTGTTTTTCATCATTGCTCCAAGAATCCAGAAAAATCCAGTGCAGGTCATACGGACTTCATGCAATCTTGCATACAAATACTTCAGAAAAATGGAAGTGGTTTGTTGTAAAAACAGTGTAGAATTCAAGAGAGAAATGTTATTAATCAGGAAAATAGCACGACAAAACCTTCAACAATGAATTATGAAAAATCGTGCTGTTAAAATCTTGTGAAAGAAAAATGATGGAAGTAACCTAACAACTGAATTTTCTGTGAATAGATAAAACAAATTTCAAAAATGTTTAAGGTTTTTAACCGGCCATGTTACCATGGTAATTCATTAGATCTCAACATTACTACGAAAAGTAAAGATGCCTTTAGTTTTAACTTTTTCTTTGTAGAATTTGAGCACTCAGTAGTGAATGGTCTGAAAGTAATGGCAACAAAAGGGGCTCAGGTGCAAGGAAACTGTATTCGGCCATCTCAAGGGAGGAGCTTCTTAACTACAGATCTGGCATTGTTGCTAAGGGATTTGGTGGATAGTATTTTGTCATACGCTGTTTTGCTGCATTTTGCGCCACTGTAGGTTGTTGAAATGTATGAGGATGAACATCTGAATTCCAAAACTCAACATTGCGCGTGCGTAGCTAGTACCAGTCCCCAACTGTGCATTAGAAAGAAAAATCGCTAAAACTTGGAGGAAACTAGGTGAAGTTCCGATTTTTTTGTGAATCTGAGATAATCCAACCTTCTTTATAATAAAAAGTGTGCAATTACTGTTATATTGCAAAGAATAGAAGAGCTACAGCACGAAATGTATTAACATACCTGCTTATGACATCATAACTTTCATAATGCGAATTTCTAGAAATCAATGCTTTAAATTTCCATCTTGACAGTCTTTTAAATGTTGGCAATGTTTTTCATAGCCAAAACTGTATGCTGTTTGAGTTTTAACATTTTTTCTGTTCAGGTCACATGACTTGCCAAATATAGTTGTAACTTGAAAATCTTGAAAACCTTTCCCATAAAACAAATGTGCCAAAGTGGCTTATCCATGGAAGTTAGGGTTTCCAAGATATGATGGTGAGGAACTTCCCATTGCAACAATATGGAGATTAAGAGTCTCCCCCCTAAAGCACCCTTTTATATTCACGAGCCCATTGCAAGAAAAATGACCTATTTCATGTTGTATAGGTAGCAACATAACACTCAGAAGCATGGCTATAACACCTTCAGCAAACCATGCCACACAAAAAATGGAAGGATGAAGGTGAAAAATGAAGGTTCATTCATGACTGAAAAACAGGACTGGTCTGCGGTTGTAAGCTAGAATGCTTCGAGAAGTGAGTCCCAAGGAGATGAAAGAAAATCAACTCATTCAATGGATGCAGATTATTACAAACAGAACGTCCCCTCAAAACAGTGAGAGACAGCAAGGTTGACATTTGTTGGCCGAGGGGGGGGGGGGGGGGGGAATTGCGGAAGAGAAAGCGTTGATTTGCTTACTGAGTGCATACAAAGACCACAAGAGAATACAGGTAAGGTTAGAAATTGAGGTTGCAAATATAGCTGCTGTACGTGATTTGGGTTGACCTTTTAGAGTGCCTCTGTTGTTCGCATTTGTGCTCCAATCATTGATTGTTGACAAGTAATAAAGGAGTTTTTGTTGTCGTTTTTAGTATTAGCTGATCAGTTCATCAATCTTGGGAGTTAACTTATAAAAGCTGACAATTGCAAGACTTAATAAATGGCATGAGTGTTAAAAAAATTTAGTAAGTGGAAAAACCACTGTAGACAGCACACACAGTCAACTAGAGGAGAACATTTCCATCAGCTAAACCTGGTACAGTACCAAACCCTGTAGGGAATCATGGGACTGGCCATTTTTTATTCTCTAGATGAATCAAATGAAGTATTTCGGAAAGAAGATTTACCTGTAACAGCATCAAACTTTTTTATCTGTGAAACAAGTTGTTTAATATAGTCACAAGTAAACTTGTTGTAGATGTACTATTTCAAAAACGAGTGCGAGGGTTTCATCAGGTTTCCAAACACGAGAAAACATTTGAAACCACGAGGCCGCAGGCCGAGTGGTTTTATTGTTTTCGAGTGTTTGGAAACCTGATGAAACCCGAAGCACGAGTTTTTGAAATTACTTCTCCAACAAAAAAAATTAGAAGCACTTATCATTTTAATGAGTTTTCTCGATTCAAATATTCTATTTGTGGATCGTAATCAACGCTTTGAGGCGTTGATTGAGATCCCGTCGCCGACGTGCTAGTGTGTGAAATTATTCTTGCATTTAATGCAACGTTTTTCAGTCTTGTTGTTTGTCAGTTCGAAGCAAACACGTTGCTTTGAATTCACAAGCCAAATGGCAGAAATGGCAGAGTACAGATTTAGAGCTGCCAAAACTTTTGAACAAGAAGAAAAGTGTGTGGCCAGCGCTATTCCGAAGTCTACCCAATATAAAAACAAATGGGCGGTTGGAATTTTTGAACAATGGCAAAAAGTCCGAGTTCCTAAAGTAGCAACGTTGGAACCAGGCGGTCTATTTAAAAATTACGATCTGCACAAAGTTCAGTCCTTGGAATTTCCGTTGCTTGAAATGGATGCTTTAAGCCTCAATTATTGGCTGGCAAAGTTTATCCAAGAAGTTGCTAAACCATCAAAGGAAAGATACCCACCCAGAACCATATATCAGATTGTGTGCGGAATACGTCGATTCATGGAGGAAAAGAATGCAAACTTGGATTTCAATCTCCTCGATGCATCAGACAAAAGGTGCAGTAGTGTTGCTTTCATTGTCATAATTTGCTCTCATATTGTGTGAATAAATAAATTTGTTGATGTCCATGTTTTCGTCTTGCCTTTAAGAAACAATTTACACACGGGTTTGAAATCGTTTCTAAACGCGTGTGGTTTTCAACTCGTTTTTCATTGGGTTTCTAAACTCATCCACCTGACCAGAATGGGCCGTTCTGGTAGGCTGATAACAATATGAATAATTAATGAGTTTGAGAAGTTTGGTTGCAACTACCATGATGGAATGTGGCATGTTTTGTAAGGGGAACTGGCAACTTTGTTGTAATGTACATTTCAATGCATTGACATGCTTTTTTCCTTTCAGGTCTGCCTTGAGTCTTCACTACCATACCGCCTGCCAAGCATTCATGTCCATGTGGGCAGAACATGTGGCGAAGCATGGATCACTGAAGTGGATGAAAACGTTGTTAGCGGAATTCAGAATTGAAGTGAGGTTAATTTACCACAAATTATGAAGATAGCCATTGTTGTTGGAGAATGGGCCTTAATGATGAAACTAAAAATGATGTTAATAAAAACAAACAGTTATTGTTATCACTTTGAATCTTCAAAGTTCTCAACCACTAAATGTGCATGCATGTGTAACTGGTTGCTGCTTTCTCAATTGCTGCTCCTGTTTTTGCACCCTATTAGTGAATGAAAACAGTTTCAAAACATATTTTGTAATTGATTATTATTTTAATGTACCAACAATTCTTGCTCGGACAGGTACTTCCTGGCAATCTCCAGAGAAATGGGAAAAAATCTTGCCAAGCATTCAGTGAAGAAAAATTTTGAAAGTGTTTCTCCTCCTTTCTCCTTTTTTCTAAAATTGTGATGATTGTGTACGTAATGCCTTTCTGTGTGTGTGTGTGTGTAAAAACTGTATTTTTTATTATACCTGCAACAGTAATCTTTTTCTGTACTGTAATTGTAATTATGGAAAATAAAAAATACTAATTCCAATAAAAAAAAAAATTCTCCAGAGAAGCAGAGAAGTAGGAGATCATAATGATAAATTTCTTGTTAGAGGCCGTACCTAATTGTAGGTAGTGACAAAGACTTCAGTCAGATTGGAAAACGGAAGAAGAGCGTTGAGGTGTTGCCAGAAGATTGGTTGAAGGACATTTGAAATGAGTCTGAGAAATTCATTTACAGTATGAAGTATTATGGTTTATACTCAGTATTCAGAAATAGTAACATACTGTAATATTGCAGCTTTTTTGAAAAGGAACATTTGTCACAAAAAAGTACATTAATTTGTTTGATAAAAGAGTTTCAATTTCTAGAACATGTGAAGCCAGTTTGTGTTTACAAAAGGATTTTTCTGAGTAAACTAAGAATTGTAAATTTATTTGCTGAAAAGTGGACAGTCGTCTCTTACAGTTTTTCACACATAACTGTGCCTTAAAAAAACAATTTTGCATAAGTGTTTTTAATTCCTTTTTCTTAATCATTTTTTACTTTTTTTAAGGTTTGCGAAATGAAACAGGCAGACTTCAAAGCTAAGAGGGGTGACTAAGCAGCAAAGTATAAAAACATAAATTGGTAACCTTCATAATCTGAGGGAAGTTCCCTGGTAGAACAGTGGCTGTGGGGGAGGGGGTGTGGAGTGCAAGACCCACCCACTGGTGACTACTCTGTGGTATGTAAAAGCAGTTTTTTTGCTCCACTACTGACAAGTGGGGGGGGGGGGAGGGTTAGTCTGTCGAGGTAAGTTCTCCAAAACTTGGGGGGGCATTCACTGGCTGTACGAAGGCTGGAATCTATTACGCAAAATAGAATTTCCGAAACCAATAGAAGAGATGTAAATCTTGGGCACAACCTAGACTTCAGTCTTTCTTGAATCCAAGATTGTAATTAAAGAATGTCTTACAATGCACTTCTATTTAAGACCAAGGCAAAGATGTTATACAAATTACATCATAGGCAAAAGTTGCTAATTAGAAAATGTAAACAAACATTTAAGTTGTTTTTTCTATTTTCAGTGTTGAAGCAAGTTCAACTTACTAACAAGGTGTGGTTCTATGGCAAAAGGGAAAATGGAAGTGAGTGAAACTTGAGGTCTGAACAATCGGGGCAGAAACTCCGCCTGCATAGTACGGCAATCCTGTGGCCATAAAGTTTGCTCAGATTAGAGTCCTCCGAAAGATGGCAGGCAAATACCTCCATGAGCCTCAATGTTTTCTTTGCCGGTAAGATCTTACCAGCAGCTCAAGACGGCAAATTGAATAGTGGCTGGGACTAGTGTAGGTCAGTGATAGCTATTATAGTGACATCACCTTAAAGTTATAGTTTTTTTTAGTGGCTCTCGAAGAAATTTGGCACTTTGAAAACAAATTGGTAATTTAAAGTACACGTAGTGCCTACACATGTACATGTAAGTGGTGAAGTTTCCATTAAGTTTGGCATAATGTCTTTATGCTGAAATCACTGAATTAAAGATCGTGAAATCTAGTAACACTGCAGCAGCAACTGGCAAGAATTAACACTTGGTAGACATAAAGGCCAATTTGCACGGTACGATTTTTGCTAACAACTCGTATGCGACTTTTCAGCGCGCGCTGCTTGTGTCAGGCAAAGATAGTATACAACTCATCATTCTAACATGTTGGTTGTGGCTACCACTGTCGTACGGTTTTAAAACGTGTTTTAAAATCTTGTGACATTTTGGGATGCAGGGATGTTGTAAGTTTAATTAACACGACACGATTATGTTGTAGGCATGGCGTTGACATGGCGTAAGCACATCGCATGCGATAAAATCGTACTGTGTAATTCAGCCATAAGATAAATGGTCCAGGCACGCAGGCAATAAACCCCCAAGTCATTTTTGTTACCAAGTTTTTGAAAGAGTACCATGGTGCTTCTTTACAATAACCAAGTGTTGTTATCCTTTGAAATTCACAGGTTTTGACTGCACACTGTACTTGTCATGTTGTCCTCTAGTAGTCAACTAGCAAAGAGCATTGTTGTAGATGTTTGAAGAGAGGGAAGCTGTTTCTTTTTTCGTAATTTGTTAAGTGGGACACCTTGTTGAGACAGGCAGGGAAAACACACTTCAACTGGGTGCACAAAATAACTGACGAGTTAAAGTACATGTAGAAGGTGAGTCATTCATGTATTACTGTAAATGGTTTGAACCCAGGAGTCATATCATAATTCAGGAAATTGTGATCATCCGGGTGAGTGTATAGTCCTGAGAAGGACTGTTTGAGGTGACATTGACTGACATTTGGACAACCTGAGCGGAAGTCATCATCAGAGTCAAGTGAACTGTGAATTATCAGTAGATGTTTTAAGTCTCTGGTCGTTGTCCTGATTGGTCGACGATCTCGTGATGTTATTGATCGTCTGTCAGTTAAGCCGTGATGTTATTGGCTGTGAAGACTGTGAAACGTGATTGGTGCGTTTCAATCTGTCTTTTGTTAGTCAAATGTCAGTTGGTCTATTGTTAGTCAAATAAGTCGGATTGTCTGTTGTTTGTCTTTCTTGCTTGTCTTTATTGTCGGCAATCAGTCGTTTGTAAGGTGCAGGTAGCTGTTGGCAACGGTTCAGTGGTGTTTGTTCTAAGTTAGTAAACCAGCTTCAACTATACCATACACCAATTCAACCATACAAGTGAACAGCATAATATATGTTGATGTGGGGAGAACACCTGGTGAAGTGTGGATTGAGTGAGTGGCCTCCTGACGAAGCGAGGTAAATTTACAATACATAGAAAAGATAGTCACTATTTATTTATTTTCTGCTATAAATACAAGATATCTTATTATAGGAAATTGATGCTTGTGTTGTAAACTACTGGGCAACCATTGTAAACTACTGGGCAACCACTAAATTATGTTACCCTCATTAAATAAAGTCTTATTGTTATTATTATTATTATTATTATTATTATTATTATCATTAATTAAGCTATTTGAAATTAACACGACTTAAATTAACGCGAATTGAAGGGAAAATTGCTCCCCAATAAAGGAAATTAACGCGAAAGAGGGGGTAAATTTTCAAAATGAGGGAAACTAACGCGATTAACACAAAGAAACACCTTGCAGTCACAAATGGAACAAATTTACAGGGCTCGAGACTAACTTTTCAGCTTAGTAGCCTAGTGGCTAGTGAGTGGTTTGATTTCACTAGCCAAAATAAATTTTCACTAGCCAGAATTTTTTTGCATAATCTCGTACTGTGTTCAATATGTCTAATTTTTAGCCGAGTTAAGGAGGCTCGCAACAGTTTTTTTGGCCTTGGAGTGCATCTTTTGAAGTCAAAATTTCGCGTAGAAGATAAACTTCGATTTCCTTGATACTACACCACCTTTTCAACAAATGATCAAAGTTTATTTTCTCATTGGTTTCCTAGCAACAGCTGTCACCATAGCAACAGTAATGGACAACCCCTCATTTTAAATAATGTCGAATATCTCGAAAACTAGTCAGACACTTTATGACGAAACTTGAACTATTTGAACTACTCAACCTACACAACTCGTATACGAAATTAGGAAAAAATCTGTAAGAGCGTTTTCACGTAAATCATGATTCATTTTTTACGGGCTGATTTTGGTCATTCCTGCAATTTTCTCCAATATTTCAAGAAAGATAAAACTTAACACTTTCTCTTTTCAGCTGAAGGCTCTTTTATGATATCAAAACATTCTTAATGTACATGGAGCTTCCTAGGTGGCTGCGATTTTAAGATATTTATATTTAAAAACTGCTAAAATGCAGCACAAATCAGCCAAAAAGTCCGTAATTTGCAAAAATAGAAATATTTCTAAACTGCCCTTACAGATTTTTCTCTTAAATTGATTGACGTTAGAATAATAATTCTTTTTGATGTTCAAGCAAGTTTTAGGCTGAATAAACACCTCGTTTATTAGATAAGAAGGCTCAATCTCGGTCAGGTTTCAGTCGTTATTAACTTTCATCGAGCAACAGTATTATTTTGTTTTTTGTGGTCTATTTCTCGGTTATTCACGTGCAATGAATATTTATACACGCTGCGCTTGTGTCCTCTCGTGCATTTATAATTCCTTCTCATATTTCTTTTTTTTATTATGAGAAGGAATTATAAACGCACGAGAGGACACAAGCGCAGCGTGTATAAATATTCATTGCACGTGAATAACCGAGAAATAGACCAGAAAAAACAAAATAATACTGTTGCTCGTTGAAAAGTAATAACGACTGAAACTTGACCAAGATCCAGCCTTCTTATCTAATAACAGAAATGTTTATTCAGCCTAAAACTTGCTCGAACATCAAAAAGAATTATTATTCTAACGTCAATCAATTTAAGAGAAAAATCTGTAAGGGCAATTTAGAAATATTTCTTATTATGCAAATTACGGACTTTTTGGCTGATTTGCGCTGCATTTTAGCAGTTTTTAAATATAAATATCTTAAAATCGCAGCCACCTAGGAAGCCCAGTTTACATTAAGAATGTTTTGATATCATAAAAGGTCCTTCAACTTAAAAGAGAAAGTGTTAAGTTTTATCTTTCTTGAAATATTGGAGAAAATTGCAGGAATAACCAAAATCAGCCCGTAAAAAATGAATCATAATTTACGGGAAAACGTTCTTACAGATTTTTCCCTAATTTTGCACTCAAGTTGTGTAGGTTGAGTAGTTCAAATAGTTCAAGTTTCGTCATAAAGTGTCTGACTAGTTTTCGAGATATTCGACATTATTCAAAATGAGGGTTGTCCATTACCGTTGCTATGGTGACAGCTGTTGCTAGGAAGCCAGTGAGAAAATAATCTTTGATCATTTGTTGAAAAGGTGGTGTAGTATCAAGGAAATCGAAGTTTATCTTCTATGCGAAATTTTGACTTCAAAAGATACACTCCAAGGCCAAAAAAACTGTTGCGAGCCTCCTTAAGTACTGTTAACATGCCTCGCTGTAGTCTCAAGAGTGAAGAACTGGAATGTTGACTATTCTTTCCGACGGTTAAAGATCCTCACACGAATACAAAGTATTATGTGCCTTCAGGGCAAATTCCCAGACTCGATGTAATTCACGCCTCTATTTTCCGTTTCGGTCAGATCATGACGAATATCTCGAACAGTTGACCTTATATGAGCATGTTATCGTACGAAGAAACGTTGGGAAGACACTTGACTAACATTGTACGAACGTTGTAAGGTACGGAGAAACGTCAAAAAGACAAGACTGATACAGCACTCAACTCATCTACGGAAAAACGTCCACAAGAGAAGATTAGTAAATTATAAGCGTATTTAAGTGCGGAGAAACGTTGAGCAGTCAAAACTAATAAGGTTCGAACTCACTAAGGTACAGAGAAACGTTGAGAAGTCATAGTCAAGCACGTTGGTTGCAAATGCACCACAGTAGGGAGAAACACTGCCAACGTACCAAGATATAGTCTAATAAAATACGCAACTTCTAACTAACAGAGAAACGTTATTAGACAAAACTAATTCTGTAAGAATGCCTAACGGACAAACTGGACTATTACAGTGGGACAATAAATTACGGAGAAACATAAATGAGACAACTAAAGTCGCACTAACATACGGATAAACGTTGAGAAGACAAGACTAATACCATATGAACATACTAACAGAGAAACGCTTAGACTTATCGCTCGAATGTACTAACACACTGAAAACCTAATACGACCAGAACAATATCGTGCGAACGTGCTAACGTATGAAGAAACGTTGAGAAGGCTAGACTAATAAATCGACGAACCTACTTACATACGGAGAAATGTTGTGAAGACGTTATGTAGAAAGAAACGCTGGGAAGAGAAACTATTGTACGAACGTAGCAATTAATGGAAAAAAGTCGATAAGAGAAGACTAAAGAATTGTGTGAACGTACTAACGTGTGGACAAATATATGAACACAATAATGGACCTTTCAAGGAAACGTACGGTGAAACGTTCTGAAGACGGCTAATTTCGTTCGAACGTAGTAAGGACAGAGACAACGTTGCCAACTGAGACAAGAATTAGTAGGGAAAAACGTTGAGAGGACAAAACAAGTGTCATACGAACGTTATAAATTTATTATATCCTTTTACGGAATAAGTTTTAGTTTCTGCTCACTCAATTTGCTTTTGGGATCCGATCATCAGAAGCCATATTTAGTTTGGTTTCCATCCAGTGCTTTAGTGCTTTGAAATTTCAAATAGCCAAAATGGCTAGTGGAAGTGTAAAACCTACTAGCCAAAAGTGAGTTTCTACTAGTCTGTGACTAGCTGGCTACCGTTAGTCTCGAGCCCTGAAATTTAACGTGATTTATGACAAAAAGTAATTAAACCCTACTCAGATCGATCCCAAAACAGAGCCAGTTATCCGAGATAAAAAGGTATTTACCTTACCGGAAAGTGACTGGCTAGCTGTCAGTTCTGTTGCGTCGTTGACAGTGCGATCAAATTGTATTTCGTGTCTTGTATCACTGTATCACTTGGTGTAAAAGCGATGGCATAATTATGACTGCGGAATGCAATTTATACGTTATATACTCTGCTTTACTAGGGGATCGTTATTTAAAGGGGTCAAAAACTGTCAACTTTTCAGACAACATAATGAAAATAATGCCAGTACTTAAAAACCGTGAATTTTTGTTTATCAATGTCTTTACATCACGCCATTGCCGTCTATATCCTTTGGGTCCAACCCAATTCTCCATCTATCGGTCGATGATAAGTATTGAATGGGTCGCTACTATCGGGGACATCGTTACTTTCGTTACTTTCAGGGATTTATTAGCTTCCTCCAATTTTTAACGTTCCACGTTTTAAGATTTATGGTGATTTTCCGCCGTTCCGCGTTTTAGGATATGGGATGATTTTCCGCCGTTCCGCGTTTTAGGATTTAAGGTGATTTTCCGCCGTGCCGCGTTTTAGGATATGGGGTTATTTTCCGCCGTTCCGCGTTTTAGGATTTAGGGTGATTTTCCGCCGTTCCGTCATTCTGCCATTCCGCGTTTTAGGGTCGCCCTTTCCTGACAAAAATAAAGTACATCCAGGCTTGCAGTACCAGCTGGTTAACTGAAGGACCACCTATCAACTTACATGCTTCAACAAAGATTTCGCCAAATCAGCAGGTGGCATTGTGTTTTCGTGAAAGGAGGGTGAAAACTTCATGAAAGTTCTACACATTCCAAGACAAGCTAAAAAGCACGAAACCTTTCAAAGGTTTACAGAATTGTTTTCGCAGAACTATAAAAGTCCAAGCTGCAGCTGCAGATGTAGTAAATCATGAAACGAAAAGCTTATTTAAGCTTAAGAACAACTGAAAGAAAGCCATCAAAATTGCATATTTAAACTGAATATTTGGCGTCTAAAAACATCGCTCGGTTTGTCCCCTTATTTTGCACGTTTGATTTACTTAGGCGTACGATGTGTAAGGTTAGAAATATGTGTAACCAGTGGTCCTTGGTTACAGTAACAAAGTTTAAAAAAGGAATTTCTGTATATTTTAGTAACTTTTCAGTATTTTGAAGCGTTTTAAATTATAGTTATCAGGTTAGTGTGGTGAAACTGTCATTCATTTGAACCAGTGCAAGTAATCTACTAGCTAAGTGTTATCATGAATGACGTACTCTCTGTTAAGTAGCAAAGGAAATCGTTTGAAATGAACGGCGTTGGACATCCCAAATATTTTTATCCTAAGTTAAATGTTCGAAAGAAAAATATGCTTGAAAACCTTGAAAGATGTAGGAAGCTCAAGTGCAGTCTAGCTAGCCTTCCGCTGGACTATAATAATATTACCTAGCACTTTATACCAAATTATTGTGGTCCGCCAACTTCTGCGCCGTTACACTAAAAACAAAGAGATTGGAAGGTCTGACGTTACTTAAATTTTGTCATCCGAATGAGTTTTAATCACCTAATTATACCAAGCTCTTTACCCGGAGGAAAAAACTGAACTAATCCGGCCTTTAGCAACCTCAAATCTCAAATCAGTGTCACATTTCTTTCGCTAAAAGAAGAGGAAAATTTCCAAGGAAGTAGTCTTGAGGGGTGTCTAGCTTGTCTCAAAAAGTTAAATGGTCGAAAAGAAAAAGTATTCGTCGACTGATAACTGTAAGTCATAATTTTATGCCCTAAACTTTAATGACCGTGTGGACTTCGATTCCATTTTTACCACCACGCGACAGGCATTCAGACAAGATACTAATGCATACAATAAAAGGGATGACACTGAAATATACTAATTTTGTATACTAACCAGATATGTCCTGGCTCAGCGACGTTGAAAAATCTTGTGACAAACGCGAGCCCCACAACACAACAGAACAAGACCAATTTCACCAACCAAGGAACCCTGTTGACGGGATTTGCACCGGTATTGACAACTGACATCAACTTTGAACCAAGTGATCTTTGATGCTCCTTCCTGCTAGGCGGTTTAGTCCTAAGAACAGACCTTTTAGGATCATTTTTAGCTTTGTTTGTCCCCTTCAAGTTGCCGGACTTTCTGTTCCTGCTGTTTTTCGTCCTGTGTTGGTTTTGTGTCTTTCTCCTTTTCGCTCGTCTCAGTGCCGTTCTCACGCAAATCATCGTCTTTTTTTACATTTCCGTTTTTGTGTCCATTATTCTCCTCAGCGCTAACCTCCGATCCCATCCCTTTTTAACAAAATCTCGTCAGTGAAAGAACGATAAATTTGCGGCAAAGATGTTAGTTGGCAGAGAGCGTAACAAAAGGTCCATCCACGTCGCGTTCTGTTTTCATTATATTTAAATTCAAAATTACACGTGAGCATTAGTTTCCGAGATCAGTGTATGAAAACATTCCATCAGGACATCCATTATCTCTCTTTGGTTACCGAGCCAAGCGCGCATTTTGCCTTGCGCATTCCAGCTTTTTAGTAAATATACAATTTTATTAAGGAAGTTACGTTGTCATGGTGACAGTCGGTACATACATACATACATAAACTTTACTTCATCTCGAATTTAAGAGTAGCACTGATGCTAACGTTTTGGGGATAAAGAAAAAATAATAATAATAAATGAATGAATAAAGAAAATATATTAACAAAAGAAAAAATACAAAGTCCTTAAGGTACCTAATTAATTAAAAGAAGTATAATTGAGAATCTTCCTCTTAAAATCTAAAAAATTGCAGGTTCTGAAAGAGTCTGGAAGAGAGTTCCACTGTTTTGCTGAAAGTATGAAAAAGACTGTGGTCCATATGTGGTAGTTTTCGGCTTAGGAAGTGACAAAATATTGTTACCGCGTAAACTATAGGTTGTAGGGCGTAGAGTAAACATGTTGTCACCATTTAAAAACGATGAATGTGTGATTGAAGCAAATTTTTATAGTTTGGCGTTTCCGTGCTTTTTCCTATACATTTTTTTTCATTGACAAATTTATCCCGAAAATAATAAACAATTATTCATGGTTCAAAAGAGTCAAACTTTGGAACCATTATAGTGCATATGTCATAGTTTTGCTTTCTTATGATTGTGTGAACACTTTGCGTTCAATCCAAAGCGATAGTCTCGCGTGAAGGCGAACTAACTGATCGTGTCTACTATTTCGTAATTTAATCCACATCCAGTTTCATAAGAATTCAACGAGAATACCCCCTTAATTGCAGTTATAGCCTCAGGTTCGGCAATATTGAAGTTTATATATTGTGTTAGGTTACCTACCTCCATTTTATAGTTAATATCGATGTATATATATACGATTTTTTATGTATAATCAACTTTTACATGTTTTATACTTTCGTGATTTTTAAGTGTATTTTGATTATTTATATTGCTGATCACCGGTTTATACCAGCTGTTCCTTTGTGTTCAGCTGATCGGTTTCTTTTATCAGGATAAATAAAGACATTATTTATTATTTATCCCAAACCAATCACCGTAGAAGGGACAAATGCAGTTGTTGATTTTTTTTAAAATCACCCCTTCGTATTAATCTTTTCTCTCTTCAAGCAAGCATGTCGGCATGTTTAGGTGCAACATGTTGCGGGTCTCAAAGAAACGCTTTTTGGACGTACTATCTGTTCTTTAAGTTTCGTTCATAGTTTTAATATTCTCGGAGTTAACGAGTAGTGGAGGAATCCGCCCACCCCCCCTCCCCCACCCAAGGTCCCAGATCTTGATAGGTCTTAATAGGGTCAAACCTTGTAGTTCCCACGTCCTGCTCCCAGCTTGGCCTAGTAGTTCAGTAAGTTTAAATAGAGCGACGATGATCTGATCCGGAGGTCGTGGATTCAAATCCTGCCGGGGTCAGAGATTTTTCCTTGTTCCTTGGTATCAATCTGTAATTTCCTTTTCAAGGCCGGAAGAAATTCAATACGGCATTTGCTCACTTCATAGCACTCTCAGATACATCCTGAATTTCACTGAGGCCTAAAGCAACAATTCCTGCATTATTTTATTGAACAAGGAATCAATTGACGACGGGCAGTTTTTGTATTGGAACCTCCCATTAGGGCTTTCCACAACTTTATGGCAACTTTTTGGCAACTTCTCATATTTCGAGTAACATTTTCGTTTCGAACAACTTTTTGGACTCTGAGCAATTTCTACCTTTGTGAGAAATCGGAGCTGTTTTGGGTGCTTAAATTTGCCTTGCTTTGTGTTAGTTCTTAGACTTAAAATTTCCTGTGTAAAAGGGAAGGTGTGCTGGGCTAGTCAGCGGTTTTTTTTAACCCTTAAATACCCATGTATACCCCTGAATACAATATATGTCCCCCTACACCACGTACCTACCCAAACTGGTGGACGAAGATTCCTGCTCGAGGGTAGCACCTGAAACAGGAGCAAGGCTGAGCCACATTTCAGTGTTGTTGTTTTCAAAGCCATCCGTGAAGAAGAAACAATCAAGATAATTTATTTAGTGGCTCCCAAATAAATTTCAACTCTAATTTATTTAGTGGCTCCTAAATAAATGTTATGTTAGCAATTTTCTTATATTATTTTTTTTTGGATACACACTTATGTTTTGTATTTAAACTTTAGTTACTTTAATTACTTTGTGTCTCTATTTAGCATGCATGCTAAAGTCTCTTGACACATTAATAAAGTTATTATTATTACTCTCTGTAAGGAAGGCTGTTCTTAGAATAACGAGGGTGTGAGCCGGGAGTGATGATGTAAATAGCTGTGTGTCTCTGTTTCTTTGTACTAAACGGACGTTCGAGGACGGTTGTTAGTTATATGCGGGTTGCTGTCAAGGAAAGGTAGCGAAGTTTCAGAGATGGGTGTGTGTGTACTAGAAGACAGGATGGAAGTTAGAAACATGGTCGTTGAAGTCCTCAAGGTCCCTGGGGGGATGACTCCCAAATGAAAGTGATGGGGATGCTCGTCGTCTCGCTTAGGGGTGCAAATTGCAGATTTTGGTCGCACTTAGGGTGTTCAGGACAGAAAGCCAATATTTGTACGCATACAGGTATTGCTTTCGGGAAACTAGGAACGAAAACTAAAGAATTATGACAATGCTTCCAAAATCTAACAACAGAAAACAGCATTGATCGATGTGAACATGTTTAGCGCAATTTAAATCACCATGGCTCTTATTTGGTTGTCTGTTTTAGCATTTTCTCCTTTAGGGGTCAAATAAAGTCTGAGCCACGCCCAGATTGGCCTCCTTTAGGGTTTTATTTCTAATTTTCCGACGAGCATCCCCGCCCTTTCACATAGAAGTCCTCCCCGGGTCAAGGTCCTTGCCATCGCAGCATGCGGCCCCTACGACGTCGTCAATGAACTTTTTGTGCAATTGTGGAATAAAACCAGTGATACTGTGATATGATGGCTCCTTCCATGCAACCGACAAACAGGCAGGCGTAATCAGGTCCCATTTTGCTAGTTCCTCACTAACTGTTAACGGTCCTTATGTACTATTTCAAAAACGAGTGCGAGGGTTTCATCAGGTTTCCAAACACGAGAAAACATTTGAAACCACGAGGCCGCAGGCCGAGTGGTTTTATTGTTTTCGAGTGTTTGGAAACCTGATGAAACCCGAAGCACGAGTTTTTGAAATTACTTCTCCAACAAAAAAAATTAGAAGCACTTATCATTTTAATGAGTTTTCTCGATTCAAATATTCTATTTGTGGATCGTAATCAACGCTTTGAGGCGTTGATTGAGATCCCGTCGCCGACGTGCTAGTGTGTGAAATTATTCTTGCATTTAATGCAACGTTTTTCAGTCTTGTTGTTTGTCAGTTCGAAGCAAACACGTTGCTTTGAATTCACAAGCCAAATGGCAGAAATGGCAGAGTACAGATTTAGAGCTGCCAAAACTTTTGAACAAGAAGAAAAGTGTGTGGCCAGCGCTATTCCGAAGTCTACCCAATATAAAAACAAATGGGCGGTTGGAATTTTTGAACAATGGCAAAAAGTCCGAGTTCCTAAAGTAGCAACGTTGGAACCAGGCGGTCTATTTAAAAATTACGATCTGCACAAAGTTCAGTCCTTGGAATTTCCGTTGCTTGAAATGGATGCTTTAAGCCTCAATTATTGGCTGGCAAAGTTTATCCAAGAAGTTGCTAAACCATCAAAGGAAAGATACCCACCCAGAACCATATATCAGATTGTGTGCGGAATACGTCGATTCATGGAGGAAAAGAATGCAAACTTGGATTTCAATCTCCTCGATGCATCAGACAAAAGGTGCAGTAGTGTTGCTTTCATTGTCATAATTTGCTCTCATATTGTGTGAATAAATAAATTTGTTGATGTCCATGTTTTCGTCTTGCCTTTAAGAAACAATTTACACACGGGTTTGAAATCGTTTCTAAACGCGTGTGGTTTTCAACTCGTTTTTCATTGGGTTTCTAAACTCATCCACCTGACCAGAATGGGCCGTTCTGGTAGGCTGATAACAATATGAATAATTAATGAGTTTGAGAATGTTCTATCAACATCAAAGAACATTTCAGCCGCCATTCCAACGACTTGATTTACCGCAACACGTACCATCGCTGCCCAGCTCTTTACATCGGGTTAACCGGTCGAATCCTCCGATAACGTTTCGGAAAACACCTCAGAAGCATAGACAAAAAAAAATATCCCGGTTGCCCCGTTGCTGAGCACTTTAATGGATTAGTCCACACTTTGCCCGACGCCGAGATTCGTGGTATCAAGGTCTGCACCAGCAATAACATCCACCGAAAAAGACTGGAAATGCGTCAAATCTTCAAGCTTGGAACTGCGCGACCACACGGGCTGGACATTAACTTTTCTATCATTTGAGACTAACGCGCGTGCCTCTATCATTGCGCGTGCTCTTCTCCAACAAACGTGATATTTTCTTTCACGCATCGGTTGTTGTCACGCACAATTTAAAAGTCCTTTATATGCCACTCATGAAGGGCTAAGCCTGGAACGTTTGGCTTTCAAAAAACTTTATGGCACTCTACTACCTTTTGTTGTTAATGATTTATTCTACAGTTAGGCCTGAATGAAATTGGGCAATTGCCTAGTTCCTGCAGGGCTTTTCCCCAGGCCTTCACTGTCAATCCATAGGGTTGCCGTATCCGAGACGAACCACGTGACCTGAAACGGTTCGACCGCAACGAAAATAAGGAGGCCTAGAAACTATCCAAAAGTACGAGCAGTCTTTCTTTGTGCTCAGGGATATTTGAGCGAAAATAACACCCTAGCCGCGTGTCGGCAGGAAATATGAGGCATGTGTGATGAGCCTCACGCGTGCAGACGGAGCCAGCTAAGCATTATAAGAACAAATAAAGGTGATCGATTTTTTGTAAAATAAAAAATATATATATGACAAAAAAAATTACGGTCATACTGGATCGGGATACTGATCTTCAGTAATATAACCATTTAAAATTACAAATTTGTATCAATTTAAGAATTTAAAGGCAATGGTTTTTTTAATTATCGTCGTATGTACAACTTTTTGTTTTGTTACCTCGGTTAGCTAATCAGTCACTTTAGTCTCCCATCGTGGATATTTTTAATAAAAACCTGGTTCTTATTGTGAATAATAAGTAATCACCATTCTCTCACTGCTATGAGTAAATTCGAATGTAACACGCGCAACAGAAATTGACTAATTACAATTGCATTATGACGTCACGGGACATCACTACAACGACTGGAAGTGTTTTTTCAGTTTACTCGCTTTGCGCGGAACTGCAATTTTTTGGTAAAGAAATTTCGAAACGTGTTCGTTGGAAAACAATTAATCCCTGAAGATTTGGACTTTCTTTTTAAGGCTTTGTGCAATAGGTAAGATCGTTTGTGTATATATAACCGTTTCATTTTGGGATGGTAGACAACGGAAGAAGTGAATACCTAGTACAATCTTTTCTGAGAAATCGACGAGTGTGCTCTCCTCACAGCATCAATTGCTGAATGCATATCGTCAACAGCATTGCACTCTCACGCCACTTTAAATGTAGACCATGTTGATATTTCAGTCAAGTCAGCTAGTTTTGCCACTCGGTGCGGTTTCTTGACGTTTTCGCGTTGATGATCGTGATTCAAATATTTATTTGCAGTTTGTTCTCATAAAACTCACTCTTGTTACAGTTTTGGCTTAACTTATACCGGCTGGAGTGAGCTGGGAAAATTATGTTTGATTAAGCATGACGATATTTTTTTCGACATGTCTGAGTAGATTTCTGGATTATATCTTAGGGTTTGATGGAGTTGCAAGAGTACAACCAAGAACAGTTGCTATATATTATTCAGGAGCAGAACAAGCAAATTCACACCCTAACAGCTGAGCGAGCTTGGCTAATTGAAGACAATAATTTACAAAGAGAAACCGTGGCTAAGTGCCAACAAAAAATTGCTGAATGGCAAAGTTATGCACAGTATCGGAAAACTCAAGCTGAAACGCTGGTTCGAGAAGTGAAGGAGCACAAGGAAAAATCGGCAGCATCTCTAAACAGCGCAGTGGAGGAACTTGGGGCGCTTAAAACGGAACACCTTGCACTGCTGGGTAAATACAAAGCTATGAAACAACAACTTAACTATGGAATCCACCTCGGGAGGGCGATGTACGAAGAGTACTTGATGTATAAAACATCCTATATTGCACTACTGCAACAATTTAATACAACGACAGAAGACACTGAAGATAGCAAGATCACGCTACAAGAGCAAGAAACCCCAGAGCCAACCATGAAGAACAACGCGTATGCAGTAGTGCAATATAACAAGAGGAAAACCGCACCTCCCGAGGCCTGGTCAGACTTCATCATTAGCATCAATGTGCCCAGCAGTGCAAAGATCAGATTCACCGTGAATATTCGTAGCGAGCCACCAAGACTCCACTGCGCGTGCCTGCGGAACTCGCACCTACATAACCCGACAAAAGGCAAGATGCTGGCACTACGATACAAGGCCGTGGTCACCAACCAAGACAAAGTAGTCAAGAAACGTGGCTTGTATGAACAGAACATTTGCGCCCTTCTGAGGAGTCCAGTGAAAGCTTCAGATACAGAATGCATGCACCTACGGAACCTGACAAAAATGCTGGCTCTGCCAGTTAAGGCCGTGGTCAGCAACCAAGAAAAAGTCGTCGAGAGACGTATCTTTTATGAACAGGACTATTGCGGCGATCTGAGGAGTGCAGTGAAAGCTTCAGATACAGAATGCCAAAATAATCGAGGCACAAAGTCAAGCTCTGCAGGTGAACACCAAAAAGTTGGCAAACCATCCGGCAAGGTAAAAAGAGAGAACTGCGAGATTTTACACAGCAAGGAAACTATCACTAAAAAAGAAAGCACAGAGTGTATTCCACTTTCTAAGCTTACTGAAAACATAGTTTCACTTACAGATAGAGGAACTGAAATTCTCTTAGAATTTTCAGAATAATTTTAATAGCAAATATCATTTACAAATGTGACATCACGGTTTCCTCCATTTGCTACTACCAGGACGCAACTTTAAGTTTGGCATTATTCAGGTTTTTCTTGTGGATTATCAATGTTGCCGTACTGAGCTTGCTGTGGCCACAGTTAGATCATGTTTTTACATCGTGATTAACTGGAATACATTAAAAGTTAGTAAATTTCTTCTAATTTGAACTTATTTTAGAGAAGAGATTGGTTATTACATGTAAAAAAAAGTTAAATCATGTTTTGTTTATCTTTCTCTCTGAAAGTAGCAACGTTGAAATTGGTCTGCAAAAATATTTGCGATTCTTCTTTATTTGATGTCTAAAACATAAACACCCCCCTCCTTCTTCTCGTTGTGAAAATTATTATGGTTTAGCAGAATCAGTGCAGAATGAATATTAAGGTGATCCTGCTAATTTGTCTTTTTCTCTCTATCTTTCTACAGAAGAGTCGACTCACACGTATCCTTTCCTGGCTGGGGAGGCGGTTTTGCTTCAAGAGCAAATCCGCTGACAATTGACACCGCCTCCCCCCAGGTCACACACACATACCCACACACAACAGACATACACAATAAAATAATTAAATATAGTTACATACACACTCTCTAGTTCTTTGAATTCGTTATATAAAAAAAGAAACACACACACACAAAAATAAAACAAAATAAAACAAAACACAACGAAACCACAAAAAATACAAAAACAAAAAAGCCAAGGAAACAAACAAACAAAGAAAAGAAAAGACAAATAAGCAAAAATTGAAAAACTTGTTTCATCTGCGAATTTGTAATGAAAGGCATGTTCAGAAACTGGACTGGACTCCGGGAAATGGATGGTGTGATGCTGATGATAAGGTAAGGTAATTCGTATTGTAATTCTATAATGTGTCACAGTCAGTTCAGTTACGACACAGGGCGCCAATATAAACTGTGTGACCGTTTGTAGTTTCAGAATTATAATAGAATGTACAAGGAAAACCGAAAGGTTTCTACTAACGTGAAATATTGCGAAGAATGTTTACATTTAAGTTCAAAATAAACATAATTCAACCTCAATCGCTGCCTTTTGTCGTCATCGTGCCTCTACACAGCGGATATTAGCGATTTCCAGCGTTAAGCGATGCGTCGACTGTACATAATAAGAGGAAAACAAAGGAGGAAAGCCAGATTTCAGACCGGCCAAGCGCGGAGCCGATATTCACCAAAAAATTCACATTGCACTGCTTCCAAACTCTGTACCAGGCAAGCTGATGGGTTGAGGTTTCTTCTCGCAACATTCAACTGGAAATTCATCAAAACGTCGAAGCACGAGCCGCCGAAAAATAACGTGAAAATCGAGCAATCGAAGCTCCAACCATCCGTGGCTGGAGTTTCGTGTGCCTCTTATTTTACGTACAGTCGACCGCATCGCTAAACACTGAAAACGGCTAATATTCGCTGTGTAGAGGCACGATGACGACAAAAGACAGCGATTGAGGTTGAATTATGTTTATTTTGAACTTAAATGTAAATATTCCTTGCAATATTTCACGTTAGTAGAAACTTTTCGGTTTTTCCTGTACATTCTCTTATAATTTTGGAAGTACAAACGGTCACACAGTTTGTGTGGGCCCCTTGTGGTTACGACTTTATGCTGGTGTTAGTTTATTGTCTATAGTTTATTGGCTGGTGTAGTTTGTTGTGTAAATTTAGTGATTGTCGAGCTGGTGATGCATACGATCGATATTTCTAATTGTCTGTCATACTTGAAGGATTACAAGTTTAGAATTAAGGGTGCTTGTGATCTCATTAGGGTGCTTGTGTTCTCATTAGGGTGCTTGTGATCTCATTATCTTAGCTCAAATAACTCAGAACGTACTATAACGTCTCTAACGGTAAGAACCAGTGAAGTAGGCAGTGAATAAAAATCAATAACTTTTTTATTTCTGACTTTATAGACTTCTATCATATTATCAAATTATTTTGGTATAAACTTGTTAGAACATAAAATATTACTGGTCTCCTTTCTAGTTTCCTCTACTCTGTGATTAAACGCTGGGATTCCTGTGGCTTTTCTGCGGTCAGCGGTGTGTTTCCGAAGACATGGAACTGTAAACAGAGCGACACCAGTGCCCAGTCGAACAGCTGAAATCCTATTGGTTGGAGAGTTAACTCATATCCTATAGGATGCTACTAAATTCTGCCCTCATCACGTGGGTCACTATCTGGGAATGGACACACGACACACACTTGGTGAGCGGAAGCCTGGATCTACATCCGGGTATGGTGGACCCTGTGGAGCCTGGTATCTACATATCCCAGCGCAACAAAAAAGTTTCAGAAAGGTTAGTCGACTAGTCGTGCAGTCATCTTCAGTCTTATTTCAGTCAGTTTGTTTGTTTAAAACAAAGAAAATCGCACCGCTTCTCAACCAATTAGAAGGAATCCAAGTTTTACTTTGATCGCGCGTATTCCTGCACTTAGCGCTGGTTTCTAGTATTTGAATTCTTCGATCGAGGTTCTGATTGGTTCATGGGATTGTTTGCGTCTGTTGTGCACGTGATTGGCCAGAGTAATGACGTTGATGCAAGTTTAGATTTCAGTCATTTTTCTTTCCTTCGTAGGTATCGAGGAATAGGCATCAGAATCGAGGAAGATGTATTGATAACTGAGGATGGGGCCGAAACCGGGCCAAGTTCTAACAGCTGAATGTCCAAAGGGGGTGGAAGACATTGAACGGCTTGTGAGCAACGCAGTCATGGTGATGCGTTAAGCAGATGTTCTGCTAAAATTGCAGATCCAAGAACTAAAACCTTCAAGGGAGCAAATTTGTGAAAAGAATTCCACTATGGACCATATTTCGCTAAAGAAAATAAATGAAAAAAACAAGAGGTTTTGTTGATATTTCCTTTCGGTCTTATCATCGAACACTGGAGGATATAAGAAAAATAAAGCGTGTAGACTCGTTTTTCTTTTTCCATGATTTTCTCTTCGTGTTTTGCTGTAAAGACGCCTCTTTGGAGGAGAAAGAGAGAGGAGTGTGTGTGTGGGCGGGGGGATTTTTAGCCTGCACGATTTTTGTCCGTTGCGTGTGTAAGATTTTTTTCGAATGCCACTCTGTACCATTTTTTTTTTTGAAAAAAAAGATGCTGCTTCGTTTCAATACATAACTTGTACTATAAGGTTACTTTTTTAAAAAAGAATTATTTTAATAAATGTAATATTGAGAGAGGTTACAAAGGTTACTGTTTAAGTTTAAATACCAAGAATAAATTTATCCAAGCATACATTTATTTCCAGGCAAAAAAAATGATATTTCATCTTCTGTCGTGTAATATTAATATGATCACTTTCGGAATGACAATGAGATCTGATTAAAAATGATCAAAGCTTTGTCTGTTGTTTCGGGTTCCCCTTTGCTCAGCTAGTATGAAGCAATCCAGGAACTTACCTAGATGTCTTTTTGCATGCATCGTATTCGATTCAGGCTTTACGGCTCAAGCGAATAACAACGAACTTCTAACGAACTACAACTTTGTTGCCCGAATATTTGACAGTAATCAAAATTGGTTCAACTCCCCTCATCATCATTCAACATCATTTAACATTATTCAGGGTCATTATATATTCAGAAAATCGCGCGAAACTTGGATGGATAGTGTTGAATGGAAATGCTTAGGACGGATTCCGCTCAAGATTCGAGCAATAAGTGCAAAAAATATTTACTAAAAAACTGCTCATAGCACAGTAACATTTTGAATACTATTTGAAACATCTTTCTTTAATTCACTTCTCTAAGTGACTCCGCGATCAAATTCTCAAGTATTCTCAAGAAAATTAATTAATTCACTTCTCTAAGTCACCCCACGGTTAAATTCTGAAGCATTCTCGAGAAAATTAATGTCAAATCTCGTAAAACTATGCTAAAAACGGGCGCCATTTTGTTGCTTGAACTGACATGAAGCGCCTTTCCAATTAAACTATGGATAACTTCAAATTCAATTTTTTTCTCACGGGGCTAGCTTGGGAGCTTAAGTATCGATAACTTCTTTTTTATTAATTCAAAATGTTACCATTCTATGAGTATTTTTTTTGGTAACTTTGTCAGTTGCACTTAATGCTCGGATATTCAGCGGAAATCGTCTTAATAAGATTGAACCGGGCCTTGCACCCATAGGGCAGAGATTTAAATTCCAACAACCTCACAGCTTGCAATTTTTCTCAATTTTTTCTCACAAAATAGTGTGTAATCCAAATTGTATGCCACCCTATTTAGCGTAACCCGAACGCTATGCAAAAGGAGCACTAGCGTTTTCGCTTCTTTTTACCACACCGCACGCCTGATCGTCTCAGGATGTAGGTGCCGTTATATTTATTTGTGATTCGTCCGTGTGTGGTTTCTAGCGTTATGAATAAATATGTTTTTAGTATGCAGATCTTTGCAAGTCAGTCCATTTTTGATTCGAAGTCTGCAACAAAGTGGTGTAAGACAAACGGTCTTTTCGTTATCGTTTAGTGTTCAATACACAGTCTTTACGCTTCTTTTTCCTGACATAAAAGGGACCAAAACTCCAGCAACAACTACTGGACAACCATGTTAACGAGAAATGCTTCACAAAAGTGGACCTGGAGCTACAGTTCAACATATTGAATACATCAGAAACAGCATGCCCGACAAAGCTAAGCATGGTTATTACTTGAGTGGACTCACTGTTGCAAGTGACCTCACCTAGGTTTGGAAACAAAGACGACGTTTTCAAACGGGCCCCATTTTTAAAGGTAATTCGCTGCTTTCTTTTTTTATTTTGGCAGAATATTCGGGTTTACCTCGGTGTAAGAACCTAACAAGATTTTCTTTGTTAGCTTTTGTTTTGCTGTATGGTATTGTTTAAAAATGTTTTGTTTCCTTTGTTTTACGTCATCCGTGAGTTTCACAGGCTCTTACACCGAGGTAAAGCCATTCGTTCCCATCCAATGTTGCATGTCAAGGTGGTAAGAAAAGATTTCTTTTCGCATGTTTATGTTGTTATGACGTATTTACTATCTGAGCTAATCCTCGAAAACAACATTTCTGTGTTTCCAACTTTTCAGTCTGTGGATGAAATCATGAGCAGTGACCATTCAAATGAAAATCGTACAATGTGGTACTAACTTTCTGGGTACAGTGTGTGGATTTAATCATCTAGCGTCGTCTGACCATTCAAACGAAAGCTATGGAGCATACTTTCATATAACTTTTGAGTCTGTGGATAAAATGATAATAACAAGTATTGTGTTTTTTGAAAGCAAAATTTGGAAAATTTTTCCAGTTTCGATTTCACTCTTGATGAAATCCAAGTTTTGTTTGACACGTTTTTTTCGAGTTTTCGTGATGCTTCAAACCCTCCCTACCTCCTTTTACAAAAGTTCTTAGACCCAATGACAGATCTGGATGTGCAAGAACGGGAGAGGTCTGAGAACTAAACCGTTATACCCAGTACTCCACCGGGAAAAAAGCCTGGTTTCTAAGTTGAAGGATCACGGGAGGCGGGAAATGGCATGTTTGCGACGCGTTGTGGCAGGAGATAGTTTGCAGGAGATCGATTTCTTTCGAAACGTTGATCTCCTAAAGTCGTTAGGAGTTGATACGTTTCTATTCTTCTTTTGTTAGCCTTTTTGGGCTTCTATCACCGAAATGTAGTTGACTAATGCCTTGATTGTTGAAAGGTGAGACGCGATGTCGAACTTGGTCCCGCACTTGTAAATGAAATGTCTGAAATGGACTTGAAAAATCAATGCTACACCTGAAATTTTCGTCAGGTTAAATTTAATGTGAGAGCAAAGAGCGCCACAACAGAGCTGTGTCACAGTAAAAATGGAATTTAGCACTGCCCCAGTTTGGAGATCTCTTTTGAGACGGTCCCTTGAAGGTAAGCTGTTTATATCATTTCCGTGGTGTTTCGCGAAATGTAACGAGCTTAGTTTGTTTAATATTAGATGTCCATTACACGTTCTTCACGCAAAAAATATTAGTAACATGAAGTACTGAAAATAGGCGTCGCAAAAATGACTTTGCAATACGCAGAAAGAGCCTTATAAGGTTTGGTGTTGTTCGTTTTGCCGTAATACTAAGAAAATGATTTTCCATAAGCTGTAGGTATCTTTCATACTAAAGCCAACAACGATATAGAGATGATTTAGATAACATGCGATCAGGCCGAATTTTAGTATCGCTCTCATATTCTCTTACGTTGGTCGCTTGCTAAAATAAGGCCTGACACAATCTCTCACAGGACCTCGTGTCGGCGGCCAAATTTTGGCCGCGGGAATCTCGCAATCTGATTGGTCCTTTAACAATAGAGCTGTCAACGGAAGTAAATTGTTGCGAGACTTCGCTCACTTATTTCGATGCGACCGCCATCGCCAAGGAACAAGTGTGCCGACGTAAATGTGTCGCTCTAAGATATTCTTGTCGTTTTAGGAGAATTGTCATCATTTCTTTCTCTCCTGAGAATGGCGTTCGGTTTGACGCAAGCCGTCTCTCACTTGGAGCAGAGAAGTACAGGAACAGTGAAGTATGTATCCCGTTTTATCGCGTCGTGTCTCGAAGTTTTCATTTGAAGGCTTTCAGCAAGTATTGAAAAGATAAACAGAGAAGTGGTTGTTCCGCTTTTTACGAAACAAAACGAACAGTAGAGGGACTAGTATCTTTCGCCAAGAAAGATGAACAAGTCAACCGATAATTTAGTTAAACATAACGGTAAACTAATGTTTAGCGAGAGCCGCATTCAGCGAGATGCTGTATTTGTTTTTTTACTGAAGTAATAAAGATTTCCAGTTTATTCATTCAGTGTCACTAATGTCGTTTTATTGATCTCTGACGTTGATATCAAAGGATCTGACTAGTTTTATAGCAAATGTTCTTTGTTTTAAAATTCGCTGCTGTTTAGCGATATGATTCGCTGCTAATCTCAAATATCTATCACTTCTTTGTATCGAAACAACCGAATACCCTTCTGGAACTAAATTAAATTACGAAATACTCGTTTGTTTATAAACAGTTTTATTGATATCTTTATTCTAAAGAATGAAACTGAAGGTATTTCTCTTAATTTCCCGAGTTTTTTTACGCAGAAAACCGGTGACAAACGCGTAGAGAATATACCACCTGAAATGAAAGGATTCAAGCAGGAGCATATTTGGTACATGTCCTGATGTCGATACATGACAACCTCGTCGTGTTCTGAATTTTCATTCAGTTTCAGCTCAGACAGAGCAACCAAGTACAATAACGGAACCTTCAAGTTAGCAATCCCGTAAATTTGAGTGCTTGTGCCTAGAAGATATATCGTAGCCTGTGATTTTAATATTTTGCCAACATTTGCGTGACGTTTTGCAAATTTGCATACCGAGGATCGTGCAAGCAGAAGAAATTTTGATTGGCTGTTTCGTTGAATGTCAATCAATCAAAAAAGTGGGCGGTGGACGTTCCGTAGAAGAATTGTATCAGGCTCTATTTTTCGTTTCGCCCGTCCCGCCTGAATGTTTCACCGAGCGAAACGAAAATAGAGCCTGATCGCAGGTGATATAAGACTACGTTTCAGGAAATAATGATTCATCTCAGAGGCAAGCTACACAGCCTCGCGTGTAATGTTAGGAATTGGCCTCTCGAGAGGAAAAATCTCCTTTCGAGTCTTATTTAGCCAAACAACGTGATGACGATACTGGGGAAAACGTGCAACACCACAAAGTACCAAAATTGCCAATTTCAAACCCAAAATAGTCTTAGAAATAAATTGTGAAAAGTAATCTCCGAGGACTTGGGCAAGCGATAGTGCAAGCGCAGCCAACGTATTCTGTCTTCGACGATGACTAAGATGGCGGTTTTCCTTCGCCGTTAACCCCGAAGATCCTTTGTCAAGTTTACTTCTAATGTACCGCGGAAAAAAGCTGTCGTTGTCGTCAAAATTCGTTGTGGTTCTTAAGTTGCCTAAATAATGACGAATTGATCGGCCTGGACAGAGACTGATCTGTACGAAGTTGTGATAGGGAAAACTGGTTCACTTTTAATAAAAAGTATGCTTGTGTTTTTACATTCCATGTGCGGAAAATACCAGGCTACCACTCGAAAAAAAGATGAACGCTTAAAGCTAACAATAATAAAAAATAGAATGATAGTATGGTAGTGAAACGAGAAACCAGCTTCTCTTCTTTTGGACGTTTGCAATTTCTTTATGAACGAACCGAGGTGAAAAACAACACAAAATCAATTAGTAGTGAAAAGAGCGGAAAATTGTATCAACAACTGAAATGAGCTGCCTGACAGAGATTTTTTAGCCTTGACTGGTCTCGTTAACATGGCATAGCTTTAGAAACAAACTTGTATCCCATTGAAGATTAATTTTAAAAGGGTAAATATGGAATATAGAGAGGAAAACAGCATCATGGAATTGGTAATTGTCGAGTCTCCTCCTCCTAGCCAACAAGGCGTATGGAAGCCAATTGTCTAGTGATGACAAACAACTGCTGCACTAAACTGAGTAAAGAGCACATTTATTTTGCCACATCGTCCCGTAAACATGTTCCCATGACTTTATTTTAATAATACAACGAACATTTAGGAGATTTAACTTTCTTGATCTGTTTTAGGTACAGAGATGGCGCTTTTCTTTAAGAAAGAAACCTGGAAATGAGATATCTTTGAAAAAAATCAAAAGGAAAAGTTTTCTTGAAAACATCAAACCTGAGCAATGATGCACAAAATATTTTCTTGGCTGTCGCCCTCCTTAGAAAACTTCTGGCAAATTCCTTCCGAGACCTTAGATAATCGGTTTTACTTTTAAAATGTAGCGACCAGAAACATTTTGATCTTGAGAAATACGGATAAATTGAAGAAACTGTTGCAGTAAACTAAATATAGAGCACTTTTGTTTTACCTTATGTTCCCTTAAACATCGTCCCATAATTTTATGTTAATAAACTTAAAAATACAACGGACATTAAAGAGATTTACTTTTCTTCGTCTGTTTTACGTACATAGATGACGTTCTTTGAAGAAAGAAACCTGGAAATGAGATGCCTTTCAAAAAATTTCAAAAGGAAAAGGTTTCTTGAAAACATTTAACCTGAACAATGAGGCAAAAAAAATTTTTTCTGGTCTATCGCCTTCCTTAGAAAACTTCAGGCAAATTCCTTCCAAGACCTTAGATAATCGGTTTTGCTTTAAAATGTAGTGACCAGAAACATTTTGATCTTGAGAAATACGGATAAATTTAAGAAACTGTTGCACTAAATTAAATAAAGAGCACCTTTGTTTTACCTTATGTTCCCTTAAACGTGGTCCCATAAAGAAACCTGGAAATGAGATGCCTTTCAAAAAATTTCAAAAGGAAAAGGTTTCTTGAAAACATTTAACCTGAACAATGAGGCAAAAAAAAGTTTTTCTGGTCTATCGCCTTCCTTAGAAAACTTCAGGCAAATTCCTTCCAAGACCTTAGATAATCGGTTTTACTTTAAAATGTAGTGACCAGAAACATTTTGATCTTGAGAAATACGGATAAATTTAAGAAACTGTTGTACTAAATTAAATAAAGAGCACTTTTGTTTTACCTTATGTTCCCTTAAACGTGGTCCCATAAAGAAACCTGGAAATGAGATGCCTTTCAAAAAATTTCAAAAGGAAAAGGTTTCTTGAAAACATTTAACCTGAACAATGAGGCAAAAAAAAATTTTTCTGGTCTATCGCCTTCCTTAGAAAACTTCAGGCAAATTCCTTCCAAGACCTTAGATAATCGGTTTTACTTTAAAATGTAGTGACCAGAAACATTTTGATCTTGAGAAATACGGATAAATTTAAGAAACTGTTGCACTAAATTAAATAAAGAGCACTTTTGTTTTACCTTATGTTCCCTTAAACGTGGTCCCATAATTTTATTTTAAGAAACTTAAATAGGACAGACATTTAAGAGATTTACCTTTCTTGATATGTTTTACGTACATACATGACGTACATTTACGCACATAGATGACGTTCTTTGAAGAAAGAAACGTGGAGATGAGATGAAAGGTAGTGACCAGAAACATTTTGATCTCGATAAACACGGATAAATTCAAAAACGGGAGTTGTCCCTTGAGTTTGGAAAATGATAGCGTATATTTTGTTCAACGCGGTGGTTATAGTCATGGCCCTCATCGGAAATCTCCTGATCATGCTTGTCACTGCTCTGGATAGACTCTTCCAGAATATGAGAAGCTTTCTGCTGGCAAGCTTGGCGCTGTCAGATTTTCTGTCGGTAACTTTCGTCTTAGCTCCCCGGGTAATTTCAACGGCCTACAAAGAATGGATCTTTGGTGAGAAATGGTGTCATGCCTCGGCATTCCTTGCCCGAGTTCTGTACCTCAGCACAATCCTTCATCTCTGTGCCGTGTCATATGAGCGATATCGAGCCATTGTCAAGGATCCCCTCCTCTATGAAGACCGCCAGAAAGGTTATCATCTCCATTTCCTTGCTGTGGATTCCACCAACTGTCGTCTCTCTTGGCCCATTCCTTGGTTGGGGAGGTTATTAGTATAATCCAATGATTTATGTATGCGGACAGCGGTGGGACAGTGCATTCTTCTTCAGAAGAAGAAGACTACAAAAGAACATTACCAGTTACAACCACCAGCAACAGCCAGTTATACATTTTAGAGAAAGCTTAATAAAGATGTGCATTTAACCAAAACTATTTGTCATCTTGATCTATTTTAAAGCGTCATTTTAACTTGCTGAAATGGTAAAATCAACTGATCATAAAAAGGTTAAAATAACAGTTTTGGTTAACCCAATATTTTTAGTTAAAATAACAAAAAGTAACTAAGAAAAATGGGTTGTGTCAGATGCATCCCGGGTACTTTTATAAATAGTCGATTTAACCAATTTGAATGGTCAATAACCAAATGAATTGAGTTACTTTCACTAAAGATATTGTTTATTGCAACTAAAAAAAAACGGGTTAAAACAACTAATTCTAATAGTTAAAATAACAAAAATGTCAGAGACAAAACCAGAAAAGGCAAAATAACCTTGTCAGTGGTTATTAAAACTAATGATAATTGGTTATTTCAAACCAAAGAACCTGGTTCTTTTAACTATTTAAAACTGGTCAAAGTGACTAAAATAAGGTAGTTGTCTCAGATGCATTTCACAACTATTTTAATTGGTTAATTTAACTAGTCAATTTTTACAGTGTGAGTCTACCTTTCCATTGCTCATATCCTTCGTTATGCCACTTTTCATTATATTCGCGTCAAATGACAAAGTGATAAAAGTTGCAAGAAGGCTCGAGCGAGAAGTAACTGTGCAGCTTGGGAAAATAAATAACGAGGGAGATAACCAGATGCTGCAAGACAGCCAGAACGGAATCAACTACCAACAGCAAGATGAAACGCTTCAACAAGAAGATCATCGACAAACAGGCCAAGCGATCGCTACTGAGGAGGAAACCGGCGAAGAACCACTTGAGCTGTTCAAGAAAAGGCTTAGAAAAGTTGAGCTAGTCAACCTTGAGGATGAGCCGAATGGAATGAACGGCGAACAGCAAGACGAAGCAATCATCGAATCTTGCAATCAAGAAGAACAGCCAGAGAAAGCGATCGTCGAGAAAGTTGTTAGCGAAGATGCATCTGCGCTTTGTAAGAAGACGCTGCAAAGAGTTGAAGAAGTCAATCTTGAGGACAAACATTGCGAATCGGATGCTGGATGTGGTTCGAACAATTAAGAAAGACGATTCAAAACGAATGAAGCGGTCAAGGGCAACTAAGGAACCAGTCTGTGGACTCCTTCATTCCCAGCCTCCAACGTTAGCCATGTGTCGAGAAAATTCCGTGAGCCCGGCAGGTGTTCAGCAAAGAAATCCGAAAAATACGAAAAGCAATGCCCAAGAAGGGTTGGTGACGATTCTAAGAGAGTGCAAGGCTGCCAGAGATGTTATGGTCATAATGGGTGCTTTGCTGGTGTGCTTTCTTCCACTGTGGGTCCTTGGCATCTACCGTACAATAATGGGCAAGCATGCATCATAGCAGCTTTGTGTCACTTTGCGTGAACAGTGCCTACGCCACAACCGCTATATGGAATGCGATTGTTTATTCAGTTCGTAAGAAGGAATTCAGGAAAGCGGTGAGGAAACTTTTTAAGATGTAGTGTTGAACTGGTATTATGTAAAGACTGCTGTCTTCTTAACTCTATGAATAAAGTTTATCCAGTTACTATGTAATCAACATTAGCAGAAATTTTCTTCCCGGTTTACTACGTATGCGTATCTATGATTGGCTATATCGTCTCTGACTATTCATTGATGGGCAAGGACCGTATGCGCTATGTCCTTGGAAAATATAACTTCTGTTTGTAAATATGCAAATATGTTGTTTTCGGTAAGCATATCTTGAGATTTCTCTGTATATATAACTGAATGTATTATCTCATTCACTAAACCTTCCAAGGCGCTAGTTCGAGAAGGTCCAGTATATTAAGTCGATGTTTCCGTGGTGAAAGAGTTTTGGTTTTCAAATGTGTGAAATTGTATAGGACGAAAACCGGTACTTCGCTATATAATTGTGTTGTCAGAGTTATAATGTAGTCAGCATTAGTAGATATTCACCGCCGTTTATTGCGGATACATCAGTCAATTGAAATCCCGTCCCCCCAACCCCGCGACATAGCGGGATATTTATCATTGGCCCAGTGTTAAAACATCGCTAATTTACCGGCCCCGGTGGTCAAGTAGTCTGTTAAAAGCTGCCCTATGCGGGGAGTCAGTACTTCGAGGCCACTAAAACACAACCCAGTTAGGGTTTGTTGGTAAAAATCGACATTGTGGTAGTCATAACTGTTAGCGTGGCCTCTAGTCTCATCATTAAAATTCTTAAATTGTAAGCACATCGTAGATTTTCTTTTAATATCAAACACAGGTGGCTCAGTACATATAACGAGCTCACCTCTTACCCGGCTAGGATTCGAGCTCAAGTCTGGAGTTGTTTATCCTGTGTATCCAGTATTCTGGGATAACGACACAAAAGTGATGTTAACGACCCACTTAAGGTCTGGCTAAACTAGGAAACATTTTGGTTCCAGACATGTTTCCTTGGGGGACTAAACTGGGAAACATACGTTTCGGAAGCAAAATTTGCGTCTGTGAAGCAAAAATTTTCTTACTTGATTCAGAAACATTTCCTTGCTTCCAAGACGCAAAATTTGCTTCCGCAACATATGTTTCTCGCGCAGCTAAACTGGGAAACATTTGCGTCTGCAGCAATGTCTCCGGAAAAAAGTTTCCTAGTTTAGCCAGGCCCTTAGGACACGGAATAGACCATCGTGAGTGACTTAACTCTAATCTGATCCTAGTGCGCGTAGCACCCGTAACTCAAACGTCTCGTAAAATAAGGTCGATTTAATTACCCATCTATTTAGATTAAACGAAGTCACATACCCAGTAATGAAAAATCTTGTGACTATTTTTATTTACGTATTCCTTCATGTTTAAAAAATCCCCGCTCGGTTTCCACGCTTCCAGTGACGCATGCTGTTAAATCACCGCTCACTGCCCCGATTAAATAGACAATTTGTTAATTTCCCGCGCCCCCCGGGCCAACGCGCTGTCAATTGTGCGTTAAATCCCGGCTTTGGCCACTTTAAATCCCCGCTATGTCCCGGGGTTCGGGGGGGGGGTGGGGTTGCAGTTGGCTGATGCATAATGTTTTGAGAGATTTTGATGTATATATAACCCTTTCACTGAACATTCCAATGCGCTATGTCGAGAATGTCTGCTATACTAAGTCAATATTTTTGTTTTAAAAGAGTTTTAATTGCAGTGAAATGTGTACAATTACACAGGCCGAAAAACGTAGCTTCACTGTATCGTTTTGTGCTTTATTAGCAGAAAACGGCCTGAAAATTGATGAAAGATTAAATCGATATTTCTTGGAAGGTCGTTCACAGAGTAATTATTCGTAAATGATATATTAACAGTGGCGAACGTCTAATCTAAAGCTGCGGTCAAACGGATCCCCGGTTAAACATTGTTGAATTCTCGTGTTGAGCGTGTTTGGACAACCCGTTAACTAGCCTGTTCCAGGCTCTCAGATAGTTGGGACGGCACGAAAATTAGAAAGGGAACGCGAAAATAAGACGCGCGGGAACTGGAAAAATGGGGGCGGTGCCAGCCGCTTCGCTTTTTTTTCGCGCTCTTTTTCTCAATTCACGCTTTTCCCACTATCTCGGCGCCTGGAACAGGCTACCCGTTAACTGATGTTGAATGATGTGAAAAGAAATTTGATTGACATCAAACTGTAAAAGGGTGTATAACATTTCTGTTTTTTGAATGATGTTGAATCCGTTTGGTCTTACGTGACAATTAAACAGCATTAAATGATTATTTTGGGGGTCTTGCTTAAAAATTGGCGCTGGATACACTTTTTCGACGGGAAATCTCCCATTTACACAATCTTCTTTTACCCTCAAGAAAAACGTGTTTTCCGATATGGGTGGAAAACTCAGATCTTTAGTGGTTTTGGATAATTCTAAGCTGATATCGATGTACTGTTTCGCACTTATTTGAGGTATAATTGCTTGCGTAGGAATAAAGAAACTATAAATAGACAAATTTGTCATTAGTGAAAAACTTATGACTTCACTGACTACTGTATTTTAAAGGAGCACAATTACATGACCGTGTTTATAAAGTATGTCTGCTGATGCGTCCGACAAAAACTTGTTGACTCGTCATTCAAAATCAAACTTGAATAGTAAAGAGAAAATGGCGTTCGACATCAATTTATATTAACGTCGGGTTGTTTATCGACAAACCCGCAAACACAGATACAAATGCACTTTTTAAAACCTCCTCAAATAATTATAAAAGGCTATTTAATAAGAGCCATCTGAATAACCGTGGCCATCTCTACAAGTACACTGGTGTGCCAATCAGAAATCATCTTTCTTTCTCATGACAAATAGGATTAAATTAAAGAAATTAGTTATTTTGTTATACTATTGTTACTTTGTATTCGATGACAAGAGAATCGCTTGTTTGCAATTACGGAAACGAAAGTGTTTTGAAAAGAGATATTACATCTAGCTGTCGTAACTATTGCAATGCTTTTTTGTACACTGAATTCGTGTTGTCGCTCTGGTGGCGAGCATGTATTTCCGTGTTTTTAATTCCCATTCGTTTAAACGATCATGGCTGGCTGCGAACAAATTCGCTTCCATTTTATAAAAACATGTATCCAATAAAGCCTCTAGTGGTAGTTTGCAGTGACCGAACACTTGAACCAAAGCAGAACCAAGTAACGAATAACAAGGGATGGTGGCCAAGGGAATGGGTAAACAACTGTTGATTTGTCGCACTAGACTTCTACACTTCTACAGCTACCACAGGTAGCCCAAGCTCACTATGAGAGGAGCGCATATATTCACCTGTTCCATTTTGCTTATATTATGACCTCGGCAAAATATAAGAGTTTGTATGAAAAATACAGCAAATACGCTCTAATTGCCATAAATGCAAAATAATTCACAATAATAAATAGTTCACCTTGTTTTTGCGTTATATTACTTGCTATTTAATGGCCTTTTGGGGTGATTTGAAGCGTTTTGAACGAGAATAAGAGTCCTTGATTATTTGTCCCTAACACTTAAAAAGCGAAGCGAAAGGTAACACACTGTTGTCTGTCACGTGACCGATTCACAGTTATTTATTTGGGGAATCCCGAACCTTCGAGTTTGAACCCGAGTTCGAGTTCGAGTTCGAGTTCGAGTTCGAGTTCGAGTTCGAGTTAAGAATCTGGGTCTTTTCCAACGGTGATTACAATAGGGTGACAGGCCTACACAATTCCTATCCACGTAATAACCAGTTCACAGTTTGGCTCGAACGAGTATGTCTTTTAGGGATCTGCCCCTTTTGTATGCGACCATAGGGGGATCTTAAAATATCTTGTTAAGCAAAGGTTGTTGCTGAATTAAATGCCAGTTTTGCATAATCAGTTTTGCAATCTCGTCCCGAGATTGTGGGACGAAAGGCAAGATTCACGTGTTTTGTTTACGCCTTTGCTGAAGGGCAAGTTTTCTGCTTTCAAAGTTAATCTCAGCGAGGATTGTTGAAAACAGAGTTTCGGTGTAACCTTAAAAATCGCACGTGAAGCGTGATTTACACCAGTTTTAGCACCAAAACCTTACCGGGAAAAACCACACGTGGTTAAATAAATTCAACAACAAAAAACACATATACTGTTGTAATTTTATCTTGAACACTAAAAAGCTAAACGGGGGTCTTTTCTGACACTCTCTGATAGTATTGAAGGTTGATATTCGAATGTCACTGTGTGTAGCACCTAAGTGATTCGATTTTTTTTCAGTATTATCAGCAAGGGTCTTTAAAACTTTTAAAAGTAAAAAGTAATCGGCCGTTTTGACCACGCTTCACGTGCGACTTTCAAATTTCGCGTGTAATTTGTCAAATGCACCTCCCATACACGGGATATTGCTGTCCTGAGAGCCTATTGTGAAAGTCTTCCAATGAAAAGAGATCAGAAATTTGCATTCGCGAACAGTTCGTCATACGGATGGTTCGATGTGGTGTTTGGGAGATTAAAAATGGCGATTTTGATAAGGTAAACAACGCGAATGTTGGGGTTTTTTGGTATGTATTTGTTTTTACCATATAAAGCCATTGGTCGCTTTAAGAATTTTGGAGAGAGGTGACAAAATTCAAGATTTACAGCAAATAAATAACTTTGAATCGGTCACGTGACAGCCAACAGTGTGTTACCTTTCGCTTCGCTTATTAAGTGTTAGGGACAAATAATCAAGGGCTCTTATTCTCGTTCAAAACGCTTCAAATCACCCCAAAAGGCCATTAAATAGCAAGTAATATAACACAAAAACAAGGTGAACTATTTATTATTGTGAATTATTTTGCATTTATGGCAATTAAAGCGTATTTGCTGCATTTTTCATACAAACCCTTATATTTTGCCGAGGTCATAATATATGCAAAATGGAACAGGTTAAGGTGTTTCGATACAGTTTTTTTGAGACCATACCTAACTTTTTGAATCGGCTCTTAGACAGTCCTTTCCTTGTCAGATCAAAGTGAAATTTGCAACACTTGTTGGTTTTGGATTGAACTGTAGCGTGGTTTACATTTTGTGAAAATCGATATTTCCATGACAACGATAAACAAAAAACCTCGAAAACACTAAAATTAAAATTTTCCGCGCTCCAGATTTCACTTTGAAAAGCAAATACCTACATCTTAAACTGTGGTGTATGGCACACAAAATATACAAGAACAAAAAAATTCCGTGTGTTTTGAAGTAAATCGCAAAAACATTTCCAACCTTAGTTTTTGCATAGTAATAGTAAATGCACCGAAAAATAGTCAATGCTTTGATGAAATGGCTCGAAAATACTTTCAAATACTTTCACCACAGTCTAAGATGTTGGCATTTGCTTTTCAAAGCGAAGTCTGGATCGCGCAAAATTTCAATTTTAGTGTTTTCGAGGTTTTTTGTTTATCGTTGTCATGGAAATATCGATTTTCACAAAGTGTACACCGCGCTAAAGTTCAATCCAAAACCAAAAAGTACTGCAAATTTCACGTTGATCTGACAAGATAAAGACTGTCTAAGAGCCGATTTTAAAAGTGAGGTATGGCCCCAAAGAAACTGTATCAAAACACCTTAATATATGCGCTCCTCTCATAGTGAGCTTGGGCTACCTGTACAGCTGCAAATGTCAAAAGTGTGCGTTCTTTCACGCTGATGGGCAATTTGCACGACTTGGTCACACGGTACAAAATCCGCTGTGCTGGATGGCACGTAGCGCCGTGGAACACAAAAAACAACAGAATTAACATTTGAATGGCTGTCATCTTTTATGTCCCACAGCGCTACTTGCCATCCAGCATGGCAAATGTGGACCATATGACGAAGTCATGCAAAGGACCCATGGTGGTTATTTTGAGTTTTTGCAAACATGGCACGGTATACAGTGTTTGTAGGGAAATCCGACAACAAATACTTTCCGTACAAATTGGCTTCGGATAGATTGAAACTCAGTGAACTTTTAAAGATACTTGTGAAAAGATTTTGCTGATCGATCGAATCTGAGAACTACATTGTTTTGGTTTGCTGAAAAGTGGGCATTCCCGTTTTTAAGTTTTTATCCATGCGACTGTTGTGTTTGCGGGAAATTTACAGAGAAATGTTTGTGGAAACTCAAAAGTTGATTGTGTAGCTCTCATTTAGAAACCTTGACCCTTTAAGCTCAGATATAAAAATTCATATTCTCCTTACTGTTCTTCGTAGATTTCTTAATATGGAACTAGTAAGGAAAATTTGTCTCAATATCAAGATAACTTATCCTTGGTGATCACTTTCTTTATTCTCATCACTTGAAATGTCTGAACAAGTAATTGATAATGTAAAGAGAAATTTCATTTTTGTTACTGTTATGGCTTAAAGGGTTACGCGATCAGCGAAGTACTTGACCACATTGTCAGTTTACAGAGGTTGAATGTTCCAGAAATTGGTTCAAATTGGTGTTTTGCGCCGTGTTTGCTCAAATTTTAAAGCGGCCAATTCACATGAAAAAGCATGTATTAATGAATGACAAGGGTAAGCCAGCTCTTGTCGAACTACCCTTTCATCGTTTGAATCTATTTCGTAGTACAAATAGCGTGCCAAAAGAAGTCACCGTTGCGGTTGGTTCGAGTTCACGTGGGAACTCGATTATTTTTTAGGTTATATTTCATCCTTTTTATAGTAGTATCATATATTTATATTTATTTTTAATATTTACACTGTAAAGTGGGTCACAATTCAGGCGGCCCGGGGGCTGCAATGATTTTTTACTTCTTAATAAAGGTATCTTCCGAACTCTGCCAACGGAAAACCAATTTCCTCACCCCAGTCTTTCTAGGAACTCGAGGAGAATTCAGCCTGAGGGCTTTTTCCATTTTCTGTAATTTTGTTTTCAGTTTTAGTTGTTTTAAAGGAGTTCAAGTAAAAGATAAAATCGTCTCTAAAATGCTAGCATTATTCTTGAAGGTTTTGCGTCACTACGTTCTTTGCAGCTGCCTTACAACTGTGCAGGTCATTTTCTCATTCATTTTCTGTTTGTATTTTTTACTTTTTGGTGATATTTTGACGTTTTTCAGTAGCTTGACGGTAACGAAGGACTCCACGTGGGAACTCGATTATTTTCAAAAATATACTTTAATAATTAACACAGCAAATTGATGCGTATTGTTACAGGGGAAAAACAAGTAAGTGTGGATAATAGAAGGCTAATTGCTCCAATTAGAAGGTAATTTTTCAGTCAGCTTCAGTTTTACACATCTGTCGCCTGAAGTTGGATCAACTTGTTATTATTGAAGGAAGTACACGAGAACCTTTTTATCTTTGCAATATGGAATCTTTAGCAGCGTTTGATTTGTTGTAAGAGCGATGATTTGTGTAAGAGTGCTGGTGAGTCTTATTCAAGTCTTTTATTTGATATCTGAAGTTAACCATGCCATTGACAGAGTCGGCAAATCTTGAGTTATGCCATGTAACTTTTCAGTCTGTGGAAGAAATCATTATGAGTGTGCGCTGTTTGTTATAAACCAGAGTTTCTAAACCAGAGGTTGTTATTTTTTTCGTTTTCGAGGTTGGTACTCTTGGTACTGGAAAGGCTTTTAAAAAACCCTGAATAACACTTGTTGTTTTCCCTTGAAACAGGTGTGTGTCATTCTTTGTACCAAATTGTGGTGTTCTGCGTCAAATGGTATGTATGTGATGCTCCTGATCTCTGCGTTTTTACTACATTTGTAACCAGTTTTGCTAATTGTGAAAATTGACTTTGATGCACGGGCTACAGCCAAATATCAATGTTTTTCACTTTTGATCAAAGGTTTCGCCTCTCTAACTTTTGCAATACTGGACAAGGAAATTTATGAATCATGATCTGTGTTCATGTTAAGTTCGAGTTTACTCAAATCTAGACTTTTAAAATTAATTTTGCATTTAAGATAAACCACTAATTTAAACGGTTTCAAAGTTTGCTTCAACATTTGGCAACATTTAATGGTTGAGCCAAATGTTGTTGCGTTTGAACAGGTCTCTTCTCTCAACTTTGTTGAAAGTGTTGAAAGGATGTTGAAAATTTATTGAAAGTGCGTAGATACAAATTAAAAACATCGCATTTTGACCGTTTCATCAACGTTGAAAGGTTTTAAAAGTTGGGGATGGAGAAAAGCCCCCTTAAAGACACTACGTACATGAGCATTTCGAAACAAAAATCAAACTCGAATCAGAGGTTAATTCGAATTTGCATTTATGGATTTTTGGGTTCCTTAATTTTCATTTTTTTTTGAGATGACAGAGTACATAGGACCTTACTGGATACCTAACATTTGCACTACCAGTGTTCAAAACAATTGTTTCGTTGAAAGAAAATTTAAAAAAAAATTATGCAGTTTTTAACAGGTGCAGAAATGCTTTTATTTTTATTATTTCTTTTAATTTTGTTCTTTTAAATTTGTTGTTTTTCTTCTTTTAATTTCGGATGTTCAATATCATTTTTTTTGGACAGATAAAACCTTCCACAAAAATACCTTAGATTCATTTTAACTGTCATTTTTTACCATTCTTTGTTAGTATTTATGAAAATAATAAAGAGTGACTTGATATCCCGTTACCACTGCATAAGGCCTGGTTAAGAGATTGGGAAATGCATCAAAGTGCAAATTAAGACATTTTATAACAATTGTTACATTAAAAGACAAACAGAGGCAGGTGCTAGTGAAACACTACCTTCTCATTCGGAAAGTTTCACGTTTTTGCGAGGTTTTTGTAACCGCTAAAATACTTATCTGTTGGTCGTCATTGGGAGAACGTCTCGAAAATTTTACAAACTACGAAAACTTAGTGTGGTGAAGAAAGTTTCCACAAATTCTCCAAAATCAATGATTTCTAAAATGAAAAATCCATGGTCGGGGGATATCCCCTTTCAAAACAGCAAAATTTCCCGTGGTAAGCTATCTTAGGACTCTTCTTTTACACCTTTTTACATTGTATTTGTCTTGACATTGTTCTAGTGAGTTCCTGTGGAGGCAAAACGTGCAATGTTTTGGAAAAACAAATGCAATGGAAACAAACACAATAGTATTAGTTTCACGCGTTGGCGTCTAAATCTGGAATGAGATATCTAATGACTTGAAAAAAATGTTACCAAAGAAATCCGTCAAAAAAGAATTGAAAAAAGCATTGTTAGACATTCTAAAAACAGAAGATTCGACTATTGAGATTGAAGCAATAACTTAAAAACGTAAACACCATAACATAAAAAGATCTAAATTAATGCATATTGTCTCCTATTTCTCTCTTAAACACTTTTCTTGTTACAACAGTGTACACTCTTCATTTTCTTTTCTCTTCTTTTAATTTCCTTTTTGCCCTTTAATGTTGTAAATAATTTGAAGTGTACATAACGTAATATGATATTTAAATATATGGCTAAAGCTTGTAAATATAGAACGGGCGCTGTGATCGGCCAATGCTCGGGGCCCGATTTTCCCGTAATGCCCACGGGCATTATGAATGATGTTAATGCCCGGCTGGTAAAGCGGAAATATAGAAAATGCGAAAGTACATTTGATTCAAATAGTTGGAATAATTTAAAGCTAAACGAAAAGAGACAGTTTCTTTGAAAATTTTTACTTTTTCTTGTGCGATATAGATTTTTTGTGTGGAATAAACCGCTGAGTTTTGAATGCTTTCCGGTAAACTGTCTCATTCATCCCAATCCGCCACGGCGCACTTTTCAAGTAATAAAGTGTAGGCACAGCCATATGATAAACTTCTTATTGACTCTCACTAGCTCGGGACCGTATTGGTAGAATATTGCCCTCAGTCTTTCCTGTGAGGACCTCGCTTAGCTCGGTCCTTACCAGAAAGACCTCGGGCAATATTCTCTCACTACGGCCCTCGCGCTGGGTTAATAAGAAGTAGGTAACACGTAATGCAATGTAATGTAATACGACATGTATATAATGTAATAATAAAGGTAACAATGTAATAATGTAGGTTAATAATGTCACAATGTAGGCCAATAATGTAGGTAATTACCATGCAGGTTAATTAAGGATTGGCCCCTCCTCGACTATCGTTGCTATTTTCGATTGATTGATTTTTACTGGACAAAAAAAAAACAATTTACTGGGGGTCGTTTTGAGGATTTTCACTTCTTGGGGTGAAAAATGTGCTGAGATTCAAGTCAAACACATTTTCTCGTTCATGAAATGCTCCTAGAACTTCAAGAGAAAGAAATTGAAGGATTGTATCAAGGGAAAAACAAACCATAGACCATAGTCAGGTTTCTGCGTTTTTTCAGAAAGAAAGGCAGAAACATGAAAATATTAGCTTGATTCTTTCACGTTGCAATCCATTTCATCTGCAGCCATGGACAACCAAGCACGCGTAATTATACTTTCAGACAACTGGTAGAGTAATTTCAAACAAAATTGAATCATTATTATTATTATTATTATTATTATTTATTTTTTTTTTTTGGGGGGGGGACCTTTAATTGCAATGTCTTTTAGCCTCTGTCACCAATTAGTAAAAAGTTTTTACTAACTGGTGACAGTGGCCCTTTAAGCTCGGGCCATGCAATATTTGGAGTGTATTCAACTTGTCACGAGCATGGGACGAACGGAGAGACTGGTGGCGAGCTACGTCATATCTACTAGCCTCATCATATCTACTAGCCCGTTAGGATTTGTGACGTCTAAAGTGTTATGTGTGGCAAGAGCCATCTAACATGTTCCTCTTTGTCACTAACACAGTTATTGTCTTATTTGCAGACTTGTACTCATTTTACAGCAGCGCAAATAACTACTGGGACTTCGATCGTTCAGATGACATAGTGGACAACATAACCTCAAGGAAAAGCCATACCCAGGGTACCATCTCAACCACGCGTTCTCCAGCCGGGACTGGTCTGCTTGTTCAGAAGGGTGCTTTAATTAATCTCAACAAGTACAACCCGAATGGGATCGCAGATGGTAACGATCCTGTAGGGTGTCTTGACCCGGTAACTTGCACGAAAGGCTTTACAGTTTCCGTATTTATCAAAGTTATTGGAACAAATGATGAGTTAAAAAACAACATTTTCTTGTTCGGAAATCGCATCGATGAAAGCTATAAAGGATGGTCGGTTGGAATTCTGGGCAAAAACCTGCAAGTATTCGTCTCTACCAATGAATCCGTCTGCTCGTTGAACTCGTTTATCCAGTGGAATGTCATGGCAAATGTGTGGTTTCTTCTGGCATTTACTTGGACGGACCCAAAATCAGGTGGCAGTCTGGAGGTCATCACCGACTCCAACAGATTCCACAATAGCATAGACATTTCGTGCCTTCTTCTTCCAAGCAGCCAACGATTGCTGAATCCCAGATTCAAAATTGGATCAGATTTAACGCCGATCGCCGCGGAATACGATAACCTGGCGATCTGGCAAACGGTGCGCTCCATAAACCAAATAAGAGCTGCTTGGACGTACACCGTAGGTAAGCAGGTTTTGTCTTCTTAGAATTGTTCGTGTATGTAAAGTTCAGTGGGACCAGGTAAATCCGGTCTCCAAAGGAAAGTGTCTGTATTAACAGGATGTTAATATTAGTCGGCTCTTAGAATCGTGATGATCACGGAAACATGATTTATCGATACAAAGACGAGCATACACTTTATAGGCAACAGAAGAAACTTCAGTTATGTCTAACTCATGTTCTCTTTGGAAAATTAAACAAATTTCAGTGCGATGCACTTGAACATTTGACCGAGCGTTCAACAAGAGGCTTCTTCAGTTTGACCTTCAGTTATAGCGGAGCCAGCGCGCTAGCGCGTCAGCGGAGCTCCATTGTTAAGGAAATTTGGTAACCTATCAAGCCAAGAAATTTTGGTAGTGACGTCGTAGTCACGTGACCGTCCGTCCGTCCGTACTTCCGTCCGTCCGCACCACAGGCTTACCAATACACTTCATACGCTGGATATAACCCTGTGCTGAATCCAGTGTGGTTTTGGCGCGAAATCGCATATTGACCCGCGTTGTAGCAAACAAGCAAAGATAACAAAATTCAAAAACAAATTTGTTAATAAAAAAAAACTTCAAAAGAATACTCAGTTTTCTTTTTGGTGGAAGGGGAAAAGTTCAATTGAGGCGAAAAAAATTAGGCGATAAAGTTCAGGTGAAAAGTTCAAATTTGCCTCGTCGGTTCTGTTCGAACTCGGTCGGCACACCGCTTGAGTTCGTAGCTTTTCGCAGTGGTTTCGACGCCAAATATAGCAGAGCTAGTGCTTTTTGGTTTTTTCTGTCCACAACCATGGTTTTACGGCGTTCCGAACACATTCTGACAGGAAAAACACCAGCATTTTCATGCTGATAGGCAGCTTGTCACGAAGAAAGAAATACGTTTTAAAATCAACTTGAAGAGTGGCATTGAACGCTCATGGCCTAGTGGACTAATATCCGGCTTCAGACGCCGACGACCCGGGTTCGGCTCTCGGTGAGGGAAGGTGTTTTTTCCTCTTATTTTTCTTTTTTTTAATTTAACGACTTGAATTAGAGTGTTTTCACAAATTAATAACTGCCAGCAAAAAAAAACAACAAAAAAAACAAAACGAAAACAAACAAACAAACAAAACAAAAAGGGGGGGCTCCGCTTTTAGGCTTGGCTAAATCTCTATATTATTAATGGTCTCTTGTTTCAAACGTACATAGCACAACGTAATTTGTTCAAAATAGTCTGTAATTTTGCTTTGCACCGACATTTTCAGTTGTCTTTTAGCCAGGCAAATGAAATTATACAGTGCACTGGTAATCAGTGTACGTGAAGCGAGGTTGTCTTTATATGGGAGGGCGTTACTCGGGTCAGAGGAAAGTGCCCTTTGTCCATAGTTTTAACCGGTGTTTGTGTTAAGCAGGCAAATGTGGGAAAAAAGAATGAGCATTCCATAAGGACAAGTAAAACTGTCCAAAACACCCAAAAAGTGGTGCTCAACTTGATATGAATATGTGTGAAAGATGCTAGTGGGCAAAAGGGCTCGACGAGGCCCAACGTTTACATTACAAATAAAAATTTCACTTCTTTTAGTGATTCAGAGCGTTTGTAAAAATAGAGCAGGGCTTGTTGGAAGGTTTAAGCAGAACCAGTTTTGCTTTTATGAGAGAATACCATGTTCATTGTTAGTTTGAAAGCTGTCAAATCAGTTATTACAATGTGCTGCCCCGTTTCCGACCAATAATAATTTGTTTAAATTATTGAGTCGCTCAGCACAGACTGGGAGTGCCGTGGGCGCCGTATAGTTCGGGTGCGGCGTGAACTGGTCACATTGACATTTTCCACCGCCCAATAGAAAGACCATTGTTCAACTAAGGGTCTGTTACATGCAATCTTTCAAGGTTTCATGGATTGAAGACCACATTACTGTCATGTACGTTGTCTCTATTAATTTGTTTAGATGTGTACCCACTTCATCTCGGCATAACCAATCTACCTCACCGATAATCGATGTCAACTATTCAATTGATATTGGTAGTAAACGAATATGAAAGAAAATTAAATTTTGCGACTTTTAATTTCGTCCATTTCTATCTATCTTCATCGACTGTTATCTGATACGGAATGCCGGCATCAACTCGACGACTTCACCTTGTGTATTCGTTTCAGTGACGTTTTTACGGAGCCTTTCTCCTTTTTGACACTTAAAAATACAACCATAAAAGTGCTATAGTACGCAAACGTCTTGCCTGGAAATGAAATCACAGGTGTGATGTGCTTTAGACTCACTTTGTAAACGTTTTGTGAGAATCAGTTGAAAAGTGTTCAAGACATGGAATGATAAGTAGTGTTCGAGTAAGTAATCAGTTTCAAATAAGATCGCACAATTTTCAGAGAAACTTAAAAGTTAACAAAGAGCAGTCATAGCAGGCAAGATGAAACCGCCTTCAGATATCAATGATAGTCAATACCAACCGATAGCAATCGATGTAATTTAGGGAAACATTTACCTTTTCATTAATTTTTTAGCCCACTTGAGGTTCAGCTTGGATGGCAAAGCGAATTCGCGTAATGGAAGTCACATTGGGGACGCGAGTTCAAAACCCGACCTGTACAAAAATACCACGGTAATTTCTTGTCAACGTGACAAACACCATGTAAAGTGGTTTTCATCGGTTTGTTTTTTACAGCTTTAGTCCGGTTCGACAAACAAGACACGCGTTCTTCCAGCTTTTAAAGCATTTTATTTTCGACTATACTTAGAGCTATAGTTAAAGTTTTCTTGTTTGAAATCACAATTTTGTTAACTCTTTAAAAGAAGCGTGCAAGCATCAATGACGATCTCCAACACGTCTTGTGATTGTTTGCGGATAAACAACGCTTAAGATCGTTTAGGTCCCACACCCACGACTTGTTTGTTTGTTTTTACAACAAATTCTTATTCTTTTTATTCTTCTTCTTGTGACACTACGCAGTTTTTCATACAAGCATCATAAAGATCATTTTAGAGATCTTCCAATAACTGCCAAGTAGGTTTTACAATTCAGTTAAATTGTTAAAAAAGTGTAATACGTAATGCTTGAAAGGGTTTCTAACATAATAATATAATCCTTCCTCGCTTTTGTTGTTTTATTGGGTGCAATGGGTTTAATAAGCTCACGGATTGAATTCCGAGGCTGTCAGACTATAAGCTTTTTGCATACATACACTATCCAGGCAAGTGATTGACACTTCTAATAATCATTTCGATTAGTCGTTTTAATCTTGATCGAACGTTAACCTTGAAATGTTTCAAAAAGTGTAATACGTAATACTTCACCTTTTTTTTTCGAGACAAAAATGTATTAAGGGGGGTGGTTTTCTTGTCGCATTTCATTTTCCTCGCCGACTAAATATTTGAGGTTCCATAGCTTATTGCTTTCAGCAATTCTTCACTTAATAAGACGGGCCTGCAGGCCACCGTCTTTTGGTTCTACGAAAGTTTCGTCGTAGTTGGTTGTTCAAAGTCACGATGATTGATTAGTTGCTTACTGATATCCTATGGGGGTGGGGACGAAGAGGGCTTATGTTTTGACCGTGCTTTTGTTGGAGACAAGGGCAGGTTATTGCAATACTTCGACCAAGCTTATTTGGAGGGTACACATTGAAAAACGGTGGCCCGACAAATTGTTGTGCGCAACAATTTTCTAGAGGGTTTTGGAAATTATACGGATCAAAGTGCGCCATTTGAAAGAGACAAACAAATGGGAAAGCTCTGGAAAGCTCGATTCAATTGGACTGGACGTTAAAAGGCTCAAAACTGGTCAAGGGAACGAACTAGTTGTTCCAGGTCAGAATATAGCATTTTCCTCAAAGGGGAAGGCCTATCCGAATGTCGGCAACTTTCTGTAGCCTTTTCTGGATAAAACTGGAACACGTATAACTAGGAATTTCTTTGTTATGACCTTGTAATCGAAACATTTCAGTGTTGTCGCACAGAATGTGCCAATTCATTCATCTGAAACCTAGCTCATATAAAGAAGGGAGAAACTAGATTAATTTTGTCGAAACAAAACATGTAGCGGTAAAAACAAACTTAGTCCAATAAAATGAATGACCAGATTTACAAGAAAAAACCTATTACCCGAGGCGTTTAGGTCGAGATCAACTTTCGACAACTAGTCACGCAAATATACAGGTAACACAATTTTAGAAAACGCACGCCATTATTGCTGCATTGCAAAATACTGAAAATGCAAGGCCTGGAGGAAAATTCAAAGATTTAATTCTAGCATCGGCAGTTTGATATGAAATTTTTCCTGCGGATATCGCGAATACTGAACGTTTACCTTTTTATATCATACTCTTTGAGTACATGGATACGTTTAAGTCGTGTAAAGAAGCAATTGTCTCTTTCTTGACTTTTTGATTTGATCTCTCTTTGAGCCTGGGGTGTGCATTTCTGTTTGTTATTTAGGGACAAAAATAAAAGGGCCACGGGGATAGTGCACGTTTACCAACTTCAAGGTTTACGACTCAAACTAGGAGAAAACAAAATGGGGCATATTGTCCAACTTTATAAATGGTTTTTTCCGTTACTTTCTTTCCTCCTTTCTTACCCCCCCTCCACCCCTCTCTACTGGCTAGTAGGCAAGCAAACTGTTGACTAGATTTATCTTAAGTGTAGTTTTACAGTATTTACTTCTGTTTCAATACGGCTTTCATGTAAAAAAATTTTGTAACTTATGAAATTACCGTATTCAAATAAAAGTGAATCAATCAATCAATTAATTTCTCTCTCTCTCTCTCTCTCTCTCTCTCTCTCTCTCTCTCTCTCTCTCTCTCTCTTTCTCTCTCTCTCTCTCTCTCTCTAAAACTCTAAAAGTGAATAATAAATCTTTTACTGAGCCTTCGGATATCAGCGACATCCTCAATTGGCACTTCGTCTCAATTGGTCCTAATCTTGCCTCGGCGTTACCTATTGGAGATGCCGATTTTGAAAGCTACATAACTCCAGCTAGGTAAGTTTTCAGATTAAAACATACGACCGCAGACGTGGTTTTCAAAATTTTAAAGAAGTTGTCTCCTCACAAGGCCACTGGTCTTGATAATATTTCTTGTAGACTTCTGAAAGAAGCAGCACCTATCATTTCTGTTTCTCTGGCAATGATTATCAATGGAAGTATAGTTTCTGGTGTTTTTCCTTCAAAATGGAAAATAGCAAAAATCTTTCCTCTTTTTAAAGCAAATGACCGCACCGATCCGCATAATTACAGGCCGATCTCAGTCTTATCAACTGTATCAAAAGTCTGTGAAAGGGTCGTATACGATCAACTTTATGCCTATTTAACGGAGAATGCTCTTCTAACTAAGTTCAGTCTGGTTTTCGCTCCCTCAATTCCACAGTTACAGCTTTGCTAGATGTTACAAATGAATGGTATTTAAACATTGACAGAGGTATGACAAACTCGGTCGTATTTTTAGACCTAGCGAAAGCCTTTGATACTGTTTCACGCGCAATCCTATTACGAAAGCTTGAGCTTTATGGTGTCAAGGGAACTACTCTTGGCTGGTTTCAATCATATCTGTCCAATAGGCAGCAACATTGTGTCGTAGAGGGTAGCATTTCAAAATCCCAAAGAGTTGCTTGTGGAGTACCTCAGGGGTCAATTTTAGGTCCTTTATTGTTTCTTTTATACATTAACGACCTCCCTGTGTGCTTACAATTTACTAAACCTCACATGTATGCTGACGACACTATACTAAGTGCTGCTGCAGAATCGACTATTGAAGTTCAATCGAGGATAAATCAAGATTTATTTAATGTTGGAAACTGGTTGGTGGCAAACAAACTTAGTATAAATGTTGCTAAAACTGAACATATGTTTTTCGGCTCAAATTTTAGATTGTCCAATCTCGGAAAAACACTCCCAATTTTCGTAGGTGATAAACAAATTAAGCGAGTTAAACATACGAAATACCTTGGAGTTCACTTGGATGAAAACCTCAAATGGGAAGAACATGTTGATAATATATGTTCAAAGATAAATCGCTCCATAAATGGTCTAAGGCAGGCTCGAGATTATGTCGATCTGGATGTATTGAAAACAATATATAATGCCTTAATCCAGCCTGTCTTCGACTACTGTGATGCCGTTTGGGGTAACCTGAACAAAGGACTCGCGAGTAAAATTCAAAAATTACAAAACAGGGCTGCCCGTGTAATTACCTTTCAGGGCTATGATACGAGATCAGAAGACCTCCTTGAATTCCTTAATTGGGATAATCTAGCATTGCGAAGGAACAAACGGCTTTGCCTTCTAATGTATGACACTATTCACAAAAAAGTTCCGCAATATTTGAGCGATCTTTTTCCATTAAGCTGTGTTAGCAACCCCTACAAATCTCGTCTTAGAGAAAATACATTAAAGATAGAAATGACGCATATTCCAAGAACTGAATCCTTCAAAGGTTCTTTTTCTTATAGGGGAGCAAAACTGTGGAATTCTCTCCCTTTGAATGTAAAATCAGCAAAATCTAAAGCCATATCTAAAAAGGACCTTACCGACTGTCACGCCGTCGCTTAATCCGTATTTTTATTGTCAATTTCTCCTTTTTTCTCATTGTAATGTAAATTAAAAATTTTTTTATCTACAAATGTATAATATTCATTATATAACTATAGGCAATTTGTTTGGCTAATATAAAATCTATTACATACGGCTTTCGCGTAAAGAAGTTGTAAACTTACGAAATTGCCGTGTTTAAATAAAAAATTCATTCTCTCTCTCTCTCTCTCTCTCTCTCTCTCTCTCTCTCTCTCTCTCCCTTTTTCCTTTTTCTTTCTCGAGCTCGAACAATCTTACTCGCTTTCTTAGCAGACATCAACCAATAATCAATAATTACAACCAAAATTTTCAATTCATACGTCCCAGTAGATATTCAGAAGGCTTAACAAGGCATTAAAAAGGCGTCGACTTATAATAATATTATTACTATTGAAATCACTTTCACTCACATGTTCATTTTTGAAATGCAGGACACAGTCGCGTACCTATTGACGCCACTTTAGATGTTGCGCTTATTGACCAAACGTGGAACTATGAATTAGTAGAACCTCAGTCCCGGCCGTCCAGAGAGTTAATCGAGACATTTGAATACCAGGTGAATTTTCAATTTTGCCAACTATATCTCATTCATTGTAAGGATTATACCAAGTTTAAATAATTTAAAGTTGAACCCTTTTTAGGCCTGCTTGACTTTGGTCTCTTAGAGACAGGAAGTTTAACTTTCCCTCCCTAGGCCTATGATCCTAGAAACCCAGTAGTGTTCACGGTACAGCAATCAAGACTTGAAGGATTAATGGCACATCAAAGGTACCTCTAAGGTCGGTAACATGAGTCGATGACGTCACATGACGTGGAATTACGCTGTGATCGAATAACCACCATCTTAGATTTAGTAGCTTGGATTTCTTGATTTTTGCGTGACCTTAGAAGTCAGCAAAACTAGATCAAAAGTGATAAAAAAATAACAACGAAAGAATGTTTGACTGGTTTAAAAGCAAGGACCATAGCAAAAATGATTTGCCACCGTTTGGCCGATGCCTAAATCCGAAGGTTGCTGGTTATTCCTGGGAAAATTTGTAAAGTCTTCTGCCCTTGAAACCCGTGGTTGGATGCCGCCCTTCCCTCTCTTCCGGCTATAGACATTTAAAAAAGAAAAAGAAAAAACAAGAAGGCTACGTTATCCAGACCTTGATTTAGATCCCGATTTCATGATCTCACTTATTTTATTGCATTAGATCGCAGGATGAAACAGCTAAACATAATTTTTTTTTTATTAGATGGCCAACTTTAACAACTCTCTCGATTCTGTTGCTGGGAACATTTTAAGAGCTGAGTTATCTAATTTCAGGTGAGCTAACTAAAGTAGTACTCGACATATGACCTATTTCCGCCAGCACTGTCACCACCGATATCAACCACTACCATTGCCATCACCGCCACACCACCACCATCGTCATTACCACGATGATCATGATTTTTATCACCAACGTCACCATCACAATCATCATCAACATTGCCGTCGTTGTCGTCTCATCATCATCATCATCATCATCATCATCATCATCATCATCATCATCATCATCATCATCGTCATCATCATCGTCATCATCATCATCATTATCATGGGTAGGTATCATTGGCGTCATCTTCATCACCATCGTCGTCAATGTCATTACAATTATCATTATCATCACAATAATCGTCCAGTGAATTCTTTATTGTATCAGGAAATTGCATCACTCTCTGAATCATACTTAAAAATTCTAGAATACTGACTAGCGGGCCTTCCTTGGTTAGTCAATAAATGACTACATGACATATGTTTTGCAGTCCACACAACAAGACAAGTGTAGCAGCGACGATGTTCCTTAGATTCAACCGGAGTACTTGGGAAGCGCTGCTTCAATTACAGGACGCCTTTGAAAATGGAACTTTGTTGAAGTCTAGGATTAAGATCCTAAACTGCACGGCCACCGATGACTGTAAGCCACAAATAAATAAATAAATAAATAAATAAAATGAGATGTTAGGTTACTGAATAGAACCATCAACTGATTCGTGTTCGGAAATCAGCAGTAAGGTTGTTTCACATTAACACATTTACATTTACAAGCAAGGCTTAGATACAAAAACACGGATTTTTTTAGATTAATAGACAGTGAAAACGTTTTCGGAAGGTCTAAGAGGCCCAAAAAACTCTGTATAATATCTTAAAACTATACTTGGTGAAGTGGATAGGCAAGAGGCGTTTAAACGGAATGCCAGCACGTGAGCATTTCTTACATTTAACTTTGCACTGCCTCTAACGTTAAAATGTGAAATAAATGTTATTTGAATTAAAATAGCTCTGTCCCGGTTAGAAATCTCTGAGCAAAAAGCCTAATTTTTTGTGCTGCGCAATCGGCTCCATAAGGGCATCACAAGCCCACTTTTCTTGTATAGAATGTATGAAGGTAGTATTATTTATATGTAATCGCCCTTGTATTGAACTAATCAATTATGTTATTTTATGCAGCGTTCTGTAGTGTTCCCGATATGTTTGGATGTGACCGTTGGCCAAGTGGCTTGCGAGTTTATTTTCGCTACCTCCAAGTAGGACACACTGGTCTTATATACGGTTACACGATAATCGCTCGCGAACTTGGAAGCCTCTCGTGGAAAGTGGGAAAGCGTCGAACGGGTACTTTCGGACCATCCTGGTACGGAGATGTTGGTTATCTTAAACCGTTTACATACCATAGTGTACGCGTTTTCCCTTACAGTGTTCTTGGATACAGACTTGGAAGTGAGCTAAAAATCATTCAAACCGCAGAGGCAGGTAAGAAACAGTACCTCTTTGCTAGTAATTCCAGTATGACAGGTTCTGTCGCGTGGTTCTCTCTGTGATAAACTCACGAGCGATACAATTCCGTACAATTTGTAAATGTAATAGGAATACGTATTGTCTAATTTTGAGGTTAGTTACGAGGACTATCAAGTTGTACCAGGCCGTAGACTGAGACCTATTGGCAGTCAGAAGAATTTCTGTAATCCAGTTGTCTCCAAAATTGTATAGTATCCCCTCTACGTGCTAATTATATTGTGTACGAGGCGACGTGCTGTCCAGTTTGGAAAATAATTGGACAGTTGCTTGAATGGATTTCGGGTTAGCAATACAATTAGTTTAAAAATAGATGGGAAAATAAGGGAGCTTCCCTATGGATCTTTTAAAGAGAGGAACAATTAGCCTCGTCTATTTATGTTGCTCTCCTCCTAACTTTTATAGGTCCGAGTGCTGCACCGAACATAACAAACCTTTTCAACACCAGTTCGACCACTCTATTTGTGACGTGGCTGCACGACATTCCACCAGAAATGTACAATGGCATATTGATTGGTTACCAAGTAAGGTGGCAAGGGTCTGGGTCAAGTTCGTCTGTGCTACTGGGACTTCAAGCGAACAGCTACAACATAACAGGCTTGAATAAATATACGTCGTACAACGTTTTCGTGGCTGGACGTACGAATGGTGGAGTTGGAGTTGAAAGGAAAAAAACGGTCATGACAGATGAAGATAGTAAGAAAATTTGTTTCATAATTGACACCTCAGAACAATGTAAATGGTTTGAGCCCAGGAGGCATATAATAAGTCGCAGAAGTGTGATCGTCAGGGTGATTGTAGACCCGAGAAGGACAGTTTGTGATGACACTGACTGAAGTCTCGATAACCTCGACTCTGATGATGACTTCGGCTCAGGTTGTCAAAAAGTCACTGAATGTTATCACAAAAAGTCCTTCTCAGGACCACACTCACCTGGACGATCATACTTCACCGACCTATGACACTTTTTCAAAAAATTAGACATTTGTGTAGGTCTACGCAATTTTCAGAATATCTGCAATATAACTCAATACAGCGCATCCTTAGATACTTGTGCGTTTTGTAAGTTTACTTTTTAGTGTAGCCTAGGAAAGGAGTATTATAAGGGGCGATGCGTCGTGGAGAAGCTTATTAAGTCTCATAGTTGAAAACTTCTACGTGAAATGTCAGTGCCGTCATAGATTGTTGCTGAGAAACGGGCTGCTGTGGACAACACCTGTTAACTAGTTGTTCCCAAGGAGACAGAGCTTATACGAGCATGTGCGGGTGACTGTACAGCCAAGCTAGAATAAAGCGGCAAATGCAAAGGATGGAATGACTTTGCGAACTGGCGTGTGGCATGAGGTGCGGTATGACTTTCAGTAATAAGTGCGCCTGCTTTTTTGCCCTAATTTCTAAGAAATGCCGATTTCTGTGATTGCGGGCTCAATCCACCGCATGGGGAAACTTCATGAGACAGCGGTGTAAAAGGGGCTACACGGTGAAAATCAGATGACAGATGCTAGTTAACCACGGAGAAGAAGTCACTTTGCCCCAGGATCCTGGTGATTTGGTCACTCGGGTAGCCAACGAGCCAACTTTTCATACGTTTACTTACAAAACGATGTGACACCTTTTGCTTGACAAACTCAAAGTTGGCTCAGCTAGCAGGGAGACCCACCCCGGACAACATTATTTCCAAATATAGACCTTCACGGGCCAACTCTTTAATCTTCGTGTAATCTCTGCTTTGGAAAAAACTACTAATTCGAAGAAGTTACATCTATGAAATTTGAAGAAGCAGTGGCCACATTGATTGAATCAATTCAAGAAACACGTGAAAAGAACGCGCACATTGTAGAGCAAATAAATAGTCAATGAATCACTTCCAAGGGAAAGAAACAATGTGTCGTGACCCGCATACCCGGGGTAGCTTTTTTTTTAACTTCAACGGAACTTTCAGTACATTAAAAAGAGAACGAAGAGAATGAATTTGCAAAAATTAATGCGCGTTGATGTCATTCAGTCGAAAACTTGACAATTTGTTTTAATTTATCGTTTTTGTTTTTTCTGTAGTTCCTTCAGAAGCGCCCCGCGGATTAACTGTCATTGCAAGCAGTAGTACGACCCTGATAGTACAGTGGAATCAAGTCCGTTCTTGCTGTAGACATGGTATAATCAGAGGATACTACGTGCTGTTTGCAGATGCTGAACTTCAACAGAATATAAGCTACACGAGAGTAAATGAGACTACCTTCTCAATGGAATTCAATAACCTTCTTCCTTATTATGCCTATAGCGTATCAGTGGCACCCTTCACCGTAAAAGGAATTGGACCTGCATCTCAAAAAGTAAAGTTAACTGGGGAAGAAGGTCAGTCAATGATGAGAAACTCAACACCAATAGGCTTGCATTTTAAAACAAAGTGCAAAGCTGTAACTTCCGCAGCAGTTCTAATCCTCGAAATCGGGAACGTGGTCGCTTCTGCTACGAGAGGAGCCATATTTAGTGTTTGACAACTGATTCAATCGACATGCTATAAATGATGTTTACCTACGAAGGCGGCCGCTTTAACAGACGTAATTAACAGCGGTTACCCTAAGAGATTCAACAGTTACAAACAATTGCAACTGGCCTTGCGATCAAAAAGTTAGTGAACAGAAAAACATACAGTTCACTATTGCTCCTAAAATCTTTTCTATATCTTGTTCTTTCTGAAACAGCTCCTGTCAATCCTGCCAATGTCTCTGCTTGGGCTCATAGTTCTACATCCATTTCCGTCCAGTGGTCATTCGATAATTCCACCAGAAATGTGCTAGGGGTCTTAAGAGGCTTCAGAGTTCGCATAAATGAACAATATGGTGGAAACCCTTCTACAGTTACAGTAGCACCTAGTGTCTTGTCACGAATGCTGACTGATCTCAAACCATACAATGAGTACAACGTGACCGTGGGAGCGTTCACACTAGCTGGAGAGACAAAAAGTACTGTTGTTTGCGTTCGCACTCCGCAAGACGGTAGGTGGGGAAATAAGCAAACCCCGAAGAAATTTAAAACGGGTTTCTATAGTTTTTGCAGAAATTTATCATGGACTAGTATGAATACAGGAATTTGCTTGACACAATCGTCATTGTTTATCAACAATTAGTTCGAGAGTCCGAGATTTCTATGAGCCCATTGTCTGAAGTAGATGGTAAATTACAATGAAGAGGTGAAGGGTACATGAAATGTGGCGGCGCCGCGAGTTACCGTGACCTGCTCCCGTCTGGCTTCGTAGCTCAGTTGGTAGAACATCAAAATATGGGAGTCGGGGAGTCGAATACCTTCGAGGTCTTACTGGGAATTTAATGGATTTGGATCCAAACAGCAGAGTTACCTCTCTGATTTCTCAGTTGTTATACCATTACTGCGCGGAACGGCAGCTCATGTAGTCAACGAAACGAGTTGGCCTGCGAGATCTCAAATTATGACCATTCAAGAGGACGCCATTACTCAGTTTTTCCCTCTTGTGCTGTTTGTTTTTTACCAAGTAACAAAATAAAAGTTGAAAAATTGTTTTTAAATGTTTATTCTAGTGAGAGTACTTTTTGGAGAGTGGGGCTAACCATGACTTCCCAATATCATTTAGTTCCAGGAGCTCCACCGAGTGACGTATCAACACACAACATAAGTTCTACTGCGATCATAGCTCGCTGGGGACCCATTCCATCAGCCTCCCAAAACGGAATCATCCTGGGATTTCATATGATTTTGATGCTGGACTCAGACGTAGAACGTAACCTTACAGTCCCGCCAAGTACAAGAGAAATGGTGGTCAAAGAATTAACGAAGTATACAACTTATCAAGTCTCGCTATCAGGCTTTACTGTGATAGGAAGAGGGGTACACAGTGCGCCTCTTAACGTCACAACTGATGAGGACGGTAACTATTCCTCCTCTTCCATTATTTAACCCTTCCTCTCTGATAGAGCTTGATAACGCAGATCTAAACAGTCCTTTTGATTCTTTGAAACAAGTCGAACCCGCGGTTTCAACCAATTAGAAGGCCTACCCGATCTGGGTAGCGTTACGTCATCACTAGGGCATTTTTGAGTTCATTGTTACACGTTGACTGGCGGAGACGCAACGTGGTCTGTTTTCTCAGACCTGGCCGCTCGTGTCCATACTCGTCTTACGCCTACTGGAGACTAGGTTTCGTACAGGGAGCATACACAAATGGTGTGACCGTTTTGTTGTGAGTGATTGATGGTATTTTTATAGTATGGGGAATGTCGACGACTACACTTATGTATGAATTCCGGTTCTGGTGTACTTCTATTGCCATATCTAGACCAGACAGCGCTAAACAGTTTGGCAAATCTTTTGCTGATAACGTCTAGTGTCATGTGTCTGTATGTCTGTTCACTATGATGATGAAAAATTCAGTAACCAAATAAGGGCGCGAAATTTGACGGTGAATCAACATTGACAAGTAGACTGCTATTTCCTTATTTACGCTGTAAACGGGTTGTCTGCGCACAGGTAATAGAAACTGAACAAACCCCACCTGTAATGTCAGACTCAAGAAACCTACAGGGGCTTTAACTTCTGTGTTCAACAAGCTCACCAAGGTTGTGACGTATTTCTAGTATTTCGTTATTTTCAGTAAGTATAGTTTACCATGCAAGGCCAATACCATCTAAAATGTCATATTTTTGTCTTAAGTTCCTAGTTCTGCACCCGACGTGGTAGGGGACATGTTAAGTGCCACAAGTATCCAAGTGACCATACAGCCTCTTCCGTCTGAATTTGTCCATGGTATATTAAGAGGATACAAGATGATCTATCAAAGTGTTGACCAACATCCATCAACGGTTGTTGTACGCATATTGGAAGTGAATCAGTCAGTTGTTCAATTGACTGGCCTCAATGAATTCGCAAATTACAGCGTCCAGGTATCAGCATTTACTTCAAAAGGACCTGGACCCAGCAGTGCGCCATTTTATTTCATGACAGAAGAAGATGGTACTGTAGTCTGTATTGACAGTTGTAAACTAGCTGGCTTTGTATTTTTAGCCCCGGGACAAACGGATGCAACATTGTAATCCAACAGCATTCAAGTACGTCGAATTCAACTTCTTACACGCGTGTGGCCACCCTGTTAATTGAAATTAGATGATGTTACACAACGTCGTATTACCATCAAACCTTTGGTCCAATACCGTTCATCGTTTCTTTCGTTCTCAGGTGTGAACAACAATGACAAATTCGTTAGACTGGCACGTGCATCAATGATGAACACATGCACTTGCAGGAAAAATTAACTGGCATCATTCAGTGGGGTGGCCAAACGTGCTCAAAAAGTTTTATTCAACAACGAGGAATAATGCTGAATCGAGATGTTGAGCTCGTTCGACCTCCTTGTTCACCATCCTACAACAAAGTCGTACTCGTCAATGTTGGATAATGTCGAATCCGTTTGTCAGGGATCTTAGATTGCATGCCCAGTTAATAAAACGAGGTTTAAAGATTGACATCCAAGGCTGAGCCATCCTTAGATAAACATGAAGTTTGAATGTCGACTTTTTTAATGAGTTGTCGATGAGGACATATGGAAATTTTTGCCCTTCAGTTTTGACTTTGGATAATCTAAATCTGTAACATAAATAAGCAGTTAGAAAAAGCTCCCAAACAAACAGAGTAAACACTTATGGAAGACTTTTGAAAGCACGAATTATCATTAATCGGCTTTCGTGCAAATTAAGAGTATAATGTAAATTTTCAAGACCACAAAAATCTTTAATCGTAGCATATAAAACTAAATGTGTCCATTGTCACTTGTGTAAGCTGTAGAAAGAAAGAGGTAAAGCAGATCTTAGATCAAATCTTAAATTAATTTATTTCATCCAAGTCGTCATTCTGTCATCATTTTTTGCTCCTCTTTGTCCCACAGGGGGCCCACCATAAACTGCCATTGGTCTCTTTTTAACGCAGCTTTTTTTGATGTGGCTTCTACCCAGACCATGTTGATCTTCTCCAAGTGTAGTCGGACTCTTCGCTTTGTCTGCCACTCTCCCTTATCCCTGGGATTCCAGACTATAATGGGCTATACGTATAATGGACTATGTTCTTCTCGTCCTTTCCCGATGTATAGCCTATCCATCTGAAATGCCTCCTCTTAATAGTGGCGTCAATTCGTTCCCGAAGTTGTTATTTCACTTCACTTAAAAGATTTGTTTCTTTGCAGTTCCAGTTTCCCCGCCGTTAAACCTGATTGCCAACAGCAGTTCCACCGAGATTCAGCTGAGTTGGCAGCCAATTCCACCGGATGACGTCAATGGAATACTACTGGGTTACAAAATTCTTTTTCGTCAACAAGGCACAGCTCAGTGGACCGAACAAATTGTGCCTCACTCTGCTCTAGAGGCCACTGTCGCTAGTCTCTCTGAGTACACTGATTATGAGATCAAAATTATGGGATATAACTCAAAAGGGCAAGGACCATTCAGTCCTATTCTAAACGCAAGAACAAAAGGTAATGTGGATTTCCAATCTGTTATTATAGACACATTGTTTGAAACTATTCTGGTTACGTTTACTGCCGAATGAAACTAGCATTGTGGTCTAAGTTTAGACAAAGAGGATATGGCGATATGATATACAGTTTCATCAAACGACTATGTTGTCATACATAGTGAAAAGCATCACGAAGGGAATTGTAATAGGAAGGTGTTGGCAATCTTCTATTATTCCATTTATTGATAGTCGGAATTTTCTTTCCCAAACCAGCCTAAGAAAGTGATTTAGCGGTTACATATGCTCGGAATCTGAGCAGGATTTCACGGCTGCTTTTGAGAAACCACTAGGCCATACCGCTCACGGTTGATACTTTTTACAAACTATTTTTTTCCCCTTTCACAGACACAGATGAGTGTAAAACTGGTCGTCACAACTGCAGTGCCTTTTCAGAGTGCGTCAATACACTGGGTGCCTTCAGATGCGCCTGCTGGAGTGGATTTGAAGGCGATGGCGTCCACTGCACAGGTAATAAATTTAGCTGCGCTACATAAGATTTGCGAGGGACAGTTTCTCTTGCGGACCTAAATACGTTTGTGCTTTTGGGACTTTTAAATCAAATCTTTACAAACATTGTGAAAACAAACAGCAAAGTAGTAGCGTGCTGTAGATGAGCTGTTATTTGGTCATTCACATTGCGTGATTTCGTCTACAAATTCAAAACTTACAGCCTCATCCTTAGCATAATAAACAGTACCAACCGTACTTTTCTTAATAGGGGAGCAGTAATGACGTAGTGGTGAGAGAGAGCTTGCATTCCAACAATCTGGCTCGCGTTCCACTGTTAGACTCGGCATCTTGTTTGAAGTGAATTGGTTGTGGTAGTGGATTATCATCCTGGTTGGGAGCGTTTTCTCTGGGTTGTGCTATCTCCCCCAACCCGCCTTACAAAAACTAACATTCATTTTCTTAATTCCAATTGACAGTACCACAGAAATCGTCTGGTTCTCATGCACACAATAAAAATAAGAACCACAAGGCATGACTCAATTATTTGTTTGGGGGGTTATTAAATTGGGGAGGGTAATCTTCAATGTAAGGCTGTCCTCAATTTTACTGTTTTTGTTAACTAATGTTCCGACTACGTGGCCGGAGATTGTCTTCAGATTCATTAGAATGACGTTTTGTAAATTGTTTTAAGCCTCTGGTAATGTACTGAATGGTCCGTAACGCTGTGTTGGTGTCTACACCATTGCAGATATCAATGAATGTAAGTCAAGTCCGTGCCTATATCAGGACATCTGTATCAATGGCGACGGATCATTTTTCTGTTTAAAGATTACGAATGCTAAAGGTAAATATTTAGTGCCAGGAAACAACTGAACGTACATTTGTGTGGGTAGACTTAAAAGTTGTGCTTGTTAATTAAAAAAGTTATACGGGATACTACCCATGAAAAATCACAACCAGTAGCTAAAGCCGTGAAAAACAGATGCTTTCAATGTCATTGCACTCATTTGAATCTCAACACTGGAATGAAGGACGGAAAGGAAGGAGAGAAAACGGAAGCAACATCTTTTAAGGTGTCTTTGTTTAGGTCATTTCCGGTGGAATAGTTTGGTTGATATATTGGTCGTATTATTTCATCATCATCATCATCATCATCATCACCATCGTCGTCGTCGTCGTCGTCGTCGTCGTCGTCTTCATCATCATCATCATCATCATCATCATCATCATCATCATCATCACCATCATCATCATCATCATCATCATCATTATCATCATCACTTCTTTAATCCCTAAGCGTTGTATAAGGCACAAAAATAGTTCTGGACTCCTCCAGGTTATCTTCTCCAATTTCTGGCGAGTTAGATAGGCCAAGCGTGTCAGTCTTTTTGCACTTAGTGCAATTGTCGACCAAGCAGAAGTGGTATTGCTTTTTATGACCTTAGTGACACTACAGTGCCATTCTCTTACACATGCTATTCAACTTTATCGACATTTCTTTGTATTTTCACTTTTTAGATGATTCATCTTGTGTCTTTGAATCTCGTGCAAGAATCCTGAATATCGACAAAAATGTTAACACTACAACAGAGCTGAGAAAAGTGGAACATTACTTATTTAGAACAGAAGTGGATACCAATTGCAGTGGACTAAGCTCTGAGTGGAAAGTTGCCAACGTGACCTTAATGCCATTCACCGTGGGAACAGCTTATTTCACGACTGTTGGCTTGGGTTCAGAGTGGAGCGACATTAGTTCTCTTGACCTTGGGATTTATTTGGTGGAATTTATTGTTTATTTCCAAGATTTCTACTTCCTGGATTATGGTTTTGTAAACTTGTTACCTTCCCAACCAGTTGCAATTATTGCAGGCGGGTCAGAGGTCTCAAGAAAGCACAACTCAATCATAACCTTGGACGCGTCTCCTTCTTATGACTTGGACCTTGGGCCAGGAATTTATGAAGGCATGACATTCGCGTGGTCATGTTCAGACAGTTCTGGAGAAGGTTGCTTTGGATCTCAAGGTCATACACTGAATGAAACTGGTAGAATGGTCTCCTTGGATACAAGCGCAATGCAAGTTAACCAGCACTATGACATTAAGTTAACAGTGTTTGAGAACGGCATGAACAGCAGCTTTGTACAGCGAATTGTAATCGTCACTGGAGATCCTCTCTATGTTGAGATGAAGTAAGATATGTTTTTTAATTTCACTGAGTGGACTGTAGTCAATCCGGAATATCCCAGTGATATTTTGAGACCAGAGCAACTAGCAACCTAGAATTAAAAGCACTGTAATAGGTCATGATATTTTGTGCTCACCTGTTGCACACAAGCTCTATGGAGGGGCTACTCAGGATCTTTTATTCAAGTTTTTACCCTTTAGAACATCATCCACAAAACAGAAATAGATACCCAAAAAAGGAACCAGCGTAATACACTTTTTAAGAACGTACTGCTCAGTAGCTTTCATTTGAATGGTCAAAGGTAACGACTTCATTCAGACGATCATAATTTAAAACTACCTTACACAGCATAATGAACAGCCGGATGCGGAAAGTACTGCCTAACAGCTTTCGTTTAAGTAAAACGACTTGCTTAGAATTTCATAAAATGAGGCATATTCCCCTTCTTTTCAGCTGCATCATGAATTGTGGATTTCAAGTCAACCCAACAGTGAAGGTGACTCTTACTTCAAACTGCACAAACTCTCCTTGCCATAAAGAGAACGCTCAGCTAATATATCAGTGGACCTTATTCATACAAAGTACATTGAATGCATCATGGACAAGAGTTGATCAACTTGAGAGCGTGGCTAGAACTACACTCAATTCTAGCTCTTTGGTTATTAATCCAAATACACTTCTTCCTGGACGCAACTATCGTCTAAAGGTCGCTTTAGACAATGTAAAGGGTGGGAGTTCCAGTGGATTTTCGGTGTGGCGTTTCACGACATTCCCTGTTCCCAGTGGAGGGGTCTGCAATGCAAACTTATCAACAGGAGTGGCAGTGCAAGAAACATTTACTTTAACTTGCACCAGCTGGCAAAGTCCAAACCAACCACTTCTTTACGAGTTCATGATAACCTTAGCACAAGGCACGAGAACCATTCTGTCATACGGATATTCTTCCGTCGCAGAAATAACACTGCCTCCTGGAGATCCTTCGAAAAATTATTCTCTGACAATCGATGTCTATATAATGAGCTCCACGGGCTCTAGAACGAAGACTACGATTAAAGTCCAGGTTGGTGAAAAGGCTGAAGATTTTTGTGAAATGATGTTACTACGTCAGGAGATAGACACAGAGATGGTGCAGTGGCGAGAGCCTTCACCTGCCACCATTTTGGTGCTATACGTAGAGTGTGTGGAAAATCCGAATAGCAAATTGTCGCAGATAGTCAGTAATATTAGGCTTCTGGCGATATTTGCCACTATTCCTGACTATTCGCGACTTATTGACTAGTTGTCACCGGTTGTCACTCTTTGTCGTTGTTTGTTGCTACAATTCTTTAGGGATTGTCACTATTTAGCACCCTTCGCGACTATTCGCTATTTGGGTTTTCCAGACATCTCTACATCTATGTTGAGTTGTTTGTTTTTACTCGTCTTTTTTTGGTCAGATACGTTTTCAGGCAGGCCCCTTTTATCACTGGAAAACTCCTCTATCTTAAGGCAGTTTATTTTTGCCATTATTTTTAACTTTTAGGTGTTACCTTGGCCTTTACTGGGTGAAGAGGAGGTGTCTGGTAGGATACGTCGTCGTGTGAAAGTTTCTTTTGGCCTACTTGTTGATCGAGGCAATCTGGGTGAAGAAGAGGTGTCTGGTAGGATAATTCATCTTTTGGAAGGTTTTTTTGCCCCATTTATTGATCGTGGGGCTCTGAATCGTGCCACGCAATTGGCCTTTGCTCTTTTGCGATCGCTAGAACTGCAAGGAGACGAAATTATACGCAAAGAAAGCAGAACTCAGGTAAGAGGTTAACGACTTTTGCTTTCAGTAGATCTTAATTTGAAAACAAAATTTAAGGCAAACAGTACCACACGGAGTACTGCCAGGAAGGCTGTTATTTGAATATTAGCACTTGAGAATTTCCTGCAAAAACCCAAAACTTAGAAACATCTTGCACAATTTACACTGAAACTAAGAAAACCGTGAACATTAACATTATTTCTGCAATGTTTATTGTGTTGGAAAAGAAAACCAATCAGATAAGACATGACTAAACCGCAAGACGTAATTAATTAATTTTGTGGTTTGTGTGGGGGTTTTTTGCGGGTTGATCTCGGGTCTGATTGTTTGAGGCACAGGGAACATTCCCAAAATAATTCTTAGAGCGCTTTTCAAATGAGTGTCGTAAAACCAAAACCAAAGTAATTACCCCAGCCAATCACAACAAACACAAATTACCCAATGAACCAATCAGAACTCGAAGCAAATACATGTAACCGGCTCCAAGTGCGGGAAAACGCGTGCGAGCAAGTGGCGATTGGTTTGAGTTTTACTTCTGATTGGTCGTGAAAGTGGCGCGAGATTTTTTAACCAATCACAGAGCGAAGTAAAGCAAAACCAAAGCAAACCGTGAATTGCTTTCGACACTCAATTGAAAACCGCTCTAGTGCCCACGTTTTTATTAGTTGCCAAGTAATAAACAACACCAAAGGAAACTAATGCATAGTAGCTTTCATTTCAAGGGTTCACAAACTCCAATGGTATGTCCATTTTTTAACTAGAATGGTCAAAGAATCAAAAATTAAAACCATATTACATGGCTTAAGTGATTGCAAAGGCCGAGAAGAAACATACGGACGTAAACAAGGTTCAGTGACTTTTGAGGTTGCTTAATTCTATTCATTTGTAGGGTCCTCCACTCCAAAACAAACAAGCAAACAAATAAACAAACAAACTAACTAAGTGACTGACAAACAAACATACGCGCTATTATTTTTTCTATAGATAAAAAGCTTTATCATATCGTTACTAAGCAAAGTGGATATCCGAGACCTGCGGAAGCTTATCCAAGCTTCTTCTGTGATGTCTCTTGCGATGGACGATCCATTGGAAATCACACCGAAAACTCAAGTTAGTCAATTGTCTTGCTTAATTACAGCTAGTAAGCCTCTTCCCCTACGCTGTTTCCGGCGTGTGCATCCACAAGGATATGCTTGTCGAAATTTTAGTCGTGGAATTACGACTCAGAGTGAACCTTGTTTTTCGTTTTTTGCAAGTCAGAGCAGTTAGAGTCTACACCTTATCCCAGACCAGTAGGCGACTAGGTACTATTTAGGAGCCAAGTGGAAAAAACATACCCTGGTTTCAGACTGTAACGTACATCAGCTGCTCCTTTCAGTGCGACTGCTGTAACCAGAGCCACCTGGACAATGGGCAGCTATCACATTATACAGCGGAGGACCATCAAAAACTTCAACTTAATGCCACGCAAAATGTTGTATCGCACTAAGCACTGGTTATGATTTAAGTTGAAATTATTAATTTAAATTCTTGCAGTGCAGTTGGTTTTCCTTATCTCGGTTAGCCCGATTTAAATTTTTGGAAAACAACCGAAGGACGCTAACAACGGACTACCCGTATTCAGTTGCTCTCTGTTGTTCTTGCTTGACAGCAACTTCTTATGGAAATGCTGCAGAACACGACAACTTTGCTTGAGTCTGTCGCTGCTAGAAGAAATGCTGCGGACGTGCCTTACATTGAGATAGCAGGAAATAATCTGGTGTTTGCATTGGGAAAACAACTCGAGGTCTCTTCTACTGGAGGCGGACAAATCCAGAGATCCTCGAGCGGAGATGAAGCTAATGTAAGTAATTGTAGTCAACTTCTTCTTCTTTATCTTGTTAGTTTATTTTAATACCTGATAGGGGAATCTTTTCCTATATAAACTACTACTACTACTTCTGCTTTTGCTTCTTCTTCTTCTTCTTCTTCTTCTTCTTCTTTTTCTTCTTCTTCTTCTGCTTCTCCTTATTGTTGTTGTTCTTTCTTCCAATTCTCCATTTAATTTGTTACTTCCTTTTTAGCTTTATTTTCTTGTAGTAATTTTTTAGAATAAAACTTATATCCTAATCGGGGGAGTCTTTCCCTATATAAACTGTTTCATCTAAAAGATCCTAATTGTCCCATACTTCTGCTTTTTTGACTTCAGAAACTTAGGGATCAAACATTGAAATCCCTGAAATTAATCCGCATGGTATTAAAAATTATGTCAAAGAGTAAAGTTACTGGCGAGCCGCCCATTGTAATACACACCGATGCCATGGATACATTGGTTGTAAGAATTCCTGCCGACGAGTTAGCTGGATCCGTGTTCAGTCTCCAAACAGGATCAGTTCAGTTGCCAGAGATTCTCACAGAGATTTCGGCTGGTGTTGGGGACTTTGTTGACGTAGAGGTAAGTGCAACATGTTGCATTTAGCAATGTTTAAAAATATGAAAACTGTTTTGACGGAGTCTTTAGAGTAAAATAGTTTTGTTCGTAACTCAGGTAATTTCGTCGCCAGTTAACTATTACGCCTGGGACTCCAGTGCAAGTAGCATCACATCGCGAGTTCTTTCAGTGGACTTAACAGACGAATCAGGAGGGGGCATTTCTGTTAGCAACCTCGCAAATGACATAAAGCTTGCAATTCACCTCAATGAACAGTCAGGTCAAAATGAGTCCATTATGGAAGCACCATTGTTTTTGAAGCCTGGAAAGATGCGGTTCCACACAATTAATGTGACTGAAGAACGAACATCTTACCTGTTAACTGTAACTACAAAGGCAATTGTGAAGGTTTTTGTGAAACGCGGAAGCAAACCACAAGTGAAAGATACAAAGAATTATACCATTCCTGACTTCTCATTCTGTACTAGAAGCATCAACCACGAAGAGTACAATTGCAGCCGCAACCCTTACCAAGTATTATTGAGAGACGATGTCCTGAATGGGACTGGCGTTTATTATCTTGGGATTTTGTACCCTGGCAACGTTTCCTCTGGTAACCATTCCCATCGTACGAGAAGGTCTTGTTTTTATACTCACAGACAAAAACGGTCTTGTGTCGAGACAAAAGATCCCCCACCTCCTCTGGGAGAATACGTAACTGCACCTTTTTTACCTTATGATCCCTTGACGGACTTGAACTACACTATAGACACTGAGGAGCTGAGCTGTAAGTTTTGGTCAGAAGGAGAACAGAAGTGGGTAACAGAGGGATGCAAGGTGTGTATCTAACATGTTTTTAAGAAAGTGAACCTTCAATATAATCTCCTCTTTAGCTAGAAATAAAGTTTTTTAAGCAATTGTGAGGCCAGAGAGATGGTGAAAGCGTTCAATGTTTATATCCTTGCGATTGACTAGTATATCATCCATGGTGTAGTAGTTTAACAGGGGTGTGCGCAAAAGGTGTCCTTCCACCGTTTGGGATCATTCTACATCACTTGGATCAGTACTCCGTTCAGGAACGTGATGTTTGTTGGTCATCGTGTCATTTAGTTACAAGCAGAACTCAAACGCTTTTACAGAGGGAATCTTTTCTAATGTTAGCTACAGCCAATAGTGTTTCGGCAACTCAGTTTCACTTACAAGGAAGGGAGCTAGTTTCCAAAGAGACTGTGGTGCTGCGTCGTTGGGGAAGTGAAACACAAAACGTTGGATTGATAAGGTAAATTGGCCAGCGTAAAGAAATTGAAAGCTGACATTTAGAGCGTTAGCCCTTCGCTCTGACAAAGGGCTAACGCTCGAAACGTCAGCTTTCAATTTGTTTACGCTGGCCAATTTACCTTATTAACACAGGTGATAAATCCAAAGGTTTGTTTTCAGTTTCATTTACATAAGTTTAGCAAATGAGAAAATGTTTGTTCTATTAATTTTTCTATCTCTACAAGCTAAAGCTCATTTCGTATTCGGAAACCTATGCGACTTGCACCAGGATTCCAAAGACTGTGATATTTTCAAATTAAGTGAAATCTTCCTTAAACTGAAACAATTTCCTGTAATAAGCCCCCCCCCCCCCACCCAGAAAAAAGACCTCCCAAATTTAAGCCCCAAATCTCATTTGCAAAAAGCCCTCCGATGGTACGCTCTCCTGAATATGAGCTCATGGACTTATATTAAGTTTACATCCCAAGATCTATTACGGCATAATATCTTCCAATTATAAGTTCCCATACAAACTATCGTATTATTCTACCTTCGTAAATAGCAAGCGATGTACTTTGAGTAAAAGAGAACGGGCTTATTTACCACAACAGGGTGCCATACGAAAACAAGCAAGCAAAATACTTTGTATGAAACGAGATAATTTTTAAAAAGTTAGATAGTACGATCTTTGTTCTTGTCGTATTGCCTTCTTAATACTGTGCGTGTATTTCTTGGGAGCATGCAGATTGTATTTGCAACGAAGTTCAATTCCTCCACCCTGTTCCTGCATTCCTTCTGGTGCAGGTGCAGCAAACTCCCTTCCAAAGATAAGCCGAACCATTTTTGAAGGCCAAAACTCCCTGCAATAACACCCCGCGCCCCGGAAAAAATAAGCCCGCCAAGAAAGCCTTTTGAACAAATATAAGCCCAGTGCTTATTATTAAAATTTAAGGTATGAATCTTTGGGCTGCTGCCTTCTTATGAATCCGAGAGCATGAAGAAGTCAAAGTGGAGTGTCTTACAAAAATCAAATGGTTTTTTTTTTTGCTACTGCAGTAGTGCATAAGAAGGTGCAATAGTTCGCCATTTTTCTTGCGGCTGTGAACATCGAAATTGTCAAGGGTTATGCCTTCACTGTGGCCAACTAATAAAAATAGCTACTAACTAATAATTATTAAACGTTTCACAATTTCGCTAATCGAATTTCGAGCTTTCTCATTGATTCACGTACACAGGTTATCAGCAATTAACCCTGCTCTTTAACTCATAAGGAAATTGGGTTCCACTTGAACAGTCGCGTCGTTCAAAACGTCGTCTTTCACGAAGCGAAAGTGTTATCTATACATGAGACAAAAACGTTGAATTAGCTCATGTTTACATTTCCTGTATACATTTAAGGTGAAGGCATGTTGTTTTAGCCACAATTCAGCTCATATAAGTCCGGTAAGGTCGAAATATTCCAAGACGCTTGATATCATAGAAACTGGGTTAAGCTCCTGCAGTTTGGGCCTCTGGGATCGTGAAGGTTTTACCCTGCTACTATTTTGACGTTACAGGTTGGGCCTGGATCTGGCAAACATCGTCTCCTTTGTCTGTGTAACCACCTGACGTCATTCGGTGGAGGCCTTCTGGTTGCACCTAATCCAATCGATATGGATGTGGTGTTCAAAGAGCTGGGCCGTCTAGACGAGACTGGTAATTTTGGTGTTCTTTTGACGATCATCTTTGTGTATGTTCTCTACTTTCTCGCCATTGTCCTGGCAAAGAGAGCAGATAGGAAAGATCAAGACAAGGTAAAGATAAACGAACCGGAAAACCGTTGCTTATATAGTGGTAAAAAAGGTGCTGCATTCAGGTCGCATTCCTTTCAGCCAATCTGGATTTCTTGATCGAAAATTCGACTTTCCCTTCCATTTAGGAGCCAACCAATCTTGAATTGCAATCTGAAAGAACCGTGATCGGTGGTAATTATTGAGAAGGCGTCCGAGTCTGGTTTCGGAGTGTGCGTTTCATTTAGCGAACTTAGATCTTGTACCATATAGCACATGCTAAGTGACAAGTGGCAGCGTAACCAAACATGAATTGATCTTTATCTAGATCATTCTACAGCTTTCACGGAAATCTCTGTAACGTGCTTAAACTAACTATAAAAACAGGTTGACTAAGGTGCCGGCCTTAATTAGTTTCATCAAGATTGATAGACAATGTAATCGTTGGAAGCTAAGTTATAAACTAATGAGTTATGATATTTGGTTTTATGAAACACCGCCCTATGCATCCTCTCCATCCGCTCGACTCATTTTCCATATCCACATAGAATAGGCCATTGGCAAGGTATGACCAAGAATGATTAACCTATTTTTCTCTGGTTTTTACCAGCATGGTCCTCGGGTTGTACTTGAAACGGAAGAGGATGCTGACCTCTTGTCCAATCAGTATGAAATAACAGTGAGTACAGGCGTTTGGCAAGACAGTGGGACCACAGCCAAGGTTACCATAGTATTATACGGAAGCTCGGGGAACAGTGGAAAGATCACTATCTCTCCAGACATGGATCCTTCCCAGATTCTCCTTTCTCGTGGAAGTGTCGACAAGTTCATTATATCCCTCTCACAGTCCTTTGGAACATTAAAGCACGCCTATATCTGGCACGATAACTCTGGAGACAGCCCCTCTTGGTTTTTAGACCATGTCATTGTCAAGGACAAAGAAGCCAACAAAGAATGGAAGATGGCATCCAACCAGTGGTTTTCTCCAGATAAAGATGATGGAAGCATCTTTAGAAAACTCTGGGTGGAAAGGAAACATTCACGGCATTCAAATTTTAAGGAAGCGTTTCGCTCGAAACTATCTGGGTCACTTTTTGAAAGCCATGTATGGATGTCATCTGTTACAAAGCGTCCAAGAGATTCCTTTACACGCTCGCAGCGTGTTACTTGCTGCTTGTGTGTCATATTTACTGCAATGTTGGCTAATGCAATGTTTTACAACTTGAGTGGTGAGGTTGAGAGCAGTTCCATTAGACTTGGTCCACTTACGGTATCCGTAAGACAAATCATCGTAACCATCCAAAGCTGTTTAGTAATAGCTCCCATCAACTTCCTGATCGTGGCAATCTTCACAAATTCAAGGCCAACTTTCAACAAATATTGCTGCAAGCGCCCAAGAAGCAAGGAATCTCAAGGTCTGGATGAAAGCAACCAAAAACCTCTACACCACATATTTGTGTACATTGCGTGGTTTCTTTGTTTTGCCGTTGCTATTACTTCTTCTTTAGTTGTATTTTTTTACAGTTTGATGTGGGGTAAAGATACAGCAAATGAATGGCTTTCCTCAATCCTTATGTCCATAACAATGGATATCCTTGCAATCCAACCAGTGCGTCTTATTATACTCTCAGCCGTAACAGCAATAATAATAACGAAGGCAAGAAAGACTAAAGCAAAGTTCTCAGCCAAACGAAGGTAAGTACCCCTCGGATTCGCTTTTTCGTTTTTTGCTCTTACGCCCCTGGTCATCTTGTTGCTTGTTGCTTAGTGCCTTGCCAGTTGCCATCTTAACCATACAAATCCGACGTCAGCATGTAAAGGCACCAACTGCTTAAATTTACAGGCGAGGCTAGGGGGTCCGGATTCTAATAGGCAATTTTTGACCTTCTCATAAGATCATTGGTTTCGCTACTTACTGAACAAAGAGACCAGGGAGGTGTAATTGTGTGTTCAAATTCCACCCAGATCAAAGATTTCCTCGTGTGATTCTGGACCGATGTGTCGCTTGAGTCGCACAATATAATTGATTTCGGTAACTAAAAATCAAATGGCAGGTTCCTTCCGTGCGATTCAGACAGTGATCTCAAATTTTGTTGTGAAGTGCCCAAGAAACAAATTTTTAATCGTAACGGTGATAAGTCTAGTGGCTTATGTTTTTTCTTTTTCGTCCCGTCTGATTGATCCATGTGGACGCGGCACAATTAGCGTGGCAAATTATTTCAGTTATTGGTTAAAGTGGTTGACACAGCAGTGACTGTTACATTTATTTCAGGTCTGCGCATGTGGACGATGAAGGTGATGATGAGGCACCCGAAATTGACAATGGAGTTTTACCAGATCCCATGCAGTTGGAATGGTTCAGAAAGTATAGAATGGATGAAGCTAAGGCAATGTCAGTATTTAGGTCGTTAACATTCTTTGTAGCGTTTCTTGTGGTGCTAGCAGTCGTTTGCTACGGAAACAGGGATTATAACCACTATATCATTGCTCAAGAAGCAAGGGCCATTCTTCCAAAAGTCACGGAGGTAGGTGTTTTATATCGTTTTGGCAACGACGAAGTGCCATTGTATGGCCCATTTATCACACAGATCTCATCACGCTTTACGTACTATTATAAGGTCAAGGCACCTCAGACAGCCACGACCAGTTCATTGTTGATTTCATTCATCTCCCCCACCCCACCCACGAACGAATGCATGAAAGTGAGGGCGGTCACAGCCAAGGCTAGCTACGTCCTTTAGCTCACAGATTGCTTCACGTCCCCGCTACGTGGTCAGGTGGAACGGCTTGGCTCTAAGTTACCTAAATACTCTGTGTCTTTAATTTACCCTGAATATAAAAGGAAAGGTCGATTTCAGTTTTCACAATTAGTTATAAATATTCCATCTCCTCTTCTACCCAATAAAACCTCTTGTTTTTGTTCTTTTTAACCTTAAATATATCTTTTATAGCAGACAATAGGTCTTTTCCCTTTTTCCCTTGCTTTTAATGTCATCGTTGTGCCTTATAAAAAATTCCAGGTTAATGATGCCTTGGGACTCTGGACTTGGTTGATTAACATTTTCGCTACTGGCGTGTATGTGGGAAATTGGTACAACGGTGATGAAGAAGTAAACAAAGTATACATAAGTGACAAGAGCTCTATTTTGGTTGGCATGCCACGGATAAGGCAGCTGAGGATTCGAAAAGGTAAGGTTGAAATTCATTGTAGAGGTACAATCATTAGTATGAAAAGTTCAGACGCTCGCTAGAGAACTTCGTTTGATAGATTTTCTTAATTTCGCAAGTCTTCTGCCGAAGCCCTCTTATCGTTTTTTTTTTTGAATTCTGAAATCACACTCAAAATTAAGTGTAACAGCGGCGAAAAAGGGAGAGGGGCTATAACGCAGAGTATCTTAATCCATCAAGGACGTCCCTTTTTGACTGTCTTCGGTGTTTTGTGAGTGATTGTAGTCTTCTTAAATATTATCTGATTACATCCAGATTAAACCTACCCTATAGACAGATCTGACAAGTAGTTGTACGTGTGTTACCAGAATCCAGCACTAAGGCGACCATTTTCTAATTGGAAAGGGAGGGAATGAGGCTGCCCAGTCAAACACAGAATAATTGTTGTAGCACTTGTTAAAAAAAAATTTGTAATCCTTTTTAGTTCAATCTGTGCGTATGTTAGTACATTCCCCGCAATTATTAATTGTATTCCTGACATAGTCACCGTCAGCATCAGCCTCCCAAGTTAACGTGTGATAGGCTGTGCACTGGAGGGACATTATTCGTACATTTTTAGAGGTTAGTAACTTCCCCTTCTAACACTCTCACAATGTTTTCTTTTTACCGACAGAGTCATGTCCAAGGACATTGGTGGAAACTTACAATGTAACTGCAACCTGTTATCCTCCCTACTCCAAAAGTTGTGAAGACAAAACGCCAATGAACCTCCCAAAGTGGAAATCTCTTCCTGCCGACGCTTCCCCTTCCTTGTTCAAGAAGTTATGTCCAAAGCCTTGGCGCTACCAGCGATCTGAAGAGATGGGTAACCTAGAACAAATAAGCCCTCGTGCGTCGTACGGAGGTGGCGGTTATGTGGCAGATCTGGGCTATGACATACAGACAGCAAGACGAGTTGTTGAAGATCTCAGTAAAAACAATTGGATTGACGTGAGGAGCCGAGCCGCGATTGTGGAATTTAGTATCTTTAATATCAACACGAACATCTTGGTTGTAGGAAACTATTTCTTTGAGTTTCTACCTACTGGCGGCGTTTTTCGCCACGTTAAAATAGAAGTTCTACAGTTGTATGGCACGGAAACGAGTTTCGCTCAACTTGTTCTACTCTTTCGACTTCTTCTCATTGTCATGGTTATCGTTTACTTGGTCATTGAAGCTGTAAAACTGTTCCGCCAAAAAGGTTCCTATTTCAGAAACATTTGGAATTGGCTCAGCATCGTTCTCATTATAACATCTGTTACAGCTGTGGTACTCCATATCGTCGGCGAGCAGACCACCAAGAATATTATCAAAGAACTTCAGAAGAATATCTACGCAACTGCGAGTTTCCATCAAGCTATACACTTGTTGGACATAGAAACTGTCGTTCTCGCGGTTGTAATCTTTCTGGCCACTGTCAAGTTACTCAGCCTTCTGCGTTTCAGCAAGCAAATTATCTTCCTCTCCATAACGGTTCGGTTCGCTGGAAGATGCTTGGCTTCCTTCTCCATTATTTTCATCATTATCTTTTTGTCGTTTGCAACGTGTGGCATGTTGGCATTTGGAAACACTGTGGACTCATATTCCAGCTTTCTTCGAGTTTGTGTCTCTCAGTTTGAATTTCTCCTTGGCAAGGCCGTGCCTAATTTCGACATGGCGAAAGTCGATCCTTTTCTGGCGTTTTTGTTTTCCAGTCTTTACATTTGTTCTATGACGATCTTTTTTCTGAACGTCTTCATCGCCATCCTAAACGCTGCTTTGGTGGAAGTTAAGGATAACTTAGATGCCGTAGCAGACAAGCTTGACCTAGCCGATTTTATAGTTGCCTATGTTACCCAAGGCCTCGTCAACATGTTTCGAAAAAGGCAACGCAACATGCACAAGCGTAAGCTTTACTGCGAAAACATGACCTTTGACGATGAGTGCACTTACATGGAGAATTGTCTTGGTGAGATAGATCGCAAGGTCTCTATTTTGGCACAGGACGCTTTAAGTGAAGACCGTGTTCGTTTGATGAAGGCACGGTTAGGAGTCTCGTCTTCTATAAGAAAATCAGTCAGTTCTAAAGCTCCAAACAAAAAGGACTTTTATTCCATGAAAGTCAAGCCAGAAACCAGCATGAGCGCGATGGATGACGTCGCGCCAGTAGAAGAACCATTGATTTACGACGAAATAGACGACGGCGCACCCTTAGAAGAACCATTGAGCGTGGAAGAAATAGACTATGACGCGCCTTTGGAAGAGCCCTTAAATGACGACGACCTATCATGTTCTTACAATTTTGATAATGAGAACACTTTGGACGACATTTCCAATCCTTTATATTCAATGGTGGTGCTCACTGCAATGAAAAAAACGGATACGGTTTATGTCATGGAAAATACACAAGCGACATCCTCAGAAGTCACCATGGGACGAGAAAGGGTCTCTAGAATTGTAAAATCGATAGAATCGGGCTTGGGTAATAAGGAACTTTTTAGTGAGTTTGAACAGAACTGACTATAACATTGCTGTACATATAGCCGTTGGCATTTCAAGTACTTGTAGGATCGTAAAAGTTGCTGAGCATTTGAATTTTTCCTTGGCAAGGCGGTGCCTAATTTCGACATGGCTCCCAGTGAGAAAGGTTAATTTAAATTAAGTTTCCGGAAATAGTGGTACCTCTCGGGGGCAAGCTACACAGCTTAACGTGTAACGTTGTTTACCCAAAATAACGTGATGATGTTGTCGGGCCAAGCTTCCAACACCACGAAACTTGCGAATTTCAAACTCAAAATAGATTTCGGAATAAATTTCGAAGTGTAGTCTAGGAGGACCTGGGCGAGGTTAATCGAAAGTGAGGTAAAAGTCAGAGAGTGAGAGCAGCCTGCGATTCCTGTCGTCGATGACAACTGATGTTAATTTTGTCATGTTAAAAGTGTGATATATCGCGGTAAACAGATGTCTTCGTCGTCAAAATTCGTTGTGGTTTTTAAGTTCCCAAAGTAACTAAGAGACTAAGCATCACATTTATGGCAAATGCGAAAGGCAAAAATACCACGTGATTATGATTTTCCCACCATTATTCACGTTGGCCATTTTTTGAACGCAAAGAGGCCTAATTTCGCGTTTGTTAAGAACGTGAGTATTTATTTCAAGTTTTTTAATCGTTCTGCTACAATTATCAGCCTGTATTTAAGCCCAGTGACGTTTTATTTACTTTTCTACGTAAACTAACCGGTTAACTGTCAACGTTTACATAATATATAGATTTAGCCATGCCTAAAAGCGTAGCCTCCAAGGAATAAACTGGTGCTCGTTTCTCAAAAATAGTCCTGAAACTTTTCGCTCTGAAATATATTTCGGGGCTTTCTTTGGCTCGTTCCCTTTCGAAAAGTGTTTCTCAAAAAGCCCGAAAGTGTTCCGAATTGTCCTCCAAGATTTTGAGGATCTGTTCTGTAAAACCAAGCTCGAAAGCTCATTCTAGAGGCTGAGCACAGCTTAATTTTTTTTTCGGGCATCAAACTGAACACGTATTTTACTCAGGAGCAGTCTTGCTTGGTTTTTTAAATGTTTCCATATCCTGTCAATAACTGTCAAGGCTTGTCAAATCTCCTTGGATTATTGGCTGTTGGCTTGAATGAACTTGAAACAGCGCTCAGGTACAACAACAAAATAATACTTATTCTGAAGTAAATGGGCTATCTTCATCGCGTTCAGATGTTCAGTTAACAAATAACATGAACTACCCCTATTAGTCTGGTCAAAATTTATACCATCAAGATTGAAAACGAGCAAACACCAAACACGCTTTAAATTATGGCATAAGTTTTGCGGATGCGAAGTAAGCCCATTTAAAGTTAGGCGCTTTGAGGAACGCAAAAAAACTTGTTTTTCGGAAGCTTTTCGGATAAAATAGTCTTAAACCGACAACTGCTTCGCTTACTATTGAAAAGTTCTAGGACAAGAAAATCGACAATTGCACAAACCGATCCGACAGTTAAAATTGAAAGCAATTATTCGCCGTAAGTGATGCTTGTGCAGTTGCCTTGCGACTGTGCTTTGACCTACTGTTATGAATAAACAAACACAAAATAAACAGAGAAATCATTTTTGAAAAAGTTTATTCGAAAACTCGTAAGTTTACACTTAAATGCAATTCGCATTACACTTCCAGCATGGCAAAATATTCTAAGACTACATCTGTCACAAATCTGAGCTCGTTTTCTAATAATTTTTTGAAGTCAGAAGTAAATGACACATTTCTAATGACATAAATTCAATTTCAAAATGTAATTTCTTTGACCGTAATAAATACTCAACATCATGCACCTTAAACCCTTTAACAACTTCACTTACTCGGTTGTGTTTCAGAACAAGGCAAGCTCTCCGCCGTGAAGAAAACAAAGCGATGAGGTCCTTTGAAGGCAGCTTTCGTAACTTGAAGTTTTCGCCTACTACCAGTATTCTTTTGGACTTTTTCTTTCCATTTATAGGCATTAAATGTTTTTTTCTCAAGTTTAAAACTACAGTACCGTCGAACAATCGTTTTGCTAAATAAACTTAAGCTTTTTAAAGAAACCTCTTTTTCAAAAGCGACGATGGTCATGCGATTTCACGCCGGTTGCCCAAAAGCACCGCGCGATTTCCCGCCAAGAAAAGATGGCATTCCCCACTCCCGGTCGGGTTGCCATGGGACTTCCCTCCCCCTCCCCCAGAGTCTGTACGGACGGTCGGACGGACGGAAGGACGGACGGACGTACGCTGACGTCACAACCAAAATTTTTCGCATCGATACATTACCAAATTTCCTTAGCAATGGAGCTCCGCTGGCGGGCTTTGCCCGCAGGCTCCGCTAAAAAGGAACAAAAAAAGTAAGACTGAGAAATCGAGCTGATGATTGGCTGTCACCTTCGCAAAGGCTGTAAACTCTTTTATGAAAAAGGTACTCAAATTATTCAGTTACGTCAGAACATCCCGTGGAAACCACATGCAATCTTTCTTTCAAAATCTTAGCTTTTGTGTGTATCCCTGCTTTTAAAAAGTTTACGCCTAGCTCAAGAAGAAATTTCACTTAAAAACAGTCTGCCGTTAACAGATGCTTAATCTATCTAATGACGAAATCATCCGGCGAACAAAACCCGATCCATTCGACGTTGAAATAGGAAAAACTACTTCACTTTTTTTCACTTTTCTTTTTTTCCATATGCGGAAATATTGTGCTACCACTCGAAAAAAAGGGACGGGAAAATTCTGTTAATAAGCGAAATGAGCTGCCTGACAGACAGACAGACAGATTCTTTACCCTTCACTGGTCTCGTTAACATGGCGTAGCTTTGAAAGCAAAATTGAGTCCCACAGAAGATTAATCATAAAAGAGTAAATATGGAATTTAAATAGAGAGGAAAACAACATCACAGAAGTACTAATTATTAAGCTGGTCAATCATTGAGCTAGTCAACCTTGAGAACGGGCTGAATGGAATACATGGCCAGTAGCAAGACGAAAGGCCTCAAAAAGAGGAACATTGACAAGCAGTCCAAGCGATCGCTACTAAAGGGGATACCGGCGAAGAACCATTTAAGCTGTGGGAGAAGAGGTTTGGAAAAGTTGAGCTTGAGATTGTTTGGCCTTCATTGATCTCAGCTTTGAAAAGAAACTTGAGTCCCACTGAAGATTAATTATAAAAGAGTACGTATTTTCTCGAATAAACGCCTGGGGCGTTTATTGAAGAGTAGACCTCGTAACCCAGCGTTTGTTTGAACCCGGCGTTTATTCGGGCCCTGCGTTTTTGACAGCCCTTTTTTCTTTCATACGCAAAGTTCACTTATTTAACAGCAGTATGTAGCAAAAAGACAAATAAAACAAAAATAAAATGTCAATGATTTTGTCTGTAGTCGATAAAATTCCAAACAAGGTGGGAGAATATGGTGCTCAGTGGAGTGCATAAAATCATACCCCAACTCCCTCTGGTTGGAATGAGCAAAATTACATGTAGTTGAACTGATGTACTGTAGTGGCTCATTAACCTTTTAGAGATTACTATGACCAGATATCGATAAGAGTCGGTCACGTAAAGGTTCAGTTTCAAATAAGCGCTGGACCTCAAATAGAGGCCGGTACCTCGAATTAACGCTGGAGGCTTTTTTTTAATTTGATGGTGTGGATGGGCTTAATTTGAACCCGGTGTTTATTGGAGGCCTGGAGTTTATTCAAGAAAATACGGTACATATGGGATTTAGATAGTAAAAAAGCAACATGGAAGTAGCAATTATCAAGTTTTTCTTGATCTCTTTTTAAAGTGTATATGACACGAAATTTTTTTCTTCGGTTTTTGAGAGTCTGATGTGTATAAAAAACGATACTTAACTTAAAACCTGCCTAAAATTTTTAAAAACCTCTTTTTTCGCGGGCAAAACACCCTATTTTTCACTTCAAAACTGTCCCGGGGACTGGGACCGAATTTACGCATAGTGACGTCAATCGACTTGATTGCGTTCCCACGAACGCAGTGTTTTTGTTACAAATCCCCTCAAAATGTTGACATTGTTCAGCAGTATCGGGGATCTTTTCGAAACTTCCAAGACCTACAGTGAGAAAGAAAAAGTAGGAGAAAAAATAGAGCTGTTTTAGGTCTTATCAAACCAGACAACGACGAACATTTGCAATGTCTTCTCTTCTTTCGTACTGTGGTGAGGATGTTGATCTCTAAGTCGAAGACTTATCCTGACTGTACATCAGTGGAAGCACCTCAGTTGTGAGATTTCTTTCTTGAGTTCTTTTAGGGTTTATCGAGAACATCAAAGCCCTTGTGTTAACATAAACAGCTTACTACTTCCATCAAGCTAAGGAGAACCGAAAGTGCCGATTGTTTTGATGTTTTAATACCGCAAAAATGTCGTCGTTCTTATAGAGAGTGCGCTGGATTTTCGATTCATTTCGATTTAAGAACAAGTTCCCAGAGTTTATTCCCAGCCTGGCTTAGTTTCAGTGGTTTCTGCAGCAAGTAAAAGTGTTTGTACAGAGTGTAGAGAAAAGCCAATGACGAAATCGTTTTGTTGATAATATGGCCGTACGCGAAACTTCCAGGCCAGAAAAGACATTTATTTCCACTGTCGTGGTATCCTGCAATTAAAATCTATATACGCTTTACTTTAAAAACGGCACTGAAACTGACTTCGGCTTGCATGCTGCTTGCCATATCACTGGCTGATTCAGCAAATATAGCAGCTTAAGACTGTTGCTATCTAGAGTATCAACGTTAGGGTATTAACACTAATCATGGCTCAGTAATTTTTCAAACAACTCAGTACCATGAAGGCAATGTCACATTTCGCATTAAAAAACAGTTCATTTTGTTTTGTTTTGCTGTGGGTATGGTTTTCCAATATTGTAGAACTGTTATTGAATCATAACCATGTTCATAAGCTTTTAAAATAACTGGTGTCCTTGAGCTTCTTAAATAGCTTTTGGTGTTTCTAATACCACAGGAGAGGAGCGCAGCACTTCAAACTCTTCTAAAACTAACAGTTAATCATAAATAAACCAACAGGAATTGACAATTGACGAGTAAATTTGCAAATCAACAGTGGGTCTCCATATTGACTCCTTCTCAAATAATTTTCCTATGAACATTGGAAATCAACATCAACCTTCATCAATAATAATCATTATCTTTATCAATAATAACTGGTCGATTACCAAAGCATATGTATCGCTCAGACACAGTGATGAGGATCCATACATCCCTTGTAGATATTATTTACGCAGCTCACCCCCCCCCAATCCCCCCCCCCCCCACACACACACACACACACACGCACACAATACAGGTTCCTGACACAGGGCTGGCCCCACAAGCTTAATCTGCTTAAGCCTGATTCTGATGGAGAGAGGTGGAAGCCCTGTATGGAACACCTAAATTAATACCATAGTTCCTAATAACTGGAGACAGAGTTAAAGCTTGGGGCATTTGTGGCATCCTTAACAACATTGTAAATCACCAGTCAATTTTTACTTAGGAAGAACTATTGTGTTTGTAACATCATGTCATAGTGTACCTGTTTCGTCACAGCCAACAAAGAGTGGCAGTACAACAACAACAACAACAACAACAATTTATCTAAGTATTCCTATATGGGAAGTTTCTAAAATAGTAAATTAAATACAATGTAATGTATCGTTCTTGTTGACAATAGGTAACAATCATTGCAACAGAAGGAGTGTCCTTCTGTCATCATCACTTGATCTTCAATTTTGATAGTTGATATTTATTGATTTATCAGAACCACCACCAAACATAAAACAACAAGAGATAATGATTCCATGTTTACTTCATCTGACCAAAAAGCAAGGGGGGGGGGAGGGTCTGAATGCCGTGTGTCAGTATCAACAACCACCCAATCTAGATCTCGCGAGGCCTGGATGGATCTAGCCTAGTTACAGCTGTTGGTTTTAACAGGGATTTTTGTTGTTGGCAAGCTGATGTAAATCAGGTCAGGTCAGGTCATGGTCATCAGTGAAAAGGCAGGGAATTTATTTCAGCCTGATTGGTAAAAACCTTGATATGTTGACATAGGATTAAACAAACTCCTAGAAAATGTTTGTCTTCATAAACAAATATAACCGAGTGAGACATTTTCCTGGAATTCTTTCAGCGACCTCTTGATTTTCTTTCTATTTTGACTCTCTAACAACGAGGCATTTACAGACTCCTCACAGGAAGAGTCAAACAAAATCCTGAACTCTTGTCTTGCTAAAAAGGTGATTTATTTAAGTTAAAATCCTTCATTCAGTGCAGTCAGGTTAAGACAATGTATGCACAGTCCGGTGTAAAAATGTTATGAGTACGCGATCGTCGTTGAAATTACATTGATGTCATAATGTCTTACTAAAGTCCGGCGAAGAATAAAAACAAATTTCATTTAAGATCGTACTGGTAGCTCTGTTCGCCTGTACAATCGAAAGTCAGACCACGCTATCGTACCTGTCCTGCTTTGCGAATGAAAAGCATCCCCGGGCTTTGCAGTAAAACCTCTTCGCTTATCGAGACAGATCCTTATAAAACAATGCTCGTTCGTAGCCATATCTTCAAGTTAAAAACAGGGCAAACATCAAAATCTCGAGTAGCCTGAGTGCTTCGATCTTGCATCTCCTTCAACACAATTATTGCGATTCCCTTGTCCCAAAATGCTGGATCCGAGGAATACTGAGTACTTTCCCTCCATATCGCCAAAAGGAATACGCAAACCACTGCTTATTAGGCGCTTCAGCTACGGGAAACCTTTCCCAACTCTGCCAAGTTCCTTCCACTTTGACGCCATGTTGGTTTTGTTATCAAGTCGATTGACGTCACATTAGCTAATCACGTGATATTTTGGCCGCGCGAGACGGCGACACTTTTGAAGTCAAATTTGCGCTATTTTCACCGCGAAAAAAGTACGTTTGAAAAGTTTGATGCCGGTTTAAAGCTTAGAATCGTTTTCCATACACATAAAACAATCAAAAACCGAAGAAAAAATTTTCGTGTCATATACACTTTAAGTACTTAGATGACGTTTTTTGAAGAAGGAAATCAGAAAATGAAACATATTTAAAAACACCATAGCCAGTGAAAAAGTTAAAAAAACATCCGACCTGAGTAATGAGGCTCAATATATTTTTCTTGGCTTTCGCATTCTTTAGAAAACTATCAGCAAATTCTGTCTGAGACCTCAGATGACCGGTTGCACTTATGAAATTAGAACTTCACTGTATAATTGTCTTGTGTTTTATATAGCAGATAATGGCGTTATTAAGCAGACGGCGCTTTTTCTTGGAAGGTTCGTCGACAGAGTGATTATTCTCAGTCGACACATCAGTAGAGGAATGCTAATCTAAAGACTCGGTCAAACGGATTCCGTTCAACATTTTTGAATTCACATGTTGAACGCCAGTGGCCAACCTGATTGCCATCAAACTGTAAAACGGGTTCAACATTTCTATTCAGCATTTCTTATCAACATTGATGGATAGGAATTCAAAGCATTGTTGAATTGACGTTGAATTCATTTGACGGAGGCCTGATGTAATGCTAGCTTAGACCCAGGCGTTTTCTTCAAATTCCCTCGACTTGGCGCGAAATTTCGTGACGTCGCCGAATGGCGTGAACGTTTTGATGGAGGTGTACCACTGCTTGCTCTATACCAGACCATGATACGTAGCTACATAGCGTCGTGACATCGTGACATCGACATCGTGACATCGTCGTGACAGTGAGCGGGAAGAGAACGCGCGGTTACTAGGCTGAGAAATGCATGGTTTTACGTGGCAATCAAAGAACTATTTGGAGGGAGATCTTTCTTCAAATTCGTTCTGAATACACTTTGTAGACGGAACATCTCTCACAGTCTCCTGTTACCTTCGAGAAAACGTATTTTCCTATATGGCTGGAAAACGTAGATATGTAATGGTTTTGAATAATTCTAAACTGATATCGATGTACTATTTCGTAATTATTTGAAGTATAATCGTCTGCGCAGGAATAAATGAACTATAAATAAACAAATTTGTCATTGTTAGAAACTTGTGAAATAACTGACTAACTGTATTTTAAGAGAGCACAATTACCAGCCTGTTGTGTGTCTGACATAAACTTGTTGACTTGCTATTCAAAATCAATCTTGAATCCTGAGGTGAAAATGGCTTTCTGCATCACTTTACATTAACTTCGGGTTGCTTATCGACAAACCTGCAAATCCAGCCACATACACATGCAGTTTTGAAACCTCCCCAAATAATTATAAATGGCTATTTCATAAGGATTATCTTAGTAGGGGGGAAATAAAAAAAAGCTTGGTAGCTTGCGTTGATCAAATACGTGATATGTCCAAGGAATTAAGTAAGACAGGGAACGGGTGTCGTAACTGTTGATTTGTCGCACTAGACTTCTACACTTCTACCGATACAGATCTATAAGTTTGGAAATAATAAGCCTCCAAGCGAATCGGCCCTTTACATGACTTGGTCACATGACACAAAATCCGCTATACTGTTCGGCACGTGGTGCCATCGACGTTTAAAAAAAATTGACAATAGACAAAAATAAAAACAGAATTAACATCTGAAGAGCTCTCATCTGTTTATTTTTTATGTCCCACTTCGCTATTTGCCATCCAGCACGGAAGATTTGAGCAAATCATGCAAAGCACCCATTGGCTGCCATTTTGAGGTGGGTAAACATGGCGCACGGAAGTGTTTGTATGGAAATCCGATGACAAGTAATTTCCGTCGCAGTATGATATAGGGAGATGATAGTCATTTAGATGCTAATTCCGTGTCTGTAATCCATCCGGCATCGAGGATTTTTTGCCACGTGACTAATTCATGTAAAGGGTCCATTTGCGTGAAGGGGCTTATCAGTTTTACACTGATAGATCTGTATCTGTAGAAGTGCGACACGTGTAGAAGTGCGACAAGTCTAGTGCGACAAATAAACAGTTACATTCTTCCCCGTTCCCTCGTCCACTCGGTGTACTTGAGATACATGGGAAAAGATTTTGCTAATCGGATTTGAGAAGTACAGCCTATAGGTTTGTTGTAAACGGGGCATTCCCCCATTTTTACCCTTAAAACCCCAGTATTGACAAGGATCTAATTTCTCCTTAGAGTACCACTACTTGGTCAAACATACAGGTCAAGGATAAGAAAAAAGTGGTCACCAAAGATAAGATGTCTTGATATGTGTTAAGCCAGTTCTTCCAATTAGTACCACGCAAAATATATAGACTACAGTGAGTAGAACGCGCATGCTGACATGGAGGCTTGAGCTGAGTTTGATATGTCCAGAGTAATATTTAGTCAAATGTTTGAGAAAATCAAACGATGACTATATGACTCGCATTAAAAGGAGCCACAAGTTTGACCAGTGAGACGTTTGACCAGATATCGTCAGTGTACAGAGTTTGAACACTTCAGAACTTGTGGTTCGTAAGGAAGATATTTGTCATACAAACATTCAATTTAGCGCCGCGTTTGCTCGCATTCAAAACGACGGCCAATTCGCATGAAATGGCTTACCAACGAATGACTAGGGGGAGTGCTATAAATTTTGTCTTGACTCAGTATATCTACATGTTTATTTTAACACCGAGAAGTGCTTGGTAGAACTTGAAAAGAAGTAAAGAACATTTGTAATTCACGGCCAGGCTTTTTAAAACAGTTTAAGACAACCCTGGTTAGCTAGCTCTTGTCCAGCTCTTGCCATCGTTTGAGTTTATTTCATAGTACTAATAGGGTGGCGAAATATGTCACGTTTGCTTAACTCTGCCGACGAAAAGTCGATTATCTCGCCTCAGCCCCTGCCAGGTACTCGACGAGAATTTAACCTGAGGGCTTTTTCATTTTCCCTTAACTGTTTTAATTTTTATTTTGCGTAAATGATTTTGCGAATGGAGATGAAGTAGCAAATAAAACCATCTCAAAAATGCTACTTGTAGCATTACTCTTGATGATTTTGCGTCACCAAAATGCTAGAAAAGATTGTTTGCAGCTGACTTACAACTGTGTAGGTGATTTTCTCATTCAAAGTAATTCATGTCTTTATATTTTCGTTATTTTTACTAATATTATGACGTTTTTCAACAGCTTGACAGTAAAAACGGACTTATTCAGTTTATTCTCTACGTCGAAACCTGGATTTTTTGGAAAAATATGCATTAAAAATTTACTCATCAAATTAACGCTATTGTTACAGCCGGCAAACAAATAGATCTGGATAAAGGAATACTAATTGCTCCAATTAGAAGGTGATCTTTGAGCCAACTTCAGCTTTTTACATCTGTCGCCCGAAGCTGGATCAACTTGGCTTCGAGTGCGCGAGAACCTTTCTATCTTTGCCAGATGGAAACTTTCGAAGTGCTTGACTAGTCGTAAGAGGGATGATTTCTATAAGAACGCTGGTGAGTCTTACTGAAGTCCCTTTTTTTTATATATCTGAAGTTAACCATTCTATTGACAGAGTCAAATCGTGAGTCAAATCCTATGTTATGCGACTTTTTTGTCTTTGGAAGAAAACCTTAAGAATGATCGCTGTTTGTTTGACAATATTTGACAATATTTTTGCAAACCAGAGTATTTCATTTTTCGCTTTTGGGCTTGGTGCTCTTGGCCCTGGAAAGTTTCAACATCTGAATAACGCTTCGTTTCTTTCCCTCTTAACAGGTGTGTGTTATTCTGTGTACCAAATTGTGGTGTTCTGCGTCAAACGGTATGTATGCGCTTGTCATGATCTATGCATATCTGTCGCCTTTGTAAACCAGTTTTAAAATCGTAAAAATTGATTTTGATACACGGGCTAGACCAAATATCAGGTTTTTTACTTTTGATCAAAGGTATCGATCTGGACGAGAGAAAACGAGAATATAAGCCTATTTAAACGCTTTCAAAAATTGCTGAAACATTGCAACATTTAGCTGTTGAGCCAAATGTAAGACTGTTTGAACAGGTCTCTCAACTTTGAAAGCTTGTTGACAGTGTGTTAAAACAAATTTAAATCTCCGCTTTGACATTTTGACCGTTTTAACAGTGTTGAAAGGTCAGGTCACGAACAAAGAGTTAAGGCCGGGTCGCATTTGAGTCGTGGTAAATTTTCTGTCAAGTTTCAATTGTATAAAAATTTGAAAGCGCAACCGGAAATCTGAAAATTGATCAAGCCTGACTGAGGTCGCATTAGAAGGGGCATAAGAAAACAGAGACTTGACCGCTGTCACTTGCACTTTCAAAAGTACACTAAAAGTACTTTAAAAAGTACACTTTTACCCGCGTAAATGTGCCGCGAACGGAGTGTAGACAAACGTAAAAATGGATCGAAATCAAGCCTTCTGTGTCGCTTTTGTGATATTCTTCTTCAGAATATCAGCATTCAGCAGCAACAAATGGTCGCATTTTTCATATTATATATGAGATGGATGCACAGTTGCCAGGCAATGCTAAATATCGCGGTTAGGCTTCGGCAAAGGAATCGGCGATTACGGCGACAACGCATTGGCCCCTATACATGGAATATTCCTCGTCCCGCTGAATCTTGGTTCGACATACACTATAATGATCCTGCTATACCACAAGAGTACTTTCGACAGCAGGTACGTGTCAACAAGAATGCGTTTGATATTATACGGAATACTCTTGGTGCGAGGATCAACAGAGAAAATTCAAAATTCCGAGATTGTTTGCCGCCGGAGAAAGTGTTAGCTTTGGGACTTTATCGACTAGCTCATGGCAATTCTTACTCGACGATTGCTCCAGTCTTCAACGTTGGTAAATCAACTGTCATTGAGGCAGTCCAAGATGTTGTTAATGGTCTCTATGAGATTAGGAACGATCACATAAAATTTCCAGAAACCCTGGCAGAGGTGACTACGTCGATTGAAACATTTGCAAACTTGACTGACCTACCGAACGTTGTTGGAGCAATTGATGGCTCACATGTCAAAATTAAAGCACCAGTCGACAGTGCCCCAGACTACTTTAGCCGGTATCAACAGCACGATTTTATTATTCAGGCCGTCGTCAATGGAAAGAAGCATTTTCTCGATTTTGCCTGTGGATTCCCCGGTAGTATGCACGATGGTCGCGTTCTAAGACGAAGCCGAATATTTGCAAGGGCAGAACGCAGAGAAATCTTAACCCTTCCAACTGTAAATGTGGCTGGCCAAGAGATAGGACCATATCTTGTTGGCGATAGTGCCTATCCGCCTAGCCCGTGGCTTATGAAACCTTTTCCAGAGGGAACACGAGATCGAGATGAGATCAAATTTAACAGACAATTATCTTCTGCGCGAGTAAAGGTAGAGTGTGCTTTTGGCATCCTCAAAAATCGATGGAGAATTCTTATGAAGCGATTTGACAGTTCAGTTGCGTTTGCAATCCGGTGCACTGTGGCTTGTGCAGTTTTGCACAATATATGCTTACGAAATGGCGACGACTGGGATGAAGGAGATGATGATGATGATGATGATGGAGATCCGAGCCTTCCGAATTCAGATGGCGATGTTTTGCGCGATGGAGACGACATTCGAGACCTCCTAAAAGAAACATTGTAAAGACTTTTTCATTTTTATTTTTCACTGTTGTCCTACCCTGATTTTTTGCTAAATGAATATACTTGTTGGATTAAAATTACAAATATAATGCCCTAGATCTAGCTGAAAACTAAGAAAATTACTGTCAAATTAATATGCGTCAAATCATATGTTTTCATTTGGGCATGTGCGCTCCCTTTTATCAGTACTTCGAAAGATTCATAATTGTGTGCAATATATTATTGTAGAACTCAGCTGTTTCTGATTTGAACGATTACATAGATATCAGTATATAAATCGTAAATTTATAACACATTTTAACTTCGGGTTTTGCTGAATCAGTCATTACAATCGTGCTTACAAAAACAAATGCTTCTCTTTATTATCACATTATGCATAGAGTTCAGTTCAAGTTCACCTTAAAGTTTCAATCCTTTGTTTATAAGTTTTAGCTTTTGTTTTGAGTTAAAAAGTTGTTCAATGCCCCAACCAGTGAGTTCATAGTGTTGGACTGTTGTTCCTGGGACCTGGTGAATGCTCTCATAAAGTCCCTCATCTCCTGTCTCTGCTCTTCAAAGGGCGAGAGAGCGGCCCGCATGAGTTTTCTCTCCTCCTCTTCTTTCTCTTCCTCTTCCTCACGTTTTCTTTTCCGTTTTCGTTCGGCGCGGTTTGCTGGACTTGTTTCGATCTCCTCAGTGCCATTCTCGGCAAAATTATCACTGTTCTTGCTATCTCCGGCTTCAGCAACATGCCGCAGCGTGACGATGTCGCGGCATCCAAGAACTGCGTCGATCTCTTCGTAGAACAAACTCTCTTTTCGGTTGCCTCCCGACTGCTTAGCGTTCCAGTCCTTTGCTGCCTTGTACTTCTCTATTAAGTATTTGATCTTCGCTTTGCATTTCTCGACTATTCTCTTCGTGTTGAATTTGGCATTTAGCTCGCGTACAATTTCGTCCCAAACTTTCCGGTTATCCTTGCTTTCAAGTTGATCGTGCCGATCAGCCCACAACCGGACCAGATATTGTTGCTCCGAATGTGGCCACTTGTCGTAGGTCGACTTTTGTTTCTTCGTGTTCTCTCCTTCGATTGTAGGGCTACCACTAGAAGAACTTCCCGCGCTATCTGGGCTCCCGCTTGTACTGTACATGCTGAATGGTGTACATGATCTTCCAGCGTTGCTGGGTTCACCATACATGACGGGATGAGAGACGTTGTGCTGCTGTGCCCCACAAGGCCCAGGTACATTAAATGCATAAGGGAAATCGCGAGGATCGTAAAAATTCATGTTTCCTTTTGAAAAGACCCGCGCTTTCTCGAATCAACTCGTGATCTTGCAGCCTACGTGGATCATATTTCTGTGCAGTGTTTGCTTTCAGTTGCCCTTTTTTGTTGTCACTTCTTTTGTCTCAGGTCGATTTTGAAATTTCTACCAGCCCCACCCATACACTTCGGCATCGTTTGATGTTTGAAGAAATTCTGAACTTTCTGCTGGTCGCAGAAATTGCCGGTCGCATATGTGTATGTTGTATGTTGACAGATTTTGTTGTCAATGTAACCAAAACCCTGCAGAAACTTATCATAGTGCGACCCGGCTCTTAAGCAGTTGTTGAAGTAGGTGTTTAGGCGTTTTACTGATGTCTGTAAGAGATACTGCAAATGAGAGCTTAATTCGAACGTGCACTTGCGCTCATGGATTTTTTTTGGCTTCTCAATTTGTTCACCTCTTTTTGAAAACGAAAAATACAATGTAGGCTCCGTAATTCCAATGTAGAATACCGATTCGAGGAAGGTTTTGGTTTATTCGTGTCGGATAATATAGTACATAGGCTCTTACTGGATACAAACAAAATTTAAACATTGCCTTGACATTTTGACCGTTTCAACAATGTTGAAAGGTCAGGCTACCCACAACAAGTTAAGCGATTGTTCACCTATGTTTATTTACTACTGTTTTAGGTCTTATTCTTGGAGGTTAACTACTACGTTTTAAAAGGAAAGTTTTTGCAATTTCAAAATAATCTCGAATAATTGATGTGGCGAATAAAGAAAGTTGCTAATTTATTGGAAGAAAGTCTTGAAAAATTCCGGCCTAAGTTAATGAATACTCAGTGTCGTGAAATGTCGCCTTTCCAAGATCGAGTAAAAATTTTCCGAATTCGATGTCGAGCTACGCTCATGTAAAAGAAATTCTTTTTTAAACAAGCAGAATTTGGTTAGAGCTTCTTGGAATTTTTGAACGAAGAATTTTTGTACGAAGCATAGTCAAAATGCTGACCATACGTCAATGAAAACTTTTTGTAAGAAGGTGCATACTAGGATCTTCAGTTAATAGCAAGTAAACCAACATGGCCTCCACTTACAACGCGCAGTAATTGCTTACGGTGACTGTTTCTTGCCACTAAAAGTCACTTCTGTGCTGTGGAAAATTTGATGTCGCCAAAAAGAGAAAGTCACTTATTCAATGGAAACGTTTCCAAGAATTGTCCAGAATCCATGGTTGCGAAAATGGAAAATTCATGACCGCGAGACATCCCCTCTCAAAACAGCAAAATTTATTCTAGTAAGTTACCTAAGGACTCTTTCTTTATAGCGGAGCTCCTCTGCGGGCCGAAGAGCCGCAGAGCGGAGCACCATACTCATAGAAATTAGTAGTCTCTACTACATAGAGATTAGTAGTCTCTAAATTTTGAGGTTTTTAACGAGAACGAGTTCCTAGAGACACGTAATGACCTAGACGACAGTGAAATTTTTTTATTTATTGAAGAAAATCGAAACGTGAATACAACACAAAAGACAAAAACTGACCTCGATGTATGGAAACGATAGTGCGACTCTGTTAAAGAAACAAAGGCCATTGAGGAAATTCCCGACCAGGAACTTAACAATCTTTTAATGTCATTTCTTTGTCAAAGTCAGGAAACTCGACGGACGCTGTCTTCAACAACTGCACCATTGTTGTCAGTCAGAAATCTCCACCGCTACCCAGCTCTTCTAAAGCGAAGATGCGTGGTTATTGATCCGGACGAAGATGACTGAGTTTGAATTCCGTCTCGATTGTTAATACGGAATATATTTTCTTCCAACAAGCAGGCATTATAATGCAGAATTGTATTCTCAAAATCTAAATCCGATTAGTTTATACAATTAACGGACACCATGAATTTTGGCGTATGCAGGCGCATGTTTGTGTTTTCTGTGGCCTGTAGAAAATCATGAACTATGAAAGACCGAACATCTCAATAAAAGATGCCCTCGTTTTATTTCTAAACGTTTGGAACAAAATAATAATTCCCGGTTCTGATCATGAGTGAAAAGAACTCTTAGCAGTAAGCTTCCCCGCTTATAATAGGTGAGATTTCTTAAGGAAACGACTAAGGAAACAGCATTAGAGCAACTTGATTTGTCCTCATGGTAGACCCTCAAGAAAATACCGCCAAAAGGTACTCTTATTTCAAGCAGTGCGTAAAAACAAAGCATAAACAAAATGCTGACCGCCATGGAAACCGTTCGTTTTGGTTCACTTTCTTAGGCTCACTTTTTAGTTTTTTAAAGTAATTCGAAAAATAGGTGACAGAATTCCTGTAAGCTCGGCCATGCAATATTTGGGGAGTATTCAACTTGTCACGAGCATAGGACGAACAGAGGGGCTGGTGGCGAACTACGTCATATCTACTAGCCTCATCGTTGGACGCGTCCTGCATACCGCGAGTTAAGAGTAGCAATGTCGAAAGTGCTAAATGCGGCAAGAGTCATCTAACATTTTCCTCTTTGTAACTAAAATAGCTATTGTCTTATTTGCAGACTTGTACTCATTTTACAGCAGCGCAAATAATTTCTGGGACTTTGATCGTTCAGATGACATAGTGGACAACATAACCTCGAGGAAAAGCCATATCCGTGGTACCGTTTCGACCACGCGTTCTCCAGCCGGGACTGGTCTGCTCGTTCAGGGGGGTTTAATTACTCTCAACAAGTACAACCCGGCTGGGGAGGAAGATGGTAACGATCCTGTAGGGTGTCTTGACCCAGCAACGTGCACAGAAGGCTTTACGGTTTCCGTATTTATCAAAGTTATTGGAACAGATGATGAGCTTCAAAATAACATTTTCTTGTTCGGAAATCGCATAGATGAAAGCTATAAAGGATGGTCGGTTGGAATTCTGGACAAAAAACTGCAAGTATTCGTCGCTACCAATGAATACGTCTGCTCTTTCACCCGTTCAGAAGTCATGGCAAATGTGTGGTTTCATCTGGGATTTACTTGGTGGGACCCAAAGTTAGGTGGCAGCCTAGAGGTCTTTGTCGATTCTGACAGATTCCATAACCACAAAGACATTTCATGTCTCCTTCTTGCAAGCGGGGAAAGATTGCTGAACCCAACAGTCATAATTAAATCTGTATCGATTACTGTGGAATACGATAACCTTGCCATCTGGCAAACGATACGCCCCACATCCAACATGAAAGCTTCCTGGGAGTACATTTTAGGTAAGCAGGCTTTATCTTCTTGTAATTGTTTATGTGTGTAAGGTGCAGCAGAACCCTGAAACGGTCACGTCACTAAGGGGACATGCAAAGTGTCCGTATTATCCAGGTGTCCATATTTAGCAGGCTCTCGGAATTACACTACGGATACCTGTTTTAACTAAACAAAGACTGAAGCATACAATTTACACATAACAGAACAAAGCTTAATGTCTCTAACTCGTGTTTTCGTTGGGAGATTGCGTGTACATAACTGCCAGTCAAACTGAAGAAGCCTCTTGTTGAATGCTCGACCAAACGGTCAAATCTCCAGTTATGAATTATTTTTCTCTTGTTTCAAACGTGCATAGCACAACGTAATCAATTCAAAATAGTCTGTAACTTTGCTTTGCGCTACCATTTTCAGTTTCTGGCGCAGCCAGGCAATGAAATTACACACGAGGGGGTTAGCTTCTAAAGAAACTGTGGTGCTGCGTCCGTGGGGAAGTGAAACACAAAACTTCGGATTTAACAGCTGAGTTGATCAGGTAAATTGGCCACCGTAAAGAAATTGAAAGGTGACGTTTCGAGCGTTAGCCCTTCGTTAGCCCTTCGTCAGAGCGAAGGGCTTACGCTCGAAACGTCAGCTTTCAATTTCTTTACGGTGGCCAATTTACCTTATCGACTCATTTGTATGGGAGCGTGTTACTCAGATCAGGAAAGTGCCGTTTGTCCATATTACAACTAAGTGCAATAATTGCATGGGAACTTCAATTCCTACATCTCAGCGAGATATTCAAAACAATTTCTCTAACATCTTCATTTTTAAAATGCAGAACACAGTCTTGTACCCATTGACGTCACTTTAGATGTTGCACTTATTGACCGAACGTGGAACATTGAATTAGGAGATCCTGAATCTCCAGCGTCCAGAAGTATACTCGAGGCATTTGAAAACCAGGTGTACTTTTAATTGTGCCATCTATGTCTTAGTTCATTGTAAGGATTATAGCATAATTGAATAACTAAAATTTATTTGTTGTTGCTTCACTGTCACCCTGTTCAGTCCGGCATGACTTTGATGTCTTAAGGCTGGTTTCCATACGATCGCTACGATCACTACGAGCGCTGCAAAAAACGTTCAGCATATGGTTGCGATCATATGAAAACCACACTTCCGGATCGCAGAGATCACAGCATTCAAAAGGATCGCTAAAGAGTGGTTTCTCTGTGATCGCGACGATTGAGGAACGTTTTTTTCGAGCAATCCCAGCGATCGTAGCGATCATATGGAAACCAGCCTTTAGGCCCCGTTCAAACGTCGAACTTTACATGTGGCGAACCTAATGCAAATGAGCTAAAACAATAGCTTCTGCTTGTTTGCATTAGTTCGACGTTTGACGCGGGCCTTAGAAACAGGGAGATAGCTTCCCCTCCCACGGCCATGATCCTGGAACCCCAGTAGTGTTTAAGTAAAACTGGCTCAAAAAGACAAAAGCAATAAAAAACAACAATAAAAGTATGTTCAACCGGTTAGGAAGCAAGGACTGTAGCAAAGCCGGTACAACTGAGAATTTATATTTGATAATATTTCGGCAGGCCAGACCACAGGCAGCCCAAGCTTACATTGAGAACTGCGCATAAATTAGACTGTTTTTTCCACGCTAAGCATAATAATGACATCGGCGCGCTATGCATAATAATGATCGGCAACATTTAAGAGTTTGTATGGAAACGCTACAAAACGTCTCAAATTGCCACAAATCAGAAAGAAGTCGAAATAAAAATAATTTGCCTTATGTCATTGTTACATTGGTCATTATTTGAGGGCTTCCTGGGCTGGTTTGAAGCTTTTTAGGCAAGAAATTGAGGTTTTTATTTTTCATATTTGCTGAATCTTTAGAATTAATTAAAGGCAGGGAACAGTTTCACACTGCACCTCACTTGAGGTTCGATAAATTCCATCACAATAAACAAATCGCCCTTAAACTTCAAAGGTGTATTCTTGGGTCATGCACATACCTCTGTTCTTTCTCATAGGTTCCAGATCCTATTTTAAGCCGTCGAAAATCCGTCTTAAATACGAAACTCGCCTTTCCTGGTACGCGTTTTCATTTGAAGTGCACACATGAATCTTTGCGAGCCGCGTTTCGACGACAAAATTGTCCTCAGCCGGGGAGAGTCTGAGTGAGATTGTCCACAAGCAAAAGGCGACACTGCGAACATGAAAAATAAAAACCTCAATTTCTCGCCTAAAAGGCTTCAAACCAGCCCAGGAAGCCCTCAGATAATGACCAATACAACAATGTAATAAGGCAAATCATTTTTATTTGGGCTTTTTTCTGATTTGTGACAATTTGAGACGTTTTGTAGCGTTTCCATACAAACTCTTAAATGTTGTCATCATTATGCATAGCGTGCCGATGTCATTATTGTGCATGGCGTGGAAAAAACAGTCTAATTTATGCGCAGTTCTCAACGTTAGCTTGGGCTGCCTGTGGCCAGACGTGCCTAATCTCCAGGTGTGAAGGTTAGTTTTTTAATATTATTCAGTTTCCTTTTGGCTGATCAGATCTTTACCCAAGATCCAACGTCATCTATGGCAGGAAGTTTGCCTCGGTAACTTGCTGCTTTTCAAATATCTTTGAACCATCACAAGTTTAATTTATTTAACACGAACTACTTCCAACTAAAATGATCCCAGTCAAATTTCAGATTAAGGCCTCGGAAAAACGAATTCAACAGCATCCAACATTGTTGAATCCAACGTTTTTCCACGATGTTGAACTAGTTGGTCAAACAATCTAAACATTTTTAGTCGACATCATTCAATACTGTTCAATTCATTGTTACTCGTGTGGCCACGCTGTTGAGTGATTTGAATGTTGTTGAGTTATGTAAATTGGCGTCTCCTGCAAGTGCATGTATTCAACATTATTGCACGTGCCAGTCTTACGAATTCAACATTGTTTTGCAAACCTGTTTTGCAAAAATGTTCAGTGGAATTGGATCGAAAGCTTGATGGCAATCAAAGTTCGTTCAACACATTTCAACAACATTCAACAGTGCGGCAAAACACGTGTAGTAGCGCTGGACGTTGTTGGATGAAAACCTTGGATCGTTTTGACAGAATCCTAAATCCGAAGGTTGATGGCTATTGCTTGGCTAATTTGTGAAGTCTTATGCGCTTGAAAATCGTGGAGTGAAAGCTGCTCTCCCCTCTGTTCCGTGTATAGACAATTAAAAATGATGACGAAGGGTACGTTATCTAGAAACTGATTATTTTCACGATACCACTTACTTTCTTGCATCAGCGCATGGGATAAAATACACCTAAATATGAATTTATCTTTATTAGATGGCCAACTTGAACAACTCTGACGATTCTGTTGCTGGGAATATTTTAACAGCCAAGTTATCTAATTTCAGGTGAGCTAAAGTAGTACTCGACATATGACCTATTTCCGGCACCAATGTCACCTCCGGCTTGATCATCATCCATGCCACCACCACCACCACCGTCCTCATTACCATAATCATCATTATTTCATCGCCACCTTCGCACCACCGCAATCATCATCGTCGTCGTCAACGTCATCACAATCATCATCATCATCATCATCATCCCAATGATAGCCCAGAAAATTCTTTCAATGTATCTGAAATGACCATATCACATATGCTTTGCAGTCAACACAACAACACAAGTGTAGCAGCGACGATGTACCTCAGATTCCACCGGAGTACTTGGGAAGCGCTGCTTCAATTACAGGAAGCCTTTGAAAATAAATCTTTGTTGAACTCAAGGATTACGATCCTCAACTGTTCGGCCACCGATGATTGTAAGCCCAAAAAATAATAAATTAATTAATAAATGACACTTTTGTCACGACATGTTTATTTGCAATAGACTAACCGCACTTAGCTTTGTGGTAGCCATACGTGTCATATATAAAACGCAGGGGCGACAAAGTGAACAAAGTTAAGTTCCTCACGTGGGCTCATACTGTCCCTAGTACTTTTTTTTACCCTGCTGAAGGAGGGGGGGGGGGGGGGGGGGTTGTTGTTATGGGTTGGTGGATGACGGCCGAGTTTAAATGTCCCTAAGACTTCTCTTTTTCATACGACTCGCCCTTGTATCCAACTAATCGAACATGTTATTTTTATGCAGCGTTTTGTAGTATTCCCAATATTTATGGACGTGACCGTTGGCCTGACGCCTTGCGAGTCTATTTTCACTACCTAGGAGTAGGACACACTGGTCTTATATACGGTTACACGATAATCGTTCGCAAAGTTGGGAGCCTCTCGTGGAAAGTGGGAAAGCGTCGAGCGGGTACTTTCGGACCATCCTGGTACGGGGATGTTGGTTATCTTAAGCCGTTCACAAACTACAGCGTGCGCGTTTTCCCTTACAGTTTTCTTGGATACAGACTTGGAAGCGAGCCAAAAATCTTTCAAACTGCAGAGAAAGGTACAAGTATAGCAGGTCCTACCCTGGTTACACTAATTTCAGTTACTGGTTAAGGGAATGGCAAGGTCATGCTGTTTTACCTCATTCTGTCAAGCTAGGTCCCGCTACTTTAAGTGTTCTGGGAATTGATAGGCCATTTCCGAATTGTCATGAGCCTCCCAATCAAAGCAAGGCTATGAGCACATCCTTTCATTTGAAAATTGTTTTATTTGCAATTGGATGTAAGCTCGTTTCCATATGAAAGGTTCTGCATCAAGCCTCGCTTTGATAGGGAGCAGCCTAAAAGCAATTCGGAAATGGCGTAATGTCGTGCTGAGTCATGTGATTCTGTCACATCAGGTCACGCTTTTCTAAGTGATTCTGTTACATTAGCTTACGCTTTTTTCAGGTCATTCTGCCATGCTCGGTTAAGCTATTATTGTGTTTCTGTCACAATGTATCACGCTTTTTCAGATGATCCTGAGACGCTAAGTCATGCTTTTATGGGCGTTTCTGTCACGTTGTCACATCATCAACTGAGAAACAAGTTGCTCTCCTGAACTACTCATATTACATATTACATGAATAAGCTAAGACACGCTATTTCAAGTTATCGCATCACGCAAGATCGCTATATTTTAGGTGATGTGGTCACGATAGAACACGCCATTTTCTGAAGACACGATTTTTTTCCTCTTTTCTAATAAGTAATGAAATACCTCAATTATGGCTAAATTACGGCTTAAACGTTAGAAAATAAAAATAATTAATTTTCTTGTTAATTAATAACACAGATTAATTTAATTAACTAAACGGATTAATTCATAACGAAGCCGAACATAACAAACCTTTTCAAAACCAAATTTAGTCTGTTTTTGACCTGGGTGCACCATCCATTGTTGTGGAATTTTGTTTTAACAGAAGGGAGAATAAGGGAGTTCCAGCAAGGTTTATTATTCATGTTGATTTCCCTCTTTACGTTCGTAGGTCCAGATGCTGCGCCAAACATATCAAACCTTTTCAACACCAGTTCAACTAGTCTTCTTGTCACGTGGCTGCACGACATTCCACCGGAAATGCATAACGGTATATTGATTGGTTACCAAGTAAGATGGCAAGGGCCTGGGTCAAGTTCCTCTATGCTACTGGGACTTCATGCGAACAGCTACAACATAACAGGCTTGAATAAATATACGTCGTACAACATTTCCGTGGCTGGACGTACGAATGGCGGAGTTGGAGTTGAAAGGCAAAAAACGGTCATGACAGACGAAGATAGTAAGAAAATTTGTTTGATTTAACATGTCGAAAAACGGTAAATGGTTTGAACGCAGGAGTCATATCATAAGTCGGATAGGAATGGTCGTCCAGGTGAATGTGATCCTAAGAAGGACTGTTTGTGATGATGATATTGACTGACGTTGCGACAACCTGAGCGGAAGGGTTGACAGCCGTTCGGTCGTCAAAACGTCAGTCAATGTCATCACAAACAGTCCTTCTCAGGACTACACTCACCCAAACGATCATGGTTTATTGACTTATAACAACTCAAACATTAGACATTAGTGCAGATGTACACAAATTTCAGAATATCTTCAATAAGTCTGTAAAAAGTTCACCCTTAGGTACTCGCACGTTTTGCACGATAACTCAGTAGTATAGAGCATATGCACGTGACGTCATGGCCGCCATGTTGGTGTACCTGATGTTTCTCGTTAGCTCCATTTGTTATGGTACACCAACATGGATGCCACGCCATTGTCCTTTGAAACTCTAGGGACTGGTTTCATACGCTCCATCGGCAGGAGGGGATGTAAGGGTCAAGGAACTGTGATAAAAGTGTCTTCATTTATTTTAGAGCAAGTAGACCATATTATCTGTCCAGGAGCATTTAGCGCGATCATGTAATTTAAAGGAAGAAGATTTAAAATTGGAGACCCTGTAATGCTACAAGAAATGAAACTTCTCAGAAAAAAATAGCTACTCTCTGATCTTAGTGAGCCTTTCCCACCTGGAAGCTAGTATATATAAAAATCGGTACGCAAAGCTCATTTGTGTAACTTATCATTAAATGATCTTTTACTATAAGATTATAATAATTTTTTTTGCCGAAGTGGGACTTTGCTCCTTCTTCCCGTTTGGTTATAAATAAAAAAACTTCTTAACAGAGAACACCTAATGTGTGTTGAAGTCATTCAGTTGAAAACCGAAAACTGTTTACAAGTCATTGTTTTTTATAGTTCCTTCAGAAGCGCCTGTCGGTTTAACTGTCACTGCAAACAGTATTACAAGTCTGCTGGTGCAGTGGAATCAAGTTCGATCTTGCTGTAGACATGGTATAATCAGAGGATACGTCGTGCTATTGGCAGATCACGAACTTCAACAGAACATAAGCTACACGAGCGCAAATGAGACTACCTTCTCAATGGAATTCAACAACCTTCTTCCTTATTATGCCTATAGCGTATCAGTGGCCGCCTTCACCGTAAAAGGAAATGGACCCGCATCCCAAAAAGTAAACTTAACCGGGGAAGGTGGTAAGTCAGTGACTATAAAATAAAAACAAATAGGCTTGCTTTTTCAAATAAAGTTACAAAGGTGTAAATACCAGAGCAGTTTAAACTCTCGGAATCAGGAATTGCAGTCACTTGTGCTACGAGAGGATCCGTATTTAGTGTTTCAGAACTGATTCAATTGGCATACTATAAAAGATGGTCACCTACGAAGGCGGCCGCTTCAACAGAAGTCAGAGCGTTACCTAAAGAGATTCAACTGTTGTTTTGGTATTTCTTTTGTAGGTTTCATCCCATAAAAGTAGGTAAAGTTTGCCTGCAGGGAATTAAACTGCATAGCTAGTGTTTCCATGGGTTTTTCTGCCCAGACGAGGATTTTTTCATTTTGCAGCTGTACGCGATTCTTTTTACGCACACAAAAACTCAAGGAAAAGCTCGTTACATGGGTTAAAGGGAAAAACGATCTAAGGCCGAGATAATTATTCGCCACAAACAAGTACTCTCTTAAAGTTTGTTGCCTATTGATTGTTTTCCGGTGATCAACTTGAAGTCAAGTTTGTTAAATGTAACACAAAACTGAAACTTAGCTTAGAATAAGCCCAAAAGATTATGTATAAAAACGAGCAGAACAGAATTGTGCTCACATTTCCCACAGATCTCTCCACAGGTCTCCCTTTGTATTTCATGATTTGGAACGTCTTGTATAGGCCATCATGACGATGGCGCCATTTACAACTATCAGAATTCATTTCGTATTTCCTGTCTAACTGAAACGTTTTAATCCAGTGAAGTTTAAATAACAATAGTCCGAAAAATCCGAAAAATGCAAGCTGAAGATTTATGGTAGTTCTTTGACTAGTAAAATCACACCATGCGACACTAATTGCAAATAATTGCAATTGAAAGGTAAGTGAGCAGACAAACATGAGTTCAGTATTGGTCCTAATATCATTTTTACGTTTTGTTCTTTCTAAAACAGCTCCTGTCAATCCTGCCAATGTCTCCGCTTGGGCTAAAAATTCTACCTCCATTTCCGTCCAGTGGTCATTCGACAATTCCCCAAGAAATGTGTTAGGGGTTTTAAGAGGCTTCAGAGTTCGCATAAATGAACAGTATGGTGGAAATCCCTCTTCAGTTACCGTAGCAGCTCGTGACTTGTCACGAATGCTGACTAATCTCAAACCGCACACCGAGTACAACGTGACCGTGGGAGCGTTCACGCTAGCTGGAGAGACAAAAAGTACTGTTGTTCGTGTTCGCACTCTGCAAGATGGTAGGTGAAGAAATAAGCAAGCCCAGTAGTAGTGAAAACGGTTTTTTATAGTTTTAGCAGACATCTATCGTGGACTAGTTCGAATCCATGAATTTGATTCGCTGAATTGAAGTGGTCTATCAACAGTTAGACTGAGTGCGAGTTTTTTGCGAGTAAACTGTCAAAAGCAGATGGTAATTCGCGTCAGTGAAGAGGTGTACGGTATATTAAATGTGCCGTGCCGCGAGCAACCATCAAAATTACCCAGGACCTGCTCCCGTCTGGCCTCGTAGCCCAGTCGGTAGACCATCGATGATCAAAATTCGGGAGTCGTGGGGTGCCCACTGAGGGCAAAGAATTCTCCTTACCTGATGGGGACCACGTTTTCTTACTGGGGCAAAGCTTAGTAGGAACTTATTGAGTTTCCTTTCGGCACCGTCCACAACAGGGTTACTTTCCCGATTTCTCAGTTGTAATACCATGACTGTGCGGTACAGCGCCTCATGTATTCAACGAGGCGAGTTGATCATCGCTCATAGAAATGCGGCGAGTTGTCTAATTATTTTGTTGAATAAACAATGATATAAATTAGAATACAACAATGTTCACAAATTACAAGAAACGTCACTTTACAAGGACGTGATGCACGAAATATTGTTTGGTCTATCAGAAAAAACACAACAAGGATTGAGCCAATGTATTGGAGTGTAGAGAATGTCTACTAACGAAACAATAGAGTTCTTCTGTCGAAGGCACTATCGTGTGATAGGTTACCCAAGGAAATTTGATGTTCACAACAAATATTACGTTCGAGGGCTTATATAACGTAACATAACATAAGATAAGATAACATAACATAACATAGCATAAAACATAACATAACACTTTATTCAACGGGGAAATATACGCTTAGCTATATGGCTTAGTTTAAAGAAAAACTGAACCAGCTACTTTACAGGTATGCCACGATAAAAATAAATACATAAAATGAAAGATAAAATATTGATTATACAAAAGAGTCGGTTTAAAAATCTATATATTAAACTATTTACAATTAAAAATAAAACTGTCACAGAATGAAAACTATTAACAAGATGAGAGAGCAATTCATGGATACTACGCTGTCTAAAATATTGATTCATTTTCTATGAAGTTTGAACATCAAATTTCCGAGGGAACCTATCACGCATAGGGCCTGAGAAAGAAGAGACTCTATTGTTTTTATTGTACAGCGCTAAATTTTGAGCGAAAATTGTCAAAAACGGGCACCATGCGCTGATGAGCGCCCGCTGAGGAGAGACTCTATTACGTCGACTTTAACCAATGGGAGGACGCCAAAATTGTGTTGTACTATAATCGCTGATAGTCAATGACTACGCGTGTTATGTTCTTTAATAGCGAAATTTCTTGTTTTTTTTGGTAACTGTGACCATGATCTCAATGGTTTGTATTTGCGTTCATTTACGGTGTAGTTGTCTCCCCCACGTTTCGTGCCTGCAGGTTAAGGTTTCGTGTAAAAACGAGTGGAAATTTGGGAGAATTAGAAAATGCTGTTGAAACACGAGGCGAAGGACAGAGTTTCTAGTTTTGTTTGGATTCGGTTGTGCGTTTTAACTCTTTATAAACACTTATCAAAAGACAACAACTGGAAGAAGCTGTTATCCTGAACGAGGTGGCTCTATTTGTTGAGGTGGTGGGTGAAATCGCAAATTAGGACCATCCAAAAGAAATGTCATTCTTCAGTTATTTCCTCTTGTGTTGTTTGCTTTTGAGCAATTTACAAAATAAAAACTGAAATTTTCATCAGTTTTGATTCTATTCGGAGTCCTTTTTGGATGAGAGACTGAACTTGACTTCCGTGTATCATTTAGTTCCAGGAGCTCCACCGAGTAACGTATCAACATACAACATAAGTTCTACTGCGATCAGAGTCCTCTGGGGACCCATGCCAGCAGCCTTAGAAAACGGAATCATCCTGGGATTTCATCTGATTTTGATGCAGGATTTAAACGTAAAACGCAACCTTACTGTTTCGCCACGCACAAGAGAAATGGTGGTCACAAACTTAACGAAGTATACAACCTATCAAGTCTCGCTATCAGGCTTTACTGTGATAGGAAGCGGAGTACAGAGTGTACCTCTTAGCGTCACAACTAATGAGGATGGTAACTATCCCCGTTCTGCCATTATTAAATCCTTTCCCTCTGACAAAGCCAAACAAACCAAACGCGTCTTTTTAGCCAACCAGAAGACCTACCCAGATCTGGGTAGCGCTACGCCGCCAGTACAGCATTTTTGATTTTATTTCTTAGATATCGTTTCTCCGGTGTGAAACGTCGTCTCTTTTCTTAGGCTGTTTGAGACCTGGCCGTTAGGATCTAAACCCTATTTCACACCTACTGGAGACTAGGACCCGTTCAACTAATAACACAGGGAGCTTACACAAACGGTGTGACCGTTTTGTTTTGTGTGTTGCAGCACAGGGAACTCCTACCTACCTCACATATATGTATAAATTCCAGTTAAATTCCTGTTCCCTCGCCATATACAAAATAAATAGGGCTAAACAGTTTGGTGATGGTTATGCAAATGATTTCTGAGGCTTTTAGTTGTGTTTGAAAAGTTCACTAAGACTGTGACATAATTTCAGTATTCGATTATTTTTATCAAATGTGGGTTTGCATGAAACGTCAATACCATGACCTGTTAAAAAGTCATATATTTTGTTTAAGTTCCTAGTTCCGCACCCAACGTGGCAGGGGTCATGTTAAGTTCCACAAGCATCCAAGTGACGATACAGCCTCTTCCGTCTGAATTTGTCCATGGTATATTAAGAGGATACAAGATGATATATGAAAGGGTTGATCAGCATCCACCAACGGTTGTGGAACGCATATTGCAAGTGAATCAGCCAGACGTTCAATTGACTGACCTCAACGAATTCACAAATTACAGCGTCCAGGTATCGGCATTCACTTCAAAAGGACATGGACCCAGCAGTGCGCCATTTTATGTTATGACAGACGAAGATGGTACTGTAATCTTTATTGACAGTTGGAAACTAGATGGCTTTGTATTTCTAAGCCCATTATAAGCCCATTATAATCCAACAGCATTCAACTATGTTGGATTCAACTTCTTTCACAAGTATGGCCATGCACTCTGTTAATTGACGTTGGATGATTTGGTTTCCATCAAACTTTCTTTCCAGTACCATTTAACATTTCTTTTGTTCCCAGGTGTGAACAACAATATTGAATCTGCGAAATATTGAAGTGCGAATAACTGAACATTCAAATATCTGCCACACCTCGGAACCAGCACGTCACCTTTTGGAAAACCCAAGTCACTCATTGAAGTGGAGAGTCGTTTGTTCAGCAAGATCTTATTTTAAAAGAAAGATCATCGAGGGCCTAATTATCCAACAAAGGAGCCCAACTTTGAACAAACAAGTTAATTGCTATGTTGCTCAGTTGTTCCCTTCGGGAATAACCTGAGTATAAAAACCATGCAAATCACGAACGGCCTTTTAACCCTGATGATGACATATTTGTCGAAAACGTTTGGTTCCTTTTAATTGTTTATAATTAATTAATTGTTTAATTGTTTATATCTTTTTTAGCCTTGTATATACATCAATATTGAATCTGTTAGGCTGGTTGGTCCAACAATGTTGAACACATGGAAGTACAGTAAACATTAACTCGGGGGGCCTGATTGACCTTATTCAATGATATGCAACATCATTCAACGGGATGGCCAAACAACCTCAACAAGTTTAATTCAACAACGTTGGATAATGTTGAATCGGGATGATTAGTTCGTTCCACCAACTCGTTCAACATCCTAAAGGAAAGTTGTATTTCTTAAGGCTCGATGATGTTGAACTCGCTTGTCCAGGGCCTTAGATTGAATGCCCAGTTAAATGCCCTGAACGCAGGGTTTAAAAGTTGACAAGGCTGGGCCCAATTCCACAACGCATTGTGAAGCAATCCCAGGATTAGCATGAACTTTAAATGTCGTCTTTTTTAATGAGTTGTCAATGAGAACACATGGGGATGTTTTTGCACTTCAGCTTTGACTTTGGATACTCTTAATCTGCAACTTACGTAAGCAGTTAAGAAAAACGCGCAAACAAACGGAGTAAACACTTACGGAAGGCTTTTGAAAGCTCCAATTATCATTAATCGATCGACTTTGGGGCAAATTCGGTTGGATCGAATTAAGACCGTGGCTATTCCCCACACCATATTCGCCTTGTTTCCCACGTCTCAGCGATCCCCGGGGATTCTAAGCTAACGTGTAAAGGGCTACGTTCATCTTGTACTTCTCCTGTGGATAGCCTATCCATCTCCAATCCTTCTTCTTAATGGTGGCGTCCATTCTTTAATTAAGCCATTATTCCACTTCGCTTAAAAGATTTATTTCTTTCCAGTTCCGGCTTCCCCGCCTTTGAACCTGATTGCCAACAGCAGTTTCACCGAGATCCAGCTGAGTTGGCAGCCAGTTACACCGGATGACGTCAATGGAATGCTACTGGGTTACAAAATTCTTTATCGTCAACAAGGCACAGTTCAGTGGACCGAACACATTGTGCCTCACTCTGCTCTAGGGGCCACCTTAGCTAGTCTCTCTGAATACACTGATTATGAGATCCAGATTTTGGGATATAACTCAAAAGGGCAAGGAGCAGCCAGTCCAATTCTGAACAGAAGAACAAAAGGTAATGTGAAGTTTTGTAATCTGTTATTAAGGGAAAATTCTTGTTCTTCTATTCTGGATATTTTTATTGTGGAAGAAAACTGGGATTGTGGTCTAAGTTTAAACGAAAGACGATATAACGATGTGATTACATAGAGTGAAATAAGCGTCGTTCGATGAAAAGCATGATCGAATGGAATTTTGGCAGGAAGGCTTTGGCAATCTCTCGAACATTCCGTTTAATGATAGTCAGACTTTTCTTTACAACCGGCTTAAGAAAGTAATTTAGCCGTGCTTTGCGATTCGAATATATTCTCAGAAATTGAGCAGGCTTTCACCGGCGCTTTTGAGAAACCGCTAGCTAGAACCACTAAGCGATATCGTTCTTGGTTTACTTTGAATTTTTTTAGTGAGTTAGGTGGCCATGGCATATACGATACATACAGTCGAACCCGTTATTGGTTTCACTTATTCTTTTCGATAAGAAAACGACTGCATGAGCTTTTTCACAACTCGGGCCAAAACAAAGTGGGTGTGTTGGCGAAAATTGCCGACTTGACGAGGTTTTGTCAAAACGTCAAACCGCGGCTGGGCGTAGTGGTTTAAGCACCAGGAGACGTTAGACGTATTTGTATGCATGTCTGCCACTGAGCATCTTCATCTTTCATTTAATCATTACTACCAACGTCCCATGATAAAAGAAAAATTCATGATTCCCTTTACATAGCCTGCGTTTAGCGGGCGTGAAATACAAAATGGACAGCAATTTGAACGATATGGAAACTGTGCAGGTGAATAAATAACGAAGACAGTGATCTGCAATGGAAGGAGAGAAAAAGAAAATAAAGATGAAACAAGAAAATTAGGATGAGATGAATTTAGTATTAACCTAACCCGTGCCCTATGAATAAAAAAACAAAAACAATAACGACACTCAATTTTTTGGTTTCCGTTCACAGACGTAGATGATTGTAAAACTGGTCGTCACAACTGCAGTGTCTTTTCAGAGTGCATCAATACACTGGGTGCCTTCAGATGCGCCTGTCAAAGTGGATTTGCAGGCGATGGCGACCATTGTACAGGTGATGAATACAGCTGCCCTATATAAGATTCTTTAAGAATTGTTTGTCTTGATGACCGAAATAAACTAGTTTTTACATGTAAGTCTCAAGAGCGCCAAAATGAGAAAAAAATGTAAATACTGGAAACAAACTAGAAACAAAGAAAAGTACTGAAAAGACTTTTTATTTGAATGACCACAACGAAGGTGTCATCGATCTCCAGATTCAAACGTTGGAGTCACATCCTACCGCGTAATAAACAGTAGCACAGGAATGTCGTGATTTTCTTCCACACAAATAAATAAGAACCACATGGAACGACCCATTGTTTATCTGTGGGATTTATCAAAAGCTTCTAGTACTCCAGCGTGATCGTCAATGTAGGTCGTCCTTAAATGACTGATGTTGGTGGTTAACGTTCCAACAACCTGGACGGAAATGATCTTCAGATACATAAGAATGTGGCACTGTCAGATGATTGTGTTAAGTCTCTGTTTAATGTAGTGAATGGCCCATAACGCTGTGTTGTTGTCTGCACCATTGCAGATATCAATGAATGCAAGTCAAGTCCGTGCCTATATCAGGAGACCTGCATCAATGGCGATGGATCATTTTTCTGTTTAAAGATTACAAATGCTAAAGGTAAATATTTGGTGCTAGGAAACACCTGAACATACATTTGTGTGGGTAGATTTAAAACTTTTACTTGTTAAGAAATAGTTAAATAGGAAAATACTCTTGACAAATTACAATCAGTGGTTGGGAACGCTGTGAAAAACAAATCATTTTAAAGCCGTTTAAAAATAGCTACTAGGATCGTTTTGATTCCCTCCCCACCCTCCTTTTAATGCTTTAAAAAGCTTTTAAAAATCTTGTTTTACTACAATCGTTTGGAGTCAACACTAGGATGAAGGAAGACAAGGGTGGAAAGAGGAGATGGAAAGTCAATTAACCTTGCCAGCACTTTTGACGATGATTATATTTTCTTTTAAAGTATCTTTGTTTAGGCCATGTTTCCTACGAAGTAGTTTGCTTAATGGTATCTCCTCTATTTAGCTGTCGCGACAGTATCATTTAATTATCATCATTATCGTCACCGTCGTCATCATTGTCATCGTCGTCGTGGTAATGATGATGATGATGATGATGATGATGATGATGATGATGATGATTCTTTTACCTGGTAAATGTTGCATAGGGTACGAAAACCGTCCTGCTCTTGTTGTGCTTAACTCCATACAATTTTTAGCTAGGCCATAAGGTTTAGCTTATTGCACCCAGTGCAACAGTTGCAATCCAGAAGCGGTTAGTGGTTGATATACTGTTAGGGACGACACAGTCACCTTCTCTTGCTCACTCCAGGTAACTCTATCTCTTTATATTTTCACTTTTCAGATGATTCATCTTGCACCTTTGGTTCTCTTGCAAGAATCCTGGATATAGATAAAAATGTTAACACAGCGACAGAGCTGAGAAAAGTGGAACACTACTTATTTACGACAGAAGTGAACACCAAATGTAGTGGTCTGAGCTTTGAGTGGAAAGTTGCAAACGTGACATCCCTGCCATTCACCGTGGGAACAGCTTATTTCACGACCGTTGGCTTGGATTCAGAATGGAGCGACATTAGTTCTCTTGACTTTGGAATCTATTTGGTAGAGTTTATTGTTTATTTCCAAGATTTCTACTTTCTGGATTATGGTTTTATAAACGTTTTACCTTCACCGCCAGTTGCAATTATTGCAGGCGGTTCAGAAGTCTCAAGAAAACATAACTCGGTCATAACCTTGGACGCGTCTTCTTCTTATGACTTGGACCTTGGGCCAGGAATTTATGAACGCATGACATTCGCGTGGTCATGTTCAGACATTTCTGGAGAAGGTTGCTTTGGATCTAAAGAACATAGGCTGGATGAAACTGGTAGAATGGTCTCCTTGGACACAAGTGCGATGCAAATCAACCAGCACTATGACATCAAGTTAACAGTGATTGAGAACGGCATGAACAGCAGCTTTGTACAGCGAATTCTTGTCACTGGTGATCCTCTCTATGCTGAGATGAAGTAAGCTATATATTTTTTATTTTGCCGCAAGTACTTTAGTCAACCTGGAATGTCCCAGTGATATTCTGTGATCAGACTTACTAGCGACTTAGGGTTTGAAAGTACTGCAATAGGTCACGATATTTTGTGTTCATCTGTTCCGCACAAACTAAACGAAGGTGTTTTTATTTAAGCTTTAGAACATCACCCACCAAAAAGTTAGAACCAGCATAAAACACTTTTCAGGAGCTTACTGCTCAATAGCTTTCATTTGAATGGTCAAACGTAAGGATTTTATCCAGAGAATCACAATTTAAAACTGTCTTGCGCAACATAATAAACAGCAAACGCAGGAAATTACTGCTCGAAAGCATTCATTCACACGAAAAGAATTGTGGAGAATTTCCCCTTATGAGGTAGTTTCCTTTTCTTTTCAGCTGCATCATAAATTGCGGATTTGAAGTCAACCCAACGGTAAAGGTGTCCGTTACTTCAAACTGCACAAACCCTTCATGCCATAAAGAGAACGTTCAGCTAATATATAGTTGGACCTTATTCATACAAAGCACATTAAATTCATCATGGACAAGAGTTGACGAACTAAAGAAGATGACGAGAACTGCACTCAATTCCAGCTCTTTGGTTGTTTATCCAAACATGCTTCTTCCTGGGCGCAACTATCGTCTAAAGGTCGCTTTAGACAAAGTAAAGGGTGAGAGTTCCAGTGGATTTTCGGCGTGGCGTTTCACGACATTCTCTGTTCCTAGGGGTGGGGTCCGCAGTGTAAACACGCCATCAGGAGTGGCAATGCAAGAGACATTTACTCTATCTTGCACCGGCTGGGAAGGTCCAAACCAACCATTTCTTTACGAGTTCATGGTAACGTTAGCACAAGGCACGAGCACCATTCTGTCATACGGATATTCTTCCGTTGCAGAAATAACACTGCCACCTGGCGATCCTTCAAAAAATTATTCTCTGACAATCGATGCCTACATAATAAGCTCCACGGGCTCCAGAGCGAAGACTGCGATCGAAGTTCAGGTTGGTGAAAAGATTGAATGTTTTTGTTTAATTACAACAGTAGATAACGATAGAGATGGTACAATGGCGAGAAGGCCCAACTGTCATCATTGTGGCGCTATATGTGGGTGTCTGGAAAATCGGAATAGCGAATTGTAGCAAATAGTGACCACTGTTTGCACTGTTTGCTACAATTCCTGACTACTTGCGACTGAAAGACTAGTTGTCGCTGTGTGTCACTCTTTGCGGTAGTTTATTCCTACAATTATTTAATTTTTGGACACTGTCGCTATTCATTATTATAAGTGAATATTCGCTAACCGGGTTTTCCAGAAATCTCCACATCCACGTTGAGTTGTTTGTTTCTACTCGTCTTTCCTCCGATAGCTTTTTCCGGGCTCTCCGATCACTCGAAAAGCTGTATCATAAGACAGTTTACTTTTGCCGTGATCTTTAACTTTTAGGTTTTGCCTTGGCCTTTACTGGATACAAAGGAGGTATCTGATGAAATACGTCGTCTTTTGAGTGGTTCTTTTGCCTCACTTATTGATCGAGGCGATCTGAGACGTGCCACACAACTGGCCTTTGCTATTTTGCGATCCTTAGAACTACAAGGAGAAGAAATTATAAGCAAAGAAGACAGAACTCAGGTAACAAGTTCATTACTTTTACTTTCAGAAGCTCCTAATTTGAAGAACAGATACATCACAAGCTTCGTGTGGCAAAATATTGAAACACAAACAGTACCACACTAGTGACTGCTCACAAGCTTTTATTTGAATTGTGGTACTTTAGGATTTCATCCACAGACTTGAAAATTACAGTCATGTTTATCAAACAGCAACACACGAAAATTAACCAACCGGAAAATTGTGTTCGATTTACTTTTTTCTACCAGTTTCAGGTCCTGTATCAAACTAGTTCCAGACTCTCAGTAAATTAGAGTGAATTGCACAAATGGTACATGCTAACCTCGAACGGAATTTCCCATTCGGGAGGTTTAGACCAGCCGGTTTCCCCTTGGAAATGGTAAACAACCACTAACTCCCAAACTCAAACGTTATGCCCACCTTTTAATTAGAAGGATCATAGAATCAAATTTATAATTAAATAACATGGCTTAACCTGTGAATCTGTATGTAAACATGGAAGGGGAGAGCACAGTGATCACATTGGGAACTACTGTTAAAATATTTCTAAGTAAAAATATTCTCACAGTGACGTTTTCAACGTTGGCAGTTGCAAAGGCTGAGGGAACATACGAGCGTGAACAAAGGTTCGGCGACCTCTGAAGTTGCTTAGTTCTATTAATTGCTAGGATCTCTAAAAAACAAACGTTCTATTATTGTTTCGACAGATAAAAAGTATCATAATATCATTACTAAGCAAAGTCGACGTCCGAGATCTGAGAAAACTCATCCAAGCTTCTTCTGTGATGTCGCTTGCGATGGAAGACCCATTAGAAATCACGTCAAAAGCTCAGGTTAGTCAGTTCTCTTGTTCAATTACAACTAGTAGGCCTCTTTCCCTACGCTGTGTCTGGCGTACACGTCCACGAGGAGGTGCCTCAGGCAATTTTTGTTGCGGCTGGGAATTGCGACTCAGAGTTCAAAAATTAAACCCTTCCGATGGCGAGCCATTGAAAATCACATCGAAAACCCAGGTTAGTCAACTTGCTCAACTGCAGCTGCCAAGTCTCTTCCCCTCTTCCCCTACGCTGTTTCTGGCATACATGTCCACGAGGAGATGCCTCTCGGAATTTTGGTGTGGAATTGCGACTCAGAACGTGTAGTGGTGTAGTGGATAGCACGTTGGACTTCAGATCTTGGATCTTCAGATCTTAAGCTAGGTCGGTGGTTCGACGTGTCTCGTGTGCGACTTAACCTTCTCACCTATACCCTATTTCAGACCAGTAGGCGAAATATACACCATTTAGAAGAGAAGTGATGAAAACTACTCTTGACTGTAACGTATATCAGCTACTCCTTGCAGTGCGACTGCTGCAACCAGGGCCTCCTGGGCAATGGAAAGCTGTCACATTATGTTGCAGGGGAAAAATTTAGAATTTCAACTCAATTCCGCGGCAAAATGTTGTATAGCACTAAGCGCTGATTATGATTCAAGTTGCAATTATTTATTTCCATTGTTGCAGTGCAACAGTTTTCCTTTCTCTAGGTAGGCCCTTGTAACAAAATAAAACCAAGTTTAAAACCGAAGAACGCTAGAAAAGATTTACTGGTATTCAGATGCTTACTGTTGTTCTTGCTTGACAGCAACTTCTTATGGAAATGCTGCAGAACATGACAACTTTGCTTGAGTCTGTTGCTGCTAGAGGAAATGCTGCGGACGTGCCTTACATTGAGATAGCAGAGAATAACCTAGTGTATGCATTGGGAAAAGAACTCCAGGTCTCTTGGACTTGGGGTGATCAACTCCAGAGCTCTTTAAGTGGATATGAAGCTAATGTAAGTCATTTTGCTCAACTTCGTCTTGTTGTTGTTGTTGTTGTTGTTGTTCTTCTTCTTCTTCTTCTTCTTTTTCTGCTCATTTTCCTTATCCTTCTCCTTTTCCTTCTCTTCCTTTATAAACCTCTTCCTTTACCTTTCCTTCTTTTTATTTTTTACTTCTTTTCTAAGTTTATTGTGTTGTAGCAATTTTGTAGAATAAAATTCATATCCTAACAGAAAATCTCTTCCTATATAAATTGCTCCCTCTGCAAGAATCTGATCATAACATACTTTTGGTTTTTTCACTTTAGAAACTTAGGGAACAAACGTTGAAGTCCCTGGAATTAATCCGTAGGGTATTAAGAACTATTGCCAAGAGTAACGTTATTGGCGAAGTGCCTACTATGATACATACCGATGCCATGGATGCATTGTTTGTAAGACTACAGCCTGATGAGGTGGCTGGATCTCTGTTGAATCTTCAAACAGGATCAGTTCAGTTTCCTGACGATTTCACAGAGATTGGTGAGGATTTCGTTGACATAGAGGTAATTTAATATGGCATTCATGTTTTTTTTCTTTTTACCCCTATTGTGCTGTCTTGCCTCCGTTACGTTACTGAGCAATGATTGAAAATAGAAGCAGGAAGTATGTGACTGTCAGCAGGGGCGTTCCTGCCTTTAAGCGAAATACGCAACTGCGTACCAGAATTTTCGTTAATAAATTTAACGGTTTTTAGTACAGTAGAAATAGAAAATTCGTATAGAGGAAGTGATAAGGTAAAGTTGTGCAATTTCGATACTGACAGTTTCTTCATCACTGTTGCGGAAGGATGCACCTGGGCGTATTGTATTATCTCTTCCAGTCCAAGAATCCATTTATAGCGCGACTTATTGGCTGTGGTCCCACTCAATGTTAGTTCAGTGTCTATCAAGCAGTTTTTATATCAAGCATTTCTATCAATATCATGTCTATCAAGCATTTTTGCACTTTGCACCACAAGACACGTCTTGTCCAACACAGTTACCTTATCCAATATGCTCCGACGAAAGAACATCAACCTCGTAGAAGTAACAGAGGAAGTGGTAAATATAACGACAGATTAAACGAAACGACCCTATGCCTTGGGACGAACTTTATTTGGGCGCAGAGGAAATGGCAGCCGATTGTGACATGAAACCCAGCATGCCACGCTTATGTGTAGTGCAACGTCACCGCATACAGCAGATACATAACCCCAAGCAGTATTAGCGCTGATTAGCCCGATTCTTCTAACGGGGTTGCGAATCACGGCTCCGCCATCAAATTACTCGCGCGTATAACTCAATCATTGAGCCTGCTCGCAAGGTTGCAGAGCTGTTTGCTTGTTGCTGTGCCACAAAAACCAATTTCTAGGTCAAAATCTGTTGCTCACATGTATCTCCAGCAGCAAAGTAGTACTTGATACGATCTACAACACTTACAAGCGCGATCTTTCCGATAAAGTGACCTACGACAAAGACGTTGTTAGATGGAAGGCAAAGAGGGCAGCTGAACAAAATGGACTAGTGGAAACCATGGAAACCACCAACAGTTCTCGCTATTCTTCTTACAATGCCCGTGTCTACTGCAACGCCAGAGAGGTGATTTAGTACTGTGCGCAGAATCCAGACCTACAAGCGCTGAACCATGAGAACTGAGCGGCTCTCTTCACTGGCTCACACTCTGATGAACACCAAAAGTGTAGTATGAGAATTTTGCGCTAAGAAAAACAGCAACTTTTTCTTTTTATTTGTAACTACTTCGTGTTAGGAGTAAATGAGAGAACTTGTTTTGTTGTCCCATCAGTAACACTATTAAACCCCCTTTAAGTTTACTAGTGTACTTTGGAAAACCGACTGCGTGCAGTTGTCTTACACAGGAAATCCAAATACTGCTGGAAAATGTAATAAGCTTAAGTCGATATGTAAGAACAAGAATACCACAGAAATAATAAAATGGCTTTCTGACTGTAATTGAAATGATAAGGGTAATTATGTTTCCTTCCCTTTGGCGAAGTGTCGGACTGTTTCCTGTACTGGCTTTATGCGTACTGTCAAAAATTGCCTGGGAACGCCCCTGGTCAGTGAGAAAGGTTAACTGACACTTTGGTTAATATATAACCTAACGCAGTAAAGGTGAAGGCAACGAAATAGAAATTATCAGGAGAAGGTGATGAGAAGAAGATACAGACAGCATTTCACTCAACGTCACCCAACATGATGGCCAGAGGTGTGTTGCATAAATCCTAACGCCGGGCGTAACTACTAACTTCAGAGGTTAGAATAGTGACTTTGACTCTAGTGTGTACGTCTGACGTTAGAAGTTACGCTGCACGTTAAGTTTTATGCAACCCGCCCAAGGCGCGTTTAAAATGTTTATTTCAACAGCGCTGAGCGATGATGTTAAACTCCTTTGGCCACCCCGTTCAACATCGTAAAAGACAAAGTATTCAGCAATGTTTAAATCCTTTGCATCTATTTGACCAAATCTTTAGAGTAAAACAGTTTTGTTTATACCTCAGGTAACTTCGTCGCCTGTTAACTATTATTTCTGGGACTCCAGTGCAACTTCCATCACAACACCCGTTCTATCGATCGTCTTAAGAGGAAAATCAGGTGAAGTTATTCCTGTTAACAACCTCTTAAATGACATACAGCTTGTATTCCAACACAATGAACAATCAGCTCAAAATGAGGCCATCGTGGAAGCACCATTGTTCTTGAAGCCGGGAAAGATGCGATTCCACACAATAGATGTGACTCAAGAACGGGCATCTTACCTGTTAACCGTAACAACAAAGGAGAATGTAAAGGTTTTTGTGAAACGTGGAAGCAGACCATCGGTGGAAGATCATGCAAAAAATTATACCATTCCAGACTTCTCTTTCTGTACTAAAGACATCGACAAGGAAGAGTACAATTGCAGCCGCAACCCACACCAAGTATTGTTGAGAGACGATGTCCTGAATGGGACTGGTGTTTATTATCTTGGAATTTTGTACCCTGGCAACGTTTCCTCTGGTAACCATTTCCATCGTACTCGAAGGTCTTGTTTTTATACTCACAGACAAAAACGGTCGTGTGTCGAGACAAAAGATCCCCCGCCTCCTCTGGGAGAATATGTAACTGCACCTTTTCCACCTTATGATCCCTTGACGGACTTGAACTACACTATAGACACTGAGGAGCTGAGCTGTAAGTTTTGGTCAGAAGGAGAACAGAAGTGGGTAACAGAGGGATGCAAGGTGTGTATCTAACATGTTTTACGAAAGTGAACTTTCAAAATAATCTCTTCTTTAGCTACAAATGGATATTTTTGCAGCAGTAATTACCCCAGAGAGTTTTGGAAGCATGAAATGTGAGCATATTTTCCATGATGTAGTAGTTTAACAGGGGTGTGTGTTAAAAGGTGCTCTCTACCCTTCTAGTCCTACATCACGTGGATCAGAGCTTCGTTCAGAAACGCGGTGTTTAATAGTCATTTTGTCTCATTTAGTTACAGGCAGAACTCAAAAGCTTTTGCTTGTACAGAAAGAAAATTTTCCTGTATTAGCTACAGATATTACTTTTCGTACCTTTACGAGCTAGAGGTCATTTCGTATTCGTAACGCCTTTTTAAAGGGAACCTCCACTGTTACAACAAATTGATGTTAAATTGTTGGACTTAAAGTGGAAAGAAAGTTTTAGTGTCAAAAAGTTAGATATGATTATGACCTGTTTTTGCTTTTGAATTTCCCGGGCGCTGCCATTTTGAAGTTTTGTGACGTCAAATGGTTGCCACTATTGTTGCACACAAAAGAAAGTTGCTTTATAACAATAGCAGCAACCATATGACGTCATAAAAATTCAAAATGGCAGCGTGTGGGAAATTCAAAAGCAAAGGGTACACTAAAACTTCTTTTTACTTGTTAACTTAAAGAATTGAAATTTGGACTTTACTTCCAAAAATTTAACGTCCATTTTTTGCAACAGTGGAGGTTCCCTTTAAGGGAAGGTGTCTAGCACCTGTACGACTTCCTCTGGGATTCCAAAGAATGCAATATTTCGCAAAATTAGTGAAATCTTCGTTAACTGAAAACCGTCCCGTGACATCAGCAATCTCGGTTTTTTCCACCGTGTCGTGAGATGCTGCCTTCTTTTGAATCAGAGAGCACGAGAATGTCAAAGTGAAATGTTCTACAAAATCAAATATTTTTTGCCTCCGCAGTTCCTTTCGCCATACTTCGTGAGCCTGTGAACATTCAAATGAACAAGGCACAATACCTTTACTATATGTATGGCTACTTAACTAATTATTGTTAAATTTTTCAAATTCTCAACTTTGGTCACAACCTCTTTACCAGGGTCTCTCACGGGAAGAAGAGAGACCCTTGGAACGAGGTTGCTTTGGTCACTGAAATTCTAGCTTTCTCACTGGTTCACGTGAGAGGGGGGATGTAGTGGCTTCAGATCTGAAGGTCGGTGGTCGAGGCTCAGTCCCCGCCGTCGTGTTGTTTCCTACGACAAGAAACATTACCTCACTTTGTCTTTCTTCACCCAGCTGTATAAAATGGGTACCGGGGAGGCAACCCTGCGCTGAACTAGCATCCCATCCAGGGGGGAGGGGAGGGGGTAGCAATACTCTCAGTTGCTTCATGCTACAGAAACCGGGTTAAGCTCTGGCCATGTGGGTATGCGTGGCTCGCGTGCGACTTAACCTTTTTTACCTCACCGGTTCACGCTACAGCAGGGTTCAAAAGCTTTGTTCGAGAAGCAAAAGTGTTGTTCAAAGACACAGAAACAAGATTACGTAATTAGTCCTTCATATACACATTCGCTTTCAACCAATGTTTTGGACCATTTTCCAGCTCACAGGAGGGTTTTTAGTCAGAAGCCGAACGCCAAATGCCAAATGTCGTTTCTAGCTCATGTAAATCGAATAAAGTCACAATACTCAAGCTGCTCCATGTTACAGAAACTGGATTTGCAAAGACTTAACCTTACCTTGTTACGTTTTTAACGTTACAGGTTGGGCCTGGATCCACCAAGCATCGTCTCCTTTGTCTGTGTAACCACCTGACGTCATTCGGTGGAGGCCTTCTGGTAGCACCTAATCCAATCGATGTGGATGTGGTTTTCAAAGAGCTGGCCCGCCTACACGAGACTGGTAATTTTGGTGTTCTGTTGACGATCATCTTTGTGTATGTTCTCTACTTTTTCGCTGTTGTCCTGGCAAAGAGAGCGGATAGGAGAGATCAAGACAAGGTAGAGATAAGGTTATCTTACGGCGACAACCGAGTTAGGGCTTCTAGGTCTCATTCGTTTTAGCCAATCTGAACCCGGATTTTCCGATGGAAAATTCGATTTTTCGTTCCAATCTTAGATTGTAATCTGAATGATTCATGCTCGGTACGGATTTTTCAAATTCACATCGTGTCTGAATCTGGTTTTGGACTTTGTGCTTCATTAAACGTAGATCTTTTCTCATACAGCACATGTTCATCGAAATTGTAACCAAACAAGGATTGATCCTTTTTCAGATTTTTGTCCCACCTATCAGAAAAATCTATGTAATCCGAATAAAGTAAATGAAAATGGTTTGCCTAAAAGGACGCAACCTAAACTATCATCAAGCTTGATAGACAGTGTAATCATTGGAAGCTAAATTATCAGCTAATGGGTTTGGAAATTTGATTTCATGAAAAGCCGGCGCATGCACCCTTCCAGTTACTTGACTCATTTTCCACATCCACATAGAATAGGCCATTGACAAGACACATCCAACAATCAGTAACCAATTTTCCTTTTGGTTTCACCAGCATGGTCCTCGGGTTGTACTTGATACAGAAGAGGATGCTGACCTCTTGTCCAATCAGTATGAGATGACAGTAAGTACAGGCGTTTGGCATGACAGTGGGACCACAGCCAAGGTTACCATGGTATTATACGGAAGCTCGGGGAGCAGTGGAAAGATCGCCATATCTCCCGACATGGATCCTTCCCAGACTCTCCTTTCTCGTGGAAGTATCGACAAGTTCATTATTCCCCTCTCACGGTCCCTCGAAACATTAAAGCACGCGTATATCTGGCACGATAACTCTGGAGACAGCCCCTCTTGGTTTTTAGACTACGTAATTGTCAGGGACAAAGAAGCCAACAAAGAATGGAAGATGGTATGCAACAAGTGGTTCTCTCCAGATAAAGACGATGGAAGCATCTTTAGAAAGCTCCTGGTAGAAAGGAAAAATTCGCGACTTCCAAATTTTAAAGAAGCGTTTCGCTCGAAACTATCCGGCTCACTTTTTGAAAGCCATGTATGGATGTCATCTGTTACAAAGCGTCCAAGGGATTCTTTTACACGTTCGCAGCGTGTTACGTGCTGCTTGTGCGTCGTATTTACTGCAATGTTGGCCAATGCAATGTTTTACAATGTGGGTGGTGAAGTGGAGAGTCGTTCTATTAGACTTGGTCCACTTAAGGTGTCCGTCCGACAAATAATCATAACGATGCAAAGCTGCTTGGTAATAGCTCCCATCAACCTTCTCATCGTGGTAATCTTCAAAAATTCAAGGCCAACTGTCGACAAGCATTGCTGCCAGCGCCCAAGAAACAAGGAATCCCAGGATGTGGATGAAAGCGGCGAGAAACCTCTCCACCACATATTTGTGTACATTGCTTGGTTTGTTTGCTTTGTCGTTGCTATTACCTCTTCCTTAGTTGTGTTTTTTTATAGTCTGATGTGGGGTAAAGATACAGCAAATGAATGGCTTTCCTCAATCCTTATGTCCATAACATTGGACATCCTTGCCATCCAACCAGTGCGTCTTATTATACTCTCAGCCGTAACGGCGATAATAACAACGAAGGCAAGAAAGACTAAAGCAAAGCTCACGGCCAAAGAAGGGTAAGCACCTCTTGTATTCCTCTTTTTATTTTTAAGCTCTGCGCTCCTGGTAACTTGTTGTTGCTTGCGGTACCTTGCCATTTCCTAACCGTACAAATCCCACGTCAGCATGTTTGACCTCACCGCCCAGTAACGCGATGATCTGAATTGAGGCAAGGTGTCAAGCATCCATCTTCATCTTAACAATAAGCCATTTCCGAGTTGTCGTGTGCCTTTTTTTCAAAGCAAGACCTGGTGAACAACCTTTTTATGAAAATGCGTTTTTTTTTTACATTTATGCAAACTCATTTTCATATGAAAGGTTGTGCATCAAGACTCGCTTTGAAAAAGAGGCACAAGATAACTCGGAAATGGTCTATTAGCGCTCAGCCAACTGAATTAACCAGGCAGCGGCATGTCTATATTACGATCAGTACAAAAGTCACAAAACTACAAATGATTAATTTGACGTAAGAAAAGTGAATAAATGGAACCAGACAAAGGAAACAAAGCGACTTTTAATCTGTGCGTTAAATCATCGGTGTGAAAGATTTTTTTGTCGATCACAGACTTCTTGCTAAACTCCTAATGACAAACTGATATCTAATGTTGCTTGACTGGAACAGTATAATCGACTTCTGACGATTGGGTATAAAAGTGTCTGGTTCGTACTCTGCGACTCAGAAAAATCGTAAATGCGAAAATTAATTCTGTGCGAGCCGCATATGCCATTTGAACAAACCATAATTGTATCGTTAATTAGTCTAGCGGCCTGTGGTTTTTGCTTTCTTCTTCTTTCCGGTCTCCCCTATGAATGGTCTATGTGGGCGCGGCAATAAAAAATTTTTTTTTTTTAATGTAATACCGTAAATTCCAAAAATTTTGCTTGCCATCAAAGAACGATGAAAGTAACGATTCCCAGGAAGGTAACGCCTCCCCGCTCCATTTCCGCCGAAAGTAATGGTTTAACCGAAAATACTGTAAAATCTTCACCCAAGCACGAATGTATTCGCCGTGTGTATGCATGTAGCTACTGCCTGAAGTTTGTGGCCCCTTAGGCCTGCTTATTCCAAAAGTAATGAAAGTCGTTACTTTGGAATTTTAGCGTAACTCTCGAAGGAAAGTAGCGGTTGATACAGGAATGGCCGTTCTATTTCAGGTCTGCACATGTGGACGATGAAGGTGATGATGAGGCGCCCGTAATTGGCAATGTTTTACCAGATCCGAGGCAGCTGGAATGGTACAAAAAGTATAGAATGGATGAGGCTAAAACAATGTCAGTATTTAGGTCATTAACATTTTTTATAGCGTTTCTTGTGGTATTAGCAGTCGTTTGCTACGGAAACAGGGACTATCACAACTTTATCATCGCTCAAGAAGCAAGAGCCCTTCTTCTAGAAGCTACAGAGGTGTGCACATTTATTTTAATCTTAATGACGAATGTTTTTTTACAGTGCACATATACATAGTCTCATTGCGCTTTACACACGGACGCCCGGGGGTACCCCTGTCAATTTAGAATAGGTGTGTGCCGCAAAGCTTCTGAAAACCTGACCCCATTTAAGGATTAAAAACTCCAAAATCTATATACCCTTTTTGAGGCCCAAACCCGAACAATTACACCCTATTTAAGGAAATCACGACAACTAAGAAATAGCTTTAAGGGACGTGGAACCCTATGAAAGGATCATACAGGGATCACAGTACCATAAAGGGGCAAAATGGATACCCTTTGTAAGGACTGCGAAGCTCAAGAACCATACCATATTCCGCGACACATGCCTAATATATAGCTTATATACGGAAGTGCCCCCCCCCCCGGATCGGACGTCAGCTTGTGGAGCGACCAGTAATACATTATTGATCTTATTCATCTCATCCTCCCAAACTATGAGCGAATGCATGAAACGGAAAGAGATCACAGACCCAGTCACGTTCTCCATTTCAGAGGTTGCTTTTCCTCCCCGTTGGAGACGTGGCCGCCATTACTACGTGGTCATCCGAAACACTTCGCCCTCAGTTATTCGCCCTAAATGTAAATGGTCGATTTCGATTTTCACAGTTGCCTATGAAAATGCCTATGTATGTATTTATGTTACTATTCCATATCCTCCTCTGCTCCACTAAACCCCTTGTTTTTGTTACTTTTGCAAACCTTAAATGTAGTCTAAATAGAAAACAATAGCTCTCTTTCCTTACAATCTGACATTTCAGCGTCATCCCTGTATCTTATAAATGTTTCCAGGTTGGTGATACCTTGGCATTCTGGGCTTGGATGATTAACATTTTTACTACTGGCGTCTATGTGGGAAATTGGTATAACGGTGACGAAGAAGCAAACAAAGTATACATCAGTGACAAGAGCTCTATTTTGGTTGGCATGCCGCGGATAAGGCAGCTGAGGGTTCGAAAAGGTAACTTTTGAATTTAATTACAGAGCTACCACCATTTCCTCACTTTAAAAAGCTTAAAAATTTTATCCCTTTTGCATAATTTTCGCTCCTACTCCGTTATTACAGTGGAACCCCCAAACGAAGTACCATGGGATTGGCCAAATGTGGTCGTTACAACGGAGGTTCGTTATATCGAGGTTCTTTTAAAAACATTTCATTTTTACTGGGCTGTAGAGGGGTCCGTTATATCAGGGTCCCACTGTAATGTTGTCTGAATTTTAGAATCACATTGAAACTTTGATTTACAAAATTGAAAGGAGAAGAAAAGGGAAGATAGAGGGGAGTAAGGATTGAAGCTATTTGTGTCTTTTTTTTTTAACAAAGCCGAATTTTCTGAGGGCGTCTTAGTAATTTGCTTGTTATTGTAGTCTAATTGAATTCCCTGATCACTTCCAGATCAGTTAGATCCAGTAGTTTTACATATGTTTACCATTTTCAAATTGTAAAGGAATCTGATGTGTTATAATATTTGTTGAAAAAAGACGACTTTTAATGTTTTGTTGGACAAACGAAAACAATTTTAGTAATTGTTTCAGTTAGTTCAAGTTAACTGCTGTCTGAAAGCATCGATCCTAAACAAATTTAAAACAGAAGGGCGGTTACTTTTGGAAGATTCCGGTAGTTGCTAACTTCCCCTTCTAACAACGTTAGGGTTGTTTTCTTTCGTCCAACAGAGGCGTGCCCTGTGCCAATGGTGGTAGGTTCCAATGTAACTGAAATCTGTTCTCCTCCGTACTCGAAAAATTGTGAAGACAAGACACCAATGTACCTCCCAAAGTGGAAATCTATTCCTGCCAATGCGTCCCCTTCCTCGTTCAAGAAGTTATGTCCAAAGCCTTGGCGCTACCGGCGATCTGAAGAGATGGGAAACCTAGTAAAGACAAGCCCTCGTGCATCGTACGGAGGTGGCGGTTATGTGGCAGATCTGGGCTATGACATACAGACAGCAAGAAGAGTTGTTGAAGATCTCAGTGGAAACAAGTGGATTGATGAGCGAACCCGAGCCGCAATTGTGGAATTTAGTACCTTTAATATCAACACCAACATCTTGGTTGTGGGAAACTATTTCTTTGAGTTTCTACCTACTGGCGGCGTTTTTAGCCACGTTAAAGTAGAAATTCTACAGTTGTATGGCACGGCAACGAGTTTCGCTCAACTTGTTCTACTCTTTCGACTTCTTCTCATTGTCATGGTTGTCGTTTACTTGGTCATTGAAGCTGTAAAGCTGTTCCGTCAAAAGGGTTCTTATTTCAAAAACATTTGCAATTGGCTCAGCATCGTTCTCATTATAACATCTGTTACAGCTGTGGTACTCCACATTATTGGAGAGCAGACCACCAAAAATACCATCAAAGAACTTCAGAAGAATGTCTATGCAACTGTTAGTTTTCATCAAGCTATACGCTTGTTGGACATAGAAACTGTCTTTCTAGCGGTTGTAGTCTTTCTGGCCACCGTGAAGTTGCTTAGCCTTCTACGTTTCAGCAAGCAAATAATCTTCCTCTCTATAACGGTTCGGTTCGCTGGAAGATGTTTGGCTTCCTTCTCCATTATTTTCATTATTATCTTTCTGTCGTTTGCAATGTGTGGCATGTTGGCATTTGGAAACACTGTGGAGTCATATTCCAGCTTTCTTCGAGTTTGTGTCTCCCATTTTGAATTTCTTCTTGGTAGGGCGGTGCCTAATATGGGCATGGCGAAAGTCGATCCTTTTCTGGCGTTTTTGTTTTCCAGTCTTTACATTTGTTCAATGACGATCCTTTTCCTGAACGTCTTCATTGCCATCCTAAACACTGCTTTGGTGGAAGTTAAGGATAACTTAGATGCCGTAGCTGACGAGCTTGACCTAGCCGATTTTATAGTTGCCTATCTCACCCAAGGCCTCGTCAACATGTTTCGAAAAAAGAAACGCAACAAGAGTAAACTTTACTGCGAAAACATGACCTTCGAAGATGAGTGCTCTTACATGGAGGATTGTCTCGGTGAGATAGATCGCAGGGTCTCGACCTTGGCAGACGATCCTTTAAGTGAAGACTGTGTTCGTTTGATGAAGGCGCGTCTAGGAGTCTCATGTTCTATGGGAAAATTAGTCAGTCCAAAAGCTCTAAACAGAAAGGACACTGATTCAATGAAGGTCAAGCCAGAAATTAGTGAGAAAACGACGGATGAAGGCGCAGTTGAAGAACCGTTGATTTATAAAGAAATAGACAATGGTCCATTCTTAGAAGAATTACTGAGCATCGAAGAAATAGATTATGATGCGCCCTCAAAAGACCCCTTAAGCGAAGAAGATCTTTGGTCTTTCTACAGTTCTGAAAATGTAGTCATAATGGATGACATCTCTAATCCTTTATATTCAACGGCGGTACCCACTGCAATATCAGATACGGATATAGCTCATGAAAATACACTAACAACGTCCACAGCAGTCACTGTGGGACGAGAAAAAGTCAATGAAATTGTAAAGTCAATAGAATTGGGCTCGAAACATCCGGAATTCTCTAGCGAATTTAACCAGAATTGACTATAACATTGCTGTACATACTTGGTATTTCAAGTAGTTGTATGACTGTTGATTGCTGAACATCTTCTGTACTTACAATCTTTGAATCTGCTTCTCAAAACTTCCGAAAGCTTTTCTGATCTGAAAGCTATTCAGACGTGCAATAGTTATTTAGGCCAAAAACGACTTCGGGACTCGTGGACAACAGGCGGCAAGACTGTTTTTTGCTCCCTTGACAATATCACTGCCCTTCTCCTTGTATTAATTTGAAGAAGACAACTCCGAACCAATAAGATTGTTTAACGGGAGGAGGTGACAGGGATTGCCGAATTAAACTAATAATATCGGTTGGAATGCGGTTAATGTTTATGGGGAGCCAAAAAATAAAACAAGGAAGTCACTTTGGAAAGTCCAAACGTTTTCTTCCGCAGACACCAAATTCTACTCAGCGGAGATCTTTTTAAGGAAGAGTAGTGCTGTAGGTAGGTAGATTTTAGTTTATATTATCATGGGCGCACTCTTGAAAGATAATCTTGTGTTATTCATAGCCTTGCTTAGGGTATACAAAATAAACGAAACAACGATTACCAATCCTACAATTCTGAATAATTAAGTGAAAGATCTGGAAATTTCGTCCACCATTTTGTGAGCATGGTAAATCATGACGGGCAAATCATAACCGGCTAAACGCGCTTGAAAACTGGGACTGAAAACAGCAGTGATAATCTCTTAGGCCCGATTGGAGGGAGTGGTGGTGTAATGGTTAGCGCGCTCAGGACGTCCGATCTGAAGGTCGGTGGTTCGAGTCCTGGGGCCCGTTTCTCGAAACTCCCGATAACTTTCGGGGCCCGAAAACTATTTTAGGTGCACAATATTCTCCAATAGCTATACAATTTTTATTGATTTTGAAAGCTAAATTTTAAACTTTATAATTTCGTGAAGCATATCGCTAAGTTCGCGCCAATAATCACCATTAGCTGATAAATAAATGAGCTCGAAAGATACTTCCCGGGCCCGGAAAGTTATCGGGAGTTTCGAGAAACGGGCCCCTGGGCCCTGTTATCGTGTTTTTTCCTTACGCGAGAAACTTCACTCACCCAGGTGTATAAATGTGTACCTGCAACGTAATGCTGGGGATGACTTGGTAACCCTGCAGTGGACTAGCATCCCATCCAGGTGGGAGGGGATAGCAAAACACTCAGTTTACTTCATATGTTACAGAAACCGTGGATTCGTTCCGGTCGTGTGGGTGTCCTGTGATCGCGCGCCATCTTTCCTATACCTTCGGCTCGATAACTTGTTAATCATTGAGTGTTTACCATTTACCGAAAAAATCCGGAAATTTCGGTTGGAATGTAAATGGAAGACTATTTTGGTTCGCCCGACCCTTAAAATTTCCGAAATAAACGGAACGTCTTCAGAGGTGCTCCAAAATTCCCAACCGGAATATCCAAACGGAAAATTGTGTTCCATTTACTTTTTCTACCAGTTCCAAGACCTACGCCAATTGTCAGACTAGTTCCAGACTCTATGTAAATTAGGGCGAATCGCACAAATGGTACATGTTTATCTCGAACGGAATTTCCCATTTGGGAGGGCTTTCCTTATCATTTGCATAAACCGTAGATCAACCGGTTTGCCCCTGTAAATGGTAAACAACCATTATATCGTAAAATCCCCGTTATAACCCCTGGCTTATATAACTTTAGAGTGTCTCGATGCGCCCGCGACTCTCGCCACCTTCACGGCTGGGCGCACGGGTTTGGTTGCATTTCCGTGACGTCATTACAATTTTAATAATTATGCAGATAATCCACACGTCATTTGCTTAAATTTTGTTTTTTTTTATCGTCTTGAAAAAAAGCGAAATGCAAAAAGTATGCCTAAATTGTCCTCCTAAAAGTGTGAAAATTCAAGAGAAAGGCTAGACCCCTCTGAATTATGTCGCCCATTCTGCCCCGCAAATTTCAGGGGGCTTGTCTCTGATTGGTCAGTCTAAACAATAACCAAACCCGTGTGCCCAGCCGTGAAGGTTACGAGAATCGCGGGCGCATCGAGACACTCACGGCTGGAGACTGAGCCTACACTCATGCGGTTCCTTGATCGTGTTTAATGGCAGTTTCACAGCTAGACCAGTTAGTGCATTTTAATACTGTAATAAAGTGAAATTTGTAACGCTGTCATTTATTAGACCCAAACGTGCACATTAAAATGCATTGTCAGGTTTTCGTAATGATAATTACTTTTGAGATGCCAGACGTTTCTATCCATGCATATTTCATTGATGTAACATTCGTGGAAAATTAATTTCTTTATAGAAAACAGCATCGTATTTTCTTGAAAGAACTTACTATTTTTTGTTTTTCCAATCGATCATGTTTTGGAGTCTTCAGGAAAAAGTTACTGGTTTATTAATCTGTTCATCAGCAAGTGAATTGCTTTTCATTTGGCATATAAAAAATTAAAACGACCACAAAATAATTGAAATGGACAAAGGACTACTGTTTTGGTAATAAAGCCTTAATTTAAACTTCGTGATAATAACTGAAAAGCCGCGATAAAACAAGCTATTACTGTGAAGACGATAAGGAGTATATATACAAAAAGGAGTAATTTAAAAGACTTTTTTGATAACTCGTTACACACAGGAAACGTTAACTGTTACCAACTGGATCTATCATGTCTGTAAAAACTCAATCCTTCTTGCCTCGCTCACTATCGTTCTGTCGTTCTTTAGGTTTATAGCCTCAAATGCAAACTCAATCAAAAGAGAAGTTGCTGCGCTATGAATTAAACATGATGACGGAATAGTGGTCAAATAATTAAATAAAACACACGCTCGCTATGAATAATAGCCTCTTGTTATTCATAAGACGACCACCGCACCGCTGGTTTATTCAGAGCCTATTCCTTCATTCCTTGTGAAAGCAGCATTGAATAGCAGCGGATTAAGTCCTCGGCGGTATTTTCTTCGGTAACCAGTCTGGGACGTGCTCCGTAGATATTGAAATTTCATCCCACTTTAAGCAATTTTCCTGCTTTCTGAAACCAACACGAGGATGATGTAAGAACAAATGTTAAATTAATTTGAAGATGCACATGAAAAAAGCATAACTTTTTGAGGACTTCACCAAGCCGCATCTGGGAAGTGATAAAACGTAAGTGTTTAGTATATTCTATTACTCTGTTTCGCATTTTCAATCGAGGCTATAATCCTACTTCACAATCGGACAGTTAAGGGATCAGCGATGTTTTTCGCATGGTTGTATAGTTTAAATCTAGAGTGTCTTGGTGGTATACCTAAAGAGTTTATGGTGTACTTTTAGGCATAAAGGTAAAACTCGGTTACCCTTTAGCATATACGTACATTTATAAATTTCTCCGAAAACAGGGCTACATCGCTGGCTAAATCTACGTTATTTGCTTTGGTCATTTTTCCAATGAAACTAGTATTTTGTTCTGTGTTTTCTCACAAAGTTAAAAAGATAAAAAAAATCTCCTACAGATAATTCCCAAAGAAGCCACAACTAAACTGGTTTGACCGCAAGAGCCAAAAGTCTCACTTCTCTTTACCATTTCGTGATAAACATTTCAGTGTTCATACACACCTGAACAAACTTTTTAGCAGATTTTTATTTACGGCGTAAATCACAAATATTCCATCAGGTTTAAAAGATTGTTGGCTTGATTCGACTGTTGTAGCTTCTTTTGTTTTACTGCGATCTACCAGCCGGTTGTGTTCCTCATTCGATCACATAAACATCCGATGAATTAATTCCAAGCATGGTAGATGTCGAGAGTACAACGGCTGTTAAAACAAAAATTTTTAACGAAAAGGACAAAGTAAAAAACAACACTGAACAACACCCCAGCGTCTTTTTTGAAGGCGAATTTAATTGCACGACATACGCACCACGCGTTCAATATTTTGTAAATTGAACACAAAATGTAACACCAGCAATGCAGTGTTTTTCATTTTTCTCCCTTTGGGGTACGCTAACGCATCCTTATTATCTTTTTTTGACATCCTATTTCTTTTCTTTCATATAGATGTGAAATTCATATCTGAGTTGCAAACAGAGAACAATACAGGTCTTGATCTTTGCTGAGGCATCTTCGAGAATCGCTTCGTTTAGAAATAAATTTTGTTCTTTTAATGATCACAAATCTGTAAGTTCCTGTACGGATGATGTCAGAGACTCGACGCACGTAAACGGAGACTAGAATCCCACATCAATTAAAACACTTAAATTCAAATAATGGGGACATCTTGGAGACAAGTGATTATATGATAATATCTGACAATGCACTTTTTTCAAACTAAGTGAAAAAAAACGTGGTTTTTAGACAAATTAGTCACACGAACTGTCATTCGCAAGAGGTAAATGAAACTTTAAAGTGTGGACTGACATATATTGATCCACTCAGTAGTTATCAGGGTAAAAATCATAAAATACGAGAATGTGTCGTCTACGTCAGACGGAAGAACTTGAAAACTGCGCCATTTAAATGATAGTTTGGTGACGTGGACAGGTAAGCTTGAATTCATCAAATAGCACCAGACAGTAATTTTCAAAAGTTGCCTTTGCGTTGGATGAAACCTTCAGTAAAAACTTTGCAAAAGAACTAAATTCTGAAAAGAAAAGGAAAGATCTTCATTTTAAGCTGCCATCCTTGGACTGTTTTTTTGGGGGGGAGGGGCAAATTACGAATTTCTTAGTAGAAAGATAGAAACTACAGCAACTGATTCCGAGTCCGGCATTACAGAGCGACAGATATTTTACAACAGCGAGTAAATGCCTTACGTGATACATAAGTTTTGCTCTTTTCGGAGAGAATACGTTCAGCCAAAATACGTATCCGTTTTTCATTTTTCAGCAAACGATTACCTTACCTGGTTGCCCAGACAGTCTAATATAGAGAGGGGCCAAAAACGTGATGGAAAAAACCGCAGCTAAATCGATTTCCTGCTTTGTTGTTAATTGTTTTGTTGCGAAAAATAACTAGGCGAAACTTATAAAGATGCTGCCTAAGTGATCATTGGAGAGAATTTCGGATTATGGTTAGCGGAGCGTTTTTTTTTGCAGTATCTTCAAACTTTAAGTAGTACATAAGTAGCGACAATTCCAGTTTTCCACTTATTTTCATTAACTTATTGGTTGTTGACTTTATTTTCATGGAGCGGAATTACAAAATAACATGACTTGAATTGACTGCATTCAATGTAGTGATGGACAGACAATTTCCGCTGAAGAAATTCCTCAAATATTGCTTTCAATGCATTTAACCGAGGCACTGACTCAAATCGTTTCTTAGACGATTTTCAAGAAAGGTGCAAACTTACGAAAAAGGTCGCTTCAAATGCTTTTCTGGAAAACTTGGTTCTGTTTGATTTGAAAACGCCCAATTCACAAAAAAAGGTTTTCGTGGTTTTCGCGTTTGTTATAAATTTACTTGAAATGCAAATACCTTGGTTCGTTTCTCATTAACACCACAAACAAAGAGGCATGGTCAGTTCTTTTGACAGCACTCGGCAAATATGTCTATTTCTAGGAAGAGATATGACGACTGAAATAAGATGCAAATAAAAGTTTATTAACGTCAGGTGGGCGCTGAAGACTTCTCGCTGTTTTTAATCATTTTGACTTTGTTATTTATAAAATTTGTTTGTTCTGTCACGCACCGATCGGGAATTGACTGCTAAGATTATTTGCTAAACTAAATTACTCTTTGCTTAGTTTAGGAAATAACATTGAAAGACAAAAAAAGTAAAACGAGTAAACGATGAAGTTTATAACAGCATGGAGAGGCAAACCGGCGACTATTCTTTGTGGGAAAAGAACACTGTGAACTTTTTTGTCAGAAAGACTCAACTGTGGAGAATAGCCAAAATTACGATTTAATTAATGTAAGATAGATCCAGAAGTTCTTTGTAGTTTTTGCAGTTATTTTATAAAATCTTTATCCGGGCAGACACACTGTTTCATCTCAGCAATTACTTCTTAAATTGCGAAAGGCTGGACATTGTTCCCATCGCTTCTTTGAAGTCGAAAAAGAAAAAAAAGAAAAAGACAATACAATTGTTCAAACGAATGAATAATAGGACTTCAGCAAACTCTTAAAATTTGCATTACACGGTCACCTGCCTTGTTTTTTGGTCTTTATGCTGTTGTGATGAACAACGCTCGATTACGAAAACCGTTTACTTAGCCATTTCATTTGTTATTAGAGACAACCAAGAATACTGTTTTTAAGCAATACGACAAACACACATCGCGGCTGTTCGGATGACGGCAACTGTCGACGTTTCAGGATGTGTACTTTTGTGCCTTGACATAACATGGCACAAGTAAACTAATATCCCACTAAATTGACGCAGTTTTCTTTTCGAGGGTGGAGAGGGGTTGTTTAGTATTCAACTCTTCAATGCGCGCTTGCGTCAGAGAGATCACTTCAACTACTTTTCTGAAAGGTATTAAATCATGAAGCGAAAACGTCGACCAGACTGGTGGCTAAGAAAACATGAACGGCGGTCCAAGTCTTTAGAATCTCCAGTCGATCGATGAAAATTTTTCGAGTAAGTAGCTTTTTCAATTGTGTCGTGACTTTTCAGTTCGTAATCCTCAAAGTGATGGCAAAATCTGATGCGGAACTAGTTTATCAAGAAATCACCGCATTAACTCAGATTGGTGGTTAAGAAACTGTCTGAAGAACTAATTCGTTTCGTTCGTCTTTTGAAATTAGTTTCGAGTTGTATGTGATCTCGTTAAGCCAGCGTTCATAAATTTTGGAATTAGGACTTAGGACGGCCATTGTTTGCTGCTTAACGATACCTTACTTTGTTCATAAATCTAACCAACCATTGTTTTGAGTATCCGTATTGAGTAGTGCTAGAAATGTCAAGGTACAGCTTTTAGCCTTTCACTGTGACTTTACTTAAACATATTGCTCAATTTCCCTTTTAGGCACTGGTGTTCCATAAGTCGAGTGAAATCCTATCCGAGATCCCGACGGAGTCATTTGATCCAAGTGGGAGTCGATTCTGCAATATTTTGTTTTCTTCGCTTTTCAAACACCTGTCACTGATCTTAGCCGACACTTCAAAAACATTATTATTTGGTGAATTTCTATTTGTCGGCAAAATATATTTTACGTCGCGCCATTACCACGATTTCACCGCTGTGAGCTGATAGTGAGGACAATTATTTTACTCGCTTGTTAATATAAATGCCCGCAGGCCATTAAATATTGGCTGACAAGGTAGTTTTGTGACAGCTGGCCTGAATATATTGGTTTAAAAACAACATTTGGCTCCAGACAAAGTCGTGCAGTCATAACAGAAGACTTTTGAGCTTTGGAGTGAATACTGTTTAAAAGCCACCGACGAAAGTGAGGAAGATTTTCGCTGAAGATTTCAATCTTATCAGGTGGAATAGATAACCGATCCCTGCACACGCCGATTAGAGCAGTCATGAATTCGACTGGAAACTCCTCAGATGACATTCTCCCCGAGCTACGAACGTATCGCCACATTGAGCTGGCATCCGCGATAATTTTATGTATCCTTGCACCAATAACAGTGATCTCCAACGCTCTTCTCCTGACGGCAATTTACAGGGATCCTCTTCGATGTTTCCGCACACCTATGACGTTTTTTATTGCCGGGCTTGCCACCGTGGACCTGCTTACTGGAATTACTGTGGAACCACTGTTCGCGATATACTACTTCGCCGATTTCGCCGACTTCAGGAACAAGCCGAACACGACTTACCAGTTAATTCACAGGATTGGCGGAATTATTTCCACAGTAACTATCACCGTTTCGTTTTTCATCGTGCTAGCGCTCTCGGTGTGCCAATATATCGCTGTAGCCTACCCGCACCAGTTCAAAGAAATTGTCACGAAAAATCGCGTTCTGGGATTCCTCACTGTCAGCTGCATTTACATCACGAGCTTCTGTATGCTACAGTTTACAGGAATCGATCTTTCCACGTACTTAAAAATAGACCTTATCATACACCCTACTCTGATATCAGTCATTTTAATCGTTGTGCAAGTCATTCTCTTCACATCTTTCCATCGGCATCTCCAGCACAGCACTTCACTACATAAGAAGGCTTCTTTGAACCATTCTGTACCGAAGAGAACCTCCTGCAAAAGACGACACAGCGAACGCCAATTTACAGTCATGACATTTTACTTGACTGCCATCTTGTTAGCTTCGGCCTCGCTGCACATTATTGTTCTTTACATTTATCTTTTCAGGACGCCAAAAAACATGATAGAGAACATCAACATCCACATTGCCATTCGAATCAGTGATCTGATGCTTTTCATCAAGGTCGCACTGGATATCTTCATATATGCATGGAGGCTTCCTTCGTACCGGAGAGCTCTTCGATGCACGCTGTTTGGGCGTCAGGCTGTCGCACGGTCTTCTACATACCGTAAAACTAGCGATGGTGTTACGCTGGGGCAAGAGAATGGACGAGGAGGACCGGGTACAGAAAGTGCAACAGTGTGATAGAGTACACCCTGGAATGCTGGGTACAAACAAATAACGAAGACTGGCGATGTCAACTGTAGTTTGAACCGAAGCATGATTTGGACAAACGTTAAGGCCAATGGGACCCAGATCATTGAATGTGAGTTTGAGCTTACTGTAGGATCATGCAAAAGAAAATCTCTCTTCTCAGCGACGATTTCCTGTTCGTCCTATTTCCGCTAAGGTGCCAGGTCATAATGCAAGCTATCAGAATTCGGAAAGCGCGAATGGACCGATTGCTTTTGACGTTTCTTGAAACAGTTACAAAGTTCTGAAAAGACAAACTAAGCAAACGCGTAGTATCTTATCTACAGTAGTTACAACGCACTCTGTTGCATTCTATGTTTTTTAGTTGTTGTGTAGACAGCTATTTGATGTGAGTAATTACGCCCTCATATTGGTGTCTACGAGAAGGCGATATCAACTTGTACCTTATTAGTGGAGAATTCCACCATATATAAATGTGAAAAAAAAATTGGGAGGAAATTTTTCTCTTTGGTTTAGAAAATAAAATTGCTTGAATAATTACGCGATTGTCTAGACAAAACTCACTCAATCAAACTAGTAGTACTTGACTTTATTGACATCCAGGCGCACGGAGTTGAGTTAACTACGAGGACTTATGAACACATCAATAATGCAGGTGTAAGACGAAGGAAAACAAAAGTTGAATCAAAAGCAGATTTAAACCTCAACACGAGGTAAACATTAATACACGAACGAATCAATTTTTCCACTCTTTTAATATGGAAACACTTTAGTTATCGTGGTTTATCTGATTCTGAATATTTTTTCCAGCGAAGCAAGTTGAGCGTGTCACGATCCATATCAGCTTTATTGTTGAAGATCTCTAGCTATCAATGGATCATCATATTATGTAGGCTGCCCCTGGATTTAAGCAGGTTGATCGTGTCATGAAAGGCGGAAGGAAACATTTCATACCAGCTGTATTGTTGGAGATCCTTGCCAGCTGGGATCGTTGTATAGACTGTCCCCCGGACATGATCTAAGGTGTACTCTAATTGGCTCGCCACTAATAATAATAATAATAGTAATAATAATTTAATGCTTATTCGGCGCAAATTAACATATGGATATGATGAGATGCGCCTTACTAATATGATATCAGCTAATATATGACCGGATCAAAGTCGTGCAAAATTGACCGAAAATAAATTCCTTTTAGGGAAATGTTTCCTATGGTAAGGTCACCACAATTTAATAGCCCAGGGATTGTCTCGGCGTTAGATAAACTCATGGTCAAAACTCTGCGTGCCTCGTTGGCTCTGAGCTTACGCACGAGTCGATTGTCTCCATTATTTTTTACTTTTCTTGAAATGCGAGAAGTGATAAGACAAGTGGAACGTGCCATGATTAGCCTATCAGTAAGTGAATGCGGAGAGGATGATGATGATCAGCGGACACGTAATGACCGGATTTATTTTGTAATTGCGCCTTAAAAAGCTCAGCAACAAACTGTTTTTTGAAGCACGCACATGGTTTGGATTGAATAGAAAACAGGAAACCCTTGTTATTTGCCCAAGAGCTTCAGAGTAATTTTAACGCTTTTTTCATCAGTGGCCTTTTGGTATTCACTTTTGCGTGAAGTTGTACATGCACAGGCATAGGCCACGAATTTATAAAGCAGGATGAACTTGCTTTTTGTCCTAAAATTCTTTCGGTTTTAGCTTAAAATTATCACATTATCTTGCATTGAAACAAGAAAATATGAAAGGTTATCGCCATAGATAGACTGTCTTGGCTAAAAGTAGTTCATGCAAACCGTCGAGATCGTGAGTTCTGTGAGTTTAGTACAACCACTGAAATGGAAACTTCAGTGCGGCATAATTTCGTCAATAGCGTCCCCAAAGTCATCAAAATAGTTCACTTTCTTATGATCAGATTGTTATAATGTTTCATTTTTTTCGGTAAATTTGATCATGTCTAATCAGTCTGGTAAGTGAGGGTTAGCAATACACTTAGTTTCGATTATCTCGCCATGTCTTAAAAGTTTTCAACAGACGATTTAATTCCCACCACATTTTCTAAAAGAGCAAAATTTAATTTACCGACATCCGTTCATTTACCAACTATTTCACTGATGAACAACTTTTAAATACGAAGTTAAGGTATAAAACCACTGCAAAAAACCGTGTACGATCAACCTGGCTCAACGTTGGATCAGAAAGATCGTGATCAGTCAAGAATAATAAAAATATAAATGATTGTCAAAATGACTACTGCAAGGATTGATCAAACAACGTGAAAAGACGTATGTTACAATATTTCGACTGGCCAATACCAGTCTTCATCAGGTTTATTACGGCAAATCACGAATTTACAGAAATATATATGTAGTAGAACAATGAGCGGAAGTTACATATATGACGTGGTGTGGTGTGGCTTAGAAATGATAGAAAATAAACAAAAACCATTCCCTTCGTTATTACCTATAATCCAGCATTACCTAACATCGCGCGCATCATTCACCAGCATTCTAACGTCCTCTATTCATCAGATCGTTGTAGAAATGTTTTTAAAAATCTTCCGTTAGTAGCTTACCGCCGATGTAAGAATATTAGTGACATTCTTGTTAGAGCCCAGTTAACAGAAACCCCTGATTCAAGTAACTCCCGGGCCACCCCCGGTTCCTTTCGGTGCAATAGCAGGAATTGTACCACCTGTCCCTACATTGAACATGGCCGCAATCATTATACTTTTCATTCCACAGGTGAAACGTACCACATCAAATCTCATATAACTTGTACTACTTTCAATGTTATCTACATGATTCAATGTCGCCTATGTAATTTACAATACATTGGGGAAACTAAACGTCGCCTCAAAGACCGTTTCTATGAACATAAACGACCTGTACTCAACCCTACTTCTAATGCGCCGATCAATTCGAAAGTTCAACATCAACCCCCCGGGCATTTGAACTTTTGAAGATTGGATTGTTCAAATTCCCTCCCCTCGGGGCAAAAAAGCCGTTCAAATGCCCCACCAATTAGTACTGAACTACCTCTCCTCAAAGACAAATTTCGTCTTCAATCAAACACTTTACACGCCTTTCAGAGAGAGATATGCTGTAATGACACCTTCAATCTTCTTTAAAAGACCCCTTGAAAGAGATATTCACTAAGAAAGGCGAAATTCTATCTTGTAAATCCGTCAAACCCTGTAAAAACCGAAAAACCTCACAAACGTATTACGTCAGAACAAGAGATAAATCTGGTTCAAATTCCCCACCCTTCCAACGCAAGGTTCAAATTCCCCCTCCCCGGGCACGATGCAAAGTCAAATGCCCGGGGTATGCCCGGGGGGGGGGGGGATGTTGAAGTTTCGAATTGATCAGCGCATAATTATATCTCTACAGCGGTTTCGGAACACTTTCTCAGCAATAACGACTCTGACACCCACATGCTGCTTATTCCTATTGAAAAAATTAATAATGAACGCGATTCTTTTAGAAAGGCACGCGAGGCTCACATTATTCACAAGGCTAAGACTCTTGAGCCTCTGGGCATTAATAAACGTGATGAACTGTAATTTGTAACTGAAAATTGCTTTTGTTTATTTTCTATCATTTCTAAGCCACACCACACCACGTCATTATGTAACTTCCGCTTATTGTTCTACTACATATATATTTCTGTAAATTCGTGATTTGCCATAATAAACCTGAGGAAGACTGGTATTGGCCAGTCGAAATATTGTAACATACGTCTTTTCACGTTGTTTGATCAGTCCCTGCAGTAGTCATTTTGACAATCATTTAAATTTTTAAATAATTCACAGATGTACAGGAGTCGACTTTAAAGTATAGTTTTAATGTTTTGCGGATGTTTTTTTGTCTGAAGAAGCTGGTTTCCTCATTTCACTTGATAAAGAGGAAAATACGTTAATAAATGCACCTATCAGTTTGATGTTTTGTGTTGTCAATAATTAATTCAGTAAATTCATTAAAAATATTCTCGAGGCGTGATAAACAAAAAGAGCCGTACCAGAGTTCAAAATAAAATCAGAGCTTTCATCCTGAATTTGACGGCTTTTTTTCTCAAGGCTGAGTTTTTGCTGGCTGTCAAAAAGAATGAACAGGCACTTATCCCAAGTAAACTATGGAATAATGTGTTGACAGGCCAAACGCGGCTCATGTGCTCGTGCTAATGTGTTTGTATATTTCTTAGCAATGGTTGATTTTTAATTAAGTGCCATTTGCTCATAAGGATGTTCTTAAAATTAGGCAGAGCTGGCTGGTACGTTGTTACTGGTTGTTAGGAAACGCAGATTATTTTACCGCACTGTCTCTCTTTGTTGAAGTGCCGACTTCCTTTCACTGAATTTGACTTCGGACGTAATATTCTTTCTTCTAGACTTTTGGGGTAGTCTCTCGCACGGAGGCGTGTTTTGAATTGGGTGATATTCTCAACGAAAGATTTCGCTGAAGAGCTTGTTCTAAGAAGACGTAGGGCTTCACCTTTGATAATCCCTTTTCTAACCCCTGGCGGGTGGCAGGAAGAGAAGTGAGTGTACCAGAAAGTTTCTGTCGGTTTAAAATGTGTGCGGATATCAAGGATTGCTTGCTTGTTAAATCTTTCGCCTTTGAAAAGAGAGGTTTCCAGGAAGTTTATTTCTTTGTCTGAGATTTCAACCTGGTAATTATAATTGGGTCGGGTGGTGTCTGTTTGCTAGGACAGTGAACTCTTCTATCTCTTTTTTGTTAACATTCCACAGCGAGAATATGTCATCGATGTATCTTTTCCACTCAAGTGAAAGAAGAGTGTAGAACATTGATTTTGTACTACTGTTTAACTGAGCATGTGACCTCGTTCCCAGGGTCTCTCTTCTCTGCCTCCCTTGTCAGAGAGACCCTGGGAACGAGGTTGATGTGTCTCTGTTTGACCTACATTTATTAGATTTTGCTCTTCGCAACTTATTATTGTTACATTCAACGCGGCGATAATGAAACTGGGTCAGTGCGCCTATGAATTTTCGCTCGGCTTCTCTCTTTATGATGTTTGCTTTTGCGACATAGCGCAAGTCTCTTGGGCATGTGCCCTTTTCTGTCGACTATCGACGTTTCTATTAAACTGCTCGATTTTTCTCGTGAGCATGGAATTTTCTCGACGGCGGATTGGCGGGGTCGCTTGCTGGCGTTTCACAAATTAGATCAGGCCTTTGAAAATGATAAATGCCACAACTTAACAGTGACACTGATTTTCAGCACGAATGTGCATTTCCTTTGGTCTCCAGCAAATTAAATTGGACGAGAAGGCGAAACCACACGTAAAAAACGACAAGGTGCTAAGTGGAACAGGATCCACGACGCATTGGTAACAAAGAAATCGTGAATGAAAATTCCCGGTTCCTAAAAGATGACTGAATTGCTGCGGCACTGCTACCCCGTGTCCTGCCTATCACATTCAGTTTTAATTTGTGTGAAAGTGTTTGATGGCTGCATTACTTTCCCCGGGGGGGTACTCCCGTCAATTTAGGATAGGTGTGTGCCGCCAAGGTTCTCAAACCCTGACCCTATTGAAGGGTAGAAAATCGAGAATTGATACCCTTTTAAAGGCCCAAAACCAAGAAATGGCACCCTATTTAAGGGAAACAAGATAACTCATAATTCTGTAACTAGGTGGTGAGGAGCGCCAACACAAGCTATAAACGTCCTTTTAAAATCGCTTTGTTAAACTTATAACATGTAGTACAGTTTTAGCAGACCATATCTTTTTCGTTTTGCGCGTTGAGGTGGATATTGCAATTTAGTGACCCTATCTAAGGAACATCTAAGGATCACAATATCAAAAAACACCGAAAAGGATACCCTATTTAAGGACTGAGCACCTCAAAAACCCTACCCTATCGGGCGGCACATACCTATATATCGTATATAAGGAAGTACCCCCCCGGGATTACTTTCTGATATGAAACGCTTACTATGACGTTCAAGGGACGTTGATTTTGCCGATCAAGGGATGGCATTTTGTTCTATTCTTGGGTGAAAAATCGCCGACAAGGGTGGCCAAGGTGCCGGCTGTCACCGGCAGCCGGCTGCTATTTTGAACCCGGCATACCCAGATTAAATTTTGGATCGGTAGAAATGCATAGAAAAAAGCTTAATATTTACGTAGTATTTGCAAGTAACACCACAAAGGACTGTAAGCTGAACTTTAGTAGATTTGTACATTGTTTCGTTTTCTTTCCAAGATATTCCGATGAAATTTTGAAAATACTTGAAGAGCCGTGTAGGAAGTGATGGTTAAGGTTTTAGCCTGGAAAGGCAAAGGCATTTCAAGTTTTGAATAAGCGCTGCTGAATTTTCATAATATTAGTGCATCAAATCGAAAATAAGTGATAAAAATCAATGCCAACCGAAAAAAATCTATGAAATTTAAAAACGTCATAAACTTTCTAACACTCGGATAAATCGATTATTTGACATTGATTAACTGTATTCGATTTATATCAACTATCATCGGTTATAGGTTTCATCGATTAGTCAGGTCGGGATACAAGACACTTGAGAAGAAAACGAGTTGGCGGTATTATTATTCCTGTGAAGGGATATTCTTAGCGGAGGAGCCGTGTAAACCGCAAGATACAACTCGCCTTTTACCCATTGTCCTCGTCCTCCTTCTCGCCATTCCGCCGCCTCAAAATTTGCCGTCGCGTGAACAATACCTCCAGTCACGCAAGCAAACTCCGTTTTTGCTAGCCTGAGTAAAAAAACCACGGAAGCGCTTGCTAAGCAGTGTATGTTTTTCAATCATGTTTGTGATTACTCGCGATGTACATCGGAACAGTCTCCATCTGTGTGTCAGTGGTCACTGGTGTTGAAGTCTTTCATGGGAAAAGGGGGACGAAGGGACGTTGAAAAGTTGTGCCTTTGTGTTCTTGGCAGTTCATTTTTTCAATACAATTTCATGTGGAATTCTGAACCCGAGAATTTATATTGAACAAAGTTCAACTTATGAGACGTGACAACCAACCGTATCTGAGTATCCGCCCTAACTCATTGCCAGGGTATGCCTTCACCCCCCTCCCCCCCCCCCCCCTCAGCCTCACCTCAGGAACGAGGTTGCATGATAGCGGTCACGGTTGTCACCATGGTCATGCCTAACAAAACACATTGTAAAACAAAAATAGATATCCACCGCGAAAAAATTAACCAAATGTACACATTTTATAGATCAATACATGTGAGCAGAAATTTTTGCACCCTTGAATTAATTATGGTTTTCTATTTTGTTTATTGATTGACCGTAGAATGCCTAGTTCCAGGCGTTAAGATAGCGGCGCGCGAACGAAAAATATTTGAACAGGCTACCGTGGAATTGGAGCGCGAACAATAATCAAGACAACCAAATAACCTTTTAGCTCTAAGCACCAATCAACAGCACTTATGATCGTGCTGGACAATGCTTTATGTGGCATTCCTTCAGCTGATAAGAAAAAACAACAACTGGACATAATTTAAAAAGTCTAGTTGACAAAAAATGTAAGAAGTACTCAGTGAACAATAGAAATTTATCTTACATAAGGCGAATTGCACTCCCCAGGATTTTTTAAATTTCTTTGTCGGTATTGGGCAATACCCATAGTAATGATACAGGCAAAACACTTTCCAGCACGACAGCTCAGGTATTGATTGACGCTCTAGGTCGAAGGTCACTTTATAGAGATCTATACCCGGGTCTATAGTACCAGTTGAGTCCACGGATACGAGCTATTTCTACAAAATATGAAAACAGCAATTAATAGTCGATGGTTTTTCTGCAGTTAGCTATTTTAACCAATACAATGAATTGAAAACATTTGGCCGGACCGTCAATGTTACTATATTTTGCAAATTATGTCCCGGGTTATCTGGGTGTTGGTCAAGGAGGTCGTGCAGACGGTCACAGTTTCCTCTGTCACGGATGATCGGTTCAACTTTCTTTGCCGTAAACAACGGGCCGAAATGTCTTTGGCGCTCACTTAGGAAAGAAACCGATACACACGTACCCGGATACATCAGTGGCAAAAAATAGCCTGGTCTTTTGTGAATTTGTTTCCTGTTTTTCTATCTCAGTGGACTCCGCCCTCTGATTTTGATTGACAGACTAAGTGCCACATAGGAGCGATCACGATACATCTTGACTGGTTCGGACTGGTGAAGTGGTATTTCTTACCTTCCGCTCTAACGGACGGTCACGTCTGACTAACTCTCAAGTCGTTTACAAAGTATTTTGCTCTCTGAAATTTTGGACAAAAGTGTCAAGACTGCAAAACAGGTGCAAAAATTTCAGTTTCTTTCGCAGAATCTCAGGTCCGCTGACCCTCGTTACTGCGTTCTCAGTTCCTTGTTGTGACAGGCTGCAGGGGAAAATAAAAACCCGTCGCCCGCTATTTTCTGTCTCATTTGACGGAGATATTTTACAGGAGTTGACTCGTCGTAGCGACTGGTAAGTGAACGTTTTTGTATCTGTTGCAGAGTAAGCGTAAAAGAATATTTTATTGCAAAATTACAGGAAAATATTAGCTCGCTATGAACTCATAAAGACTGAAGAGCGTCTGAAAACGGGCACGAAATGTTTTAGCGACACAAGTTGTTTCTTTCACTGCGCAGTGGGATCCCGCGCGTTGTTTATCCTTTCTTCGGGCACGTATATTTAGCTCATTGTTCTGATCATCTAATTGTTAAACCTAATTAGCAATATACGGAAATTCAGGAAAACCACGTTTGCTTTTTGCTTTTTGCTTTATGACCTATTTTGTAAGAGATAAGCTTAATTTCACCGTAGTTGTCATAAATTGCGCAGCGAAGGCTGCTGCGTTGAAGCGAAACGAATTGAATTTACCCCGCGCTGGTTACACACCTTCAGGCCGGGGTCCATTCCATGAAAATCCGCGAGTTTATGTTTACCAGGGTCAAAATTACAGATCGTGATCGCATGTAATCGTTTCTCTAAGTAAGTACAAGCAAATGCAAACTGCAACGGACGGACGTAAAGTCTCTTGCGGTTTAGTCCCGGGGTTACATGTTCTACAAGGATAGAAAGGTCACTGAGTGAAAACACTATCAACTGACCTTTATTGTTTGAGTTTAGAGTGTTTGTCGTTGTGTAAGCATGTTTCGTTGCACGCTGCTGTATTGCACAACTGAGTAGGAGGGAATATTTTTGTTGCAATAAGGGCTTGACAGAACTGGAGGTCGACTTGTAGTTTTCCTAAGTGTTTAATCGATTTTTGGGAGGCGTAACCGTGTCTGAAATTTTTGTTGTCGTTGGGCCTGTAACTTATTTTTGCACGAAGATCGTTGAAGTGATCTAAGCTTCTAGAATGCGAAAGTGAATTGAACAAGTGCAAAAATAGAACTTACACGTAATTGATTTAGCAAATTTTATGGGATGCGAAACTGAATTGAGTAAGTGAAAGTCAACCTACTATAAATATAACTTACACATAAGCTTACCTGTGTGATACAGCAAATTTTCAAGTCTCCAGTACAGCTATGCACACAAGGTAAATCAGCTGCGTAAATAAATGTCTTGTGTTCCTTTTCAATTAACCTTAAGTTTGTGTTTGAAAATTTCAGGCTTTTCTCAGCCATGTCCATTTTTAAACCTGGATTTGTCCTTTTAGTCCTAACTCAGGTGGGTTGTTTTGTCAATTTGCTCTGTATACTGGTTAATGGTTGCACTGGCTTTATAGTTAAAACTCTTGGTGTGAAACACAGATCAAACACAAACACACACAGATATATATTCAGTAGCATTCTGCCATTTTGAACCTTTCGGTTTCTTCAGTGCAACAAGAAACCTGTTTTTGCTATAGTTAACTTCCTCTTTCTGAATCAAATGTTTGTTTCCTGTCAGTGTTCCGTGGAGATAGCTTGAGTGCAGTGTGTAGTCCCCTCTTTCTGGCATCCTCTTGAGGATTTTGAGCCTTTGCAAAGGGTGTATCTAAGGTGGGCTGGATAGGGAGAAGATATAACACGTTTCTTAGGAGCTGAGAAAAATAGGGGGGGGGGTCACAACCTTAGAGAAATGGGAGGACAGATTACAGGGTCTATGGGAAATGGGTTAACTCACAAAAGTGTACAAGATAGTAGAGTAGGAGGTGAGATGCTGTTATGTGGCATTCTACAGGCATCCCTTGTGAAATTGGCGCTTGGGCGCACTTTTCAGGAGTTTGTTGAAAAACTGACCATGTGGGACAGGATTCTCAGGAGCTTTTTGATGAGCCATTGCATTTGTCTGTATAGTTAGTTGTAACATTGCATTGGGTAGTACCAAGAACAGCGTTAAGCTCTGATTCAGCACATTTTACACAGCTGTAACACTAATACTAGTAACACCCCATACAGGTTTAATGGAGTAGACTGTGTAAGATACCGAGATGCCTCTGTGGGTAAAAGCTTGAACAGGAAAGAAGGCTAGGGAAGAATGTGGAAATTACTTTTGATCTTTGAACTATAGCAGACCGCCATTATCTCAAACACGCAAGGGATTAGCACAAATTTTTTGAGATAGTAGGAGTTTGAGATACCAGTAGACTAGTAAATAAGTAGAGAATCAACCAAGGGAAATGCATGAGTTTCAGTTAAAAATAGTTCGGGATTCAAGATAGGTGGGGAGCGAGATGGGGAGAAGGGGTGCTGTAAATCATTAACAGCATCCTCTTTCTTTTCTTTTCAGGCTACTTTCTTGAGTGCTGGTAAGTGACTTGATCTTTGTTACACTTGTTACAATTTGCTTCTTTTGCTCAAGTACATTATGGGGCAGCAAATGTCTGTATCCTACCTGTTTCTTGTGAGGACTTTGAAGCAAAACAAAGGTTTCTTTAGTTGGAAAAATGTTTGAAGATTTCAAGTTCATCAGGCACTAAAAATGTTTTATCTGAGATTCTATGCTGATGCTTGTGAGATGCTGTTGATGTTACTAATCAAGTGGCTTTACAATGCAAGCAGTACGTAGTACGTATGTAGGTTGTATACCTGCCAAGAAACTGAATGCTGTGCTTTAAGCAATCTTAACATAGTTTTATTTTTGGTATATTGGAGACCTTTGTATTGCTGATTAGTTACTGAAGTTGAGGTGGTCCTGGAGGCTAGAGTGACCCTTTCAAATCGGTCAACTTTAAACCAGCTTTGAGTTAATCACAAAATATGTTTGTTTACAAATTTTCGGTTCAAGGGAATTTGTATTTAGGGAGATATAAGCAACTGAAGTTTCATCTCCAAGGTAAATTTTGCGGGAAAATTACCACAACAAACGGCTCAAATTGTAATTGCGGTTTATGGAAACATTTCCTACGATATGCAAATTTGACAGTTTGAGATCTCAAGTTTCAATTGCAAAATTATCACAGGTCACATACTCTTTGCTTAGTGTGCCTCATTCATGCTAGGTTAAATGGAAGATCACAAGTTACCTTTCTCTTATTAGATATCATAGTATTTCGCCGCTTCCGACATACTGAAATGCCTTTTTTTGTACAAAGACGGAGTAATGCAAGTTTTGTTACGTGACATTGAAATACTAGCCATTGTCTTGAGTTATTGAACACGACTTCTTCTTACTGGTCGCCGAAATCGCAATCTTGTCCTATGCAAAATACAAGTAGTGTTCACAAATATCTAAGGAAGCTTCGTTTCATCATAAAAAGCCAAGTTCTTTTCTATTTTGTAGAATAACTCGTAAGTTTACAACGCGAGTCAAAGAAATCGGTCAGCGCTGGACTCCAGGATATCAGTTGCCAAGGAAAGGTGTCATTGTTTATGCTGGCGCTTCGGATTGGTTTCGCCAGAAAATAGACTCTCTTTATCAGGGCAGAAAGACCTTATATAGAGCAAAATTTTGGACTTTACAGCTGGAAATACGTATTGCTGGCTTGGAAAACATGGCAGCAAGGCAAAGATCATGCTAGAATCGATCGGAGAAGGAATTACGAAAAATTATGGCATGTTTTGAACAATTTGGGCGCTTGTGACATAAATATGCACTCACTGTAGACAGAATATCTCCTGTACAATTTATTTATTTGCTGCCAAACTTAGCAGGCTTCAAATACGTGTAATTAGGAAGTTTTCACCGGAGTGCATCATGAGATGTTCAATGCTGTTTGCGTGACAAGGTAATGTCTTCATTACAAATCAAAATTTCGCTTTTTGTTCCCAAAATCGTTACTTTTTCACTTCTTGTGGCGCACTCCAGTGAAAAGTTTTGTTATAGTGTCTTATGTCTTTGATCCAATCCTTGGGCACTACAAATGTTCAAACCCCCTTTCAGTGATGTCTAATTTATGTTAAAATGGGAGTCACGATGGCACCCTTAAATTCTTCAAATTCCACAAATTCCTTACATTAAATGAAAGAATGGCTTTACTTTTTGGGATCCTGATAAAATTTTGTATAAGCTGTGGTAATTACATAGTTTTTGGACTAATATTAGCCACATTTTATTCCCAGCCAGTGAAAATGTTAAAAAAATCCCTTACTTAGGGTCCAGGACCACCTTAATTGTGTAATTATCAGTAATTAGAACTAGCATTGAAAGGTACCTTTTATATTGAAAATACTGGAACATGACAGGACTGTTCTTCTTCATATTCTTCAGTTAAAGATGGAGTTTGCCCAAGGGCGGCACATTTTGGTGCATGTGTTGTTACCTGTGGAGCTGATGAAGACTGTGATGGATCAAAAAAGTGCTGCAGTAATGGCTGTGGCTCTTGGTGTGTGGAACCAAGTAAGAATCAAACATCTCCTTTTTCAGTGCACTGTATTTCATTTGTTTACAGTGGCCACAGTAGAATTACTGTATTTTTTATCACTTATTTGGTAGGCATGTTGAATAACAAGCAAAATATCTATTAAACACCGTTTAACTTCTAGCTAAATACAGACACTTCAGACACTTTGTCTCTTACGTATGGCCCCTAAAGGTTTATTGTAATGTGACCAGAGCCCCCATTAAAAATTAACCACCCCCTCCTCAACTGCCCCTATTTTCCTCTGTGGAGGACAAATCCATGATCTTGTCAGCCATTTAAGATTACCGTATTTACCCGTGTATAATGCGCGCCCATTTATAATACACACCCTATTTTTGGACTATGATTTTGGGAAAAAAAATAAACAAAAGGAAAGAGGAAGTCCAGTGAACAAACAAACAAAATAGTATGAAATGGGTTTAATTATTTTCAAGATAATGGTATTTACAAAAAATGACTATCGGCACTTCTTAAAGCGAAATATCACAAAGGTTTGCAAAGCTCCCATGACAGTAACAAAAGTAAAGGCAAATTTCCCTAGTTAAACAACAGTTATCATAACTATAAGTCCCTTTCTTGTCAAGAAAACTCAATATTTACAGTCTGTGTGGTGTTCCTTGTCTTAGATAATATAACTTCAATGAGAACGTACTCACAGTTCTGGTAAAGTTCAGTGTTCAACTGCGCATTCGAAGAATGAATTAAGCATCGAATCCTTCAAACTCTGACTCTGACTCGGAGTCAGACATAAACATTTCTCTCGCAAAAGTGTCATCATTGACAAGTTCGTCGTTGGTTTCGTAAACAAGATGATCTTCTGATCCATCAAGACGGTTTGTGATTCCGCATTTTAGAAATGAAGACTCGATCATGTCTGTCGGAATTTCACGCCATGCGTCCGCAATCCACGAACAAATCAGTTCTTCCAAGGGCTTCGTTTGGCGGCTGGTTGCAGTAAATTTGTGAATTCCATTCGCCATCCACTCCATCCACCTTTTCCTCACTCCATCTTTAAATGGTTTATTTAAAGAAACGTCTAACGGCTGTAGGATTGAGGTCAAACCGCCGCCAATTACAGCCAAGTTCGTGTTTTTGCGTTCAAGTGCTCTTTTCACCCTGCCGGTCACGTGAGCTTCAAACAAGTCAAAAACAAGCAGGCTTCTTCGTCGCTCCAGCCCACCATGCCGTGCACGCCAAACCATGTCGATCCATAGTTTCATTCCTTCGGTATCCATCCAGCCTTTCTCTTGAGCAGCGATGACAACGCCGTGCTTGTTTGCAACTTTTGGCAAAGTTTTCCTCTTGAAGATGACCATTGGTCTGAGCTTCGATCCATCGCCAGCACACGCTAACACAACAGTTATTGTTTTGTTGATCAGCTGTTAGGTTAATTTATTCACGGATCAAGGTTGTTAACTTTTCATTGGTACAAAGTTTTAGTCTTCAATTAAAGACCAGTGATATTTTAGAACAAGTTTCTTTGTTTTTATGGTAATTAAGCACACGACTCCAAACAAAAGAATTCCGTGTTTAATACGCATACGCATTTTTGAGGCTATTTTAGGCGAAAAAAAGTGCGCATTATACACGGGTAAATATGGTATGTATATACCAGAAGCTATGTTTTGTATTATTGTCTTTGATAATTTTTAAATCCAGTGGAATGCTTGCTTACAAGACAAATGTAGAAATTGCATGAAATAAAAAATCTGAATTTCCACAGCAAGAATACATGACTTTTAAGCCCAAGAACACAAAGTTGTAGTTACAGGGTTCAAAATAGCAGCCGGCTACCGGCGATAGCCGGCACTTTGACTATACTTGCCGCTGGAACAAGTCCACTTACACTTACAAACATACACGATGTACCTAAAGCGAATTTGATGACGTTTTAAAAGCTTTTGAAATTGTAAAACAATCAATTATCATTATCTCGATTCTCGTAAATCACCTCTTCGTTCTAGCAACTATTTCTATTTGCTGGCATTCTTTTTTCCGACGTGGCATCATGGCAATTCAGTTCTCTTTTAGAAACCGAGCAAATTTTCATTCACGATTTTCTTTGTTACCACTAAGTGTTTGATCCTGTTCCTGTTAGCACCTTGTCACTGTTTTGTACTTTCGCCTTCTTGTCCAGTAGTTTAATTTGCTGGAGACCGAAGTAAATGTTAAGTGTTTCACGGTGGTGGCATTTGTTTTTTTCGCAAAGGACTGATTTAATTTGCAAATTGACAAACAAACTAAAATATTGAAACTTCGGACAGGAGGGAATCATTAAATTCCGACCAGGATTTGATTTTTTCATTCAAGTGAAAAGCATTTTTGTTCCGGAGAAGGCAAGTTCTACAGTCCAAGGTTTTGAAAAAAAAAAAACTAGGATGCTATCAGATTAGATTTCGCACACAGTGCATCTCAGGCAGTGTGTTTTTGCAGGAAACTTTCGAAGAAATTGTGAACCTTTACGAGAAATTACTCACTCTACAATTACAAACAGTACAAAAATGTGGGACGTTCGTAAAGGAACTCGTTAAGATTGGAAACATTTTATTCCAATGTAGTTCATCGTGTCACGCAACATGAGACAAAAAAACTGTTGAGAATGGTCTTTCTTCATATGGTGCTTATCCATATATCTTGACAGCTGGCTAAAAATCAGCCTTGAGAAAAAATGTCGACAATTTCAGGCTAAAAGCTCTGATTTTATTTTGAACCGTGAGTTATCAGGGCGATTGTAACATCCAGGAGGCCATCTTTCTTTCTTTGTCATCAGATTCTTGAATGGGGTCCCAGAGGTGTTCACTTGTTACAGGAAAGGGGAGGGTTTTAAAATTTGCTGTATGAATAAACAGTCTTTAAAGGGGGTTGCCCCTTAATAATCTTTTAATGTGTTTGATTTTCAGTGTGCCCCCCTGGACAGGAGCATGTGAACTGCCCCGCCCAGCTATGTAACTATGCTGGGTGCCCTGATCAGCCTCAAGAGAGTTTAAGATGTGTGGTGGAATCCTGTGGAAAGTGTGGTGTGAAGTTTGTCAACAAAACAACAGGAAAAACTGTTAAATGTGGCCCAGGTATATATCACTATTGCCTTTAAATTAAAGTATTAAATTCTCTTTTTAGTGACTCACAAATGCTGAAGTTTAAGAGAGCACTCGTTGGTGGAGTTTTACACTGCATTGATTATCATGACCATTGCAATGGGAATTCCTGGAAAACATCTGGAAATTTCTGTTTCTTCTTTGTTTGTCTGGAAAACCCCTGGATTTTTTTTACCTGTTAGTTGGAAGACAGATGTATAATCTTATTTATTAATTTAAGTTGTTTTTGGTTTGAAGCTTAACAAATCATTTTGATTTTTATTTGCCTTTGAACTTCAGCTTATGGTAATCACCTTGAGACTGATAAAAATAAAAATCAAACTGGTTTAAAAATTTTCAAACTAAAAACAAACCATAACAACTACAACATACAGTAATTTTTTCACAATCCAGTCCTTTTGATAACCACCAATCCTTGAGTGAGTTAGTTTTAGGATCCCTTTCCTCACCATGGAAAACTCTTGAACTTCCATAAACTCTCAGTAGCATGAGTTCACAGGTTGGACAAACACTAAAGGAATAGTAGTGCCCTAGTTGTGTGTCATTAGCTGCAGCTATTTTCTCTGAGGCTTTCAACAATATTTGTTGATTTTCAAAATGATCTCTTTCTCAGTGGAGACATTGTGTAAACGGATGTTTGCTGCCACCCAGAAAGGCCCTCTTCTTCTTGGTCGGTACATTCCATCTTGTGATGCTGATGGACATTTCAACAAGGTTCAGTGTCATGAAGGGTACTGCTTCTGTGTTGATGAAAGAGGAATTCCAGATTTTTCAACCAAGACCAGATTTAGCAAGCCAAAATGCTCAGGTGAATTGATCATGAACTTTATAACTATTTGTACTTTTGAAGCAATTTAATGAGGTGGCATTTTTGAGTGTGTTGATAGCTTTAAAGCTTAAATCCAAGAGGTTTTTCTCAAGAAGCTGACATTTCAGATGGTAGAGCACTGTAGTTTTGAAGGCCTGAATTTTGTCACGTGAAAACCTTGTCTCTGTCCCTGTGTTGTGTCATAGCAAAACAATCACTTCAATCTCTTCAACCAGGTTTACAACAATGTAGATGGGTCATGACAAAATAAGCATCTCTCCTCAACCAGATGTATAACAATGTAAATGGGTCATGACAAAATAAGCATCTCTCCTCAACCAGATGTATAACAATGTAGATGGGTATTACCATTGAATAAATTGGAGTTAGGAGAGGGAGGTGGGCAGTAATGGACTCAATTCTTGCCTCCTGCTTGCAAAAGCTGTTGAGCATCTTGATCTTATTACATACACTTCAAATTGAAAAACAAATCCTGCACGTATCCTTCACTTTCAGAGAAAACCCCTTGTCAGAAGAAGAGGGAAGAAGCCTTAAAACTACCTCCAATTGGCCGCTTTGTTCCGGAATGTAAGAGCGATGGCTCCTTTAAGGAGAAGCAATGTCATGGGTCAACAGGGCAGTGCTGGTGTGTGGACACAACTGGACATGAATTAGAAGGAACAAGGACTAGAGGAGATCTGGACTGCACAACAACTGGTATGCAGAATAATTATATTGTGTTCTAAATATAAACGGTGACTCAGTGTGAGAAAAGCTCAGAAGAGATTTTGTTTGTGGAGTGTATCTTTCAATCAGCAAAATCTGCGTTTTTTCATTTGTAAAAGTAAGGACCCCTCCTCCCTGCCCCCTGCTCAAGACCTGTTAACTCAGTCTGGTAGAGATAATAAATTGTAATACTTAACTCAGAGAGTCAAATACAAAGTCATTACCTTTTTCAGTATGCCCTGCCAGTTTGAAACAACTCCAGTGTGATCCATTATTGTGTAATGCTGTGTCATGCCCTGGCCAGAAAGATGTGACGTGCAGGGTGAATCCTTGTGGCAAATGTGAGGCAGAGTTTGTCAATCAGTATGGAAAGAAAGTCAACTGTAAGTACTATTTGAAAACAATATTTATTCATTTTCATAGACCTAATTATGATAAACCTGCAATACTAGTAACTAATATTGAAAACATCTGGTTAAATGCCGTCCTCTGCATTATGCCCTGGTAGTTGTGCGTCACTAGGCAATTTGTTAGTATTATTTTGTGAGCTTAAGGACTGTTGTATTAATTTTATTTTCAGGCTATACCAAGTGCCAACAGCAGCGTCTTGAAGCCTTGGGTACTCACTCACTAGACGAGAAACCCGAGCACCCCATTGTGGGACGCTTTGTGCCACAGTGTGCTGCAGACGGCAGTTATGAGGAAGTGCAGTGTTATGGCTCTACTGGGTATTGCTGGTGTGTGGACGTTGAAGGAAACCCAGTCCTTGGAACCATGACTCGTGGCTTGCCGCATTGTAACAAGACTGCACTCGGTGGTGAGAACTTTCTTGGTCATGCTGTGCCAGAAAACTAAGCTAACAAAATGCTATTTAAAATCAGTAGTTAATAGTGGTAAAATGGCCATTTGAAATGTGAACTTGCAGAGGCAACTGAAATTTCGTCGTGCATTGAGTTGACTACTGATTGGTAAGGGTCAAAATTCAACTTGAGGCATGTTTGTTGAAGGGTGACAATTGCCTTTCTTTTCTTTAGATATTACAACCGTGTTTTTTCCTGGATAAAAATCATCAAGTTCACTTTGACAGCTAGTTGCAGGCATACTGTCTAAAATTCGTATGCTATTTTTCATATTTGAACAGGTGACAATGCAAGTTTTCAATTTACTGATACGTGGTTAACAGTGGCTATCCAGTTGCCTTGAGTTCAAATATCCTCATAACCACTCCAGTGGTTTTGATAATAGTGTGATAAATTTTGTTAAATTCAATACATAAAAGTGCTTCTAAACAGCAGCAAACGTGTTTTCAAATTCTAAGTATATAACAGTGACCTTAATTACAGTAGGGCACATTTTTGTGTATCTGGTAAGTTTGGATGTTCTGCTGGGTCTAATTGGTACAATTAAGAAAGATTGTCATTTGCTGGTGGAAGTTTATTTTTGCAGTTGTGTTACATGTACATCTAAGACATGTTAACTTGTTGAGAAGCAAGCTCTGAATTTTACAAAACACAAAATCTATTATCAGGTTTTTATTTCAAGTGGAAGTGATTTCTTTGATGTTCAACCCTGCATAATTTGTCAATTGTTATTCATTTTCATTTACCTTCCAGTTTGTTCTGGCAAACCCATGTTCACCTGTTTGCATAACTTCTGCGAGTGGTCCACCTGCCCCGCCCACCCGGAGGCAACATGCCGTGTTAACCCATGTGGAGGATGCAAAGTAGAGTTTGTTGATAAGGATGGCAATGTGGTTGACTGTCATGAAGGTATTTATCCTCGCCTTACATATGTTAAAAGTGAAAAATATCCTATCAAAAACTTGCTCTTTTGTGTTAAGAATGGCCAGGTTGCGTTACTAGGGATCTGCCTGAAAAAAGAACAGCTTAGAGGGCTCTGATCTTAAACTGTTGTCTTTGCTGAGACATTATTATGTCTTTGATGAGATGCAAACAACAATTACTTATGCAGGCATGTTTATAGAACATGAAGGTTCACATCTTACTTGTACATAGCATGTGGACGTGACTGCATGTACTCATTTGGTGACTTCACCCAAATACTTAAAAATAAGTTGGAACCACCTTAAACAGCACAATAAATGGTAGTACGCAGGAGTACTGGTCTTGAAATAGCTTTCAATTGAATGATCACTGTTTAACACACGACCACATCAGCGTAGCTGTAGCTGTATCCCACTCATCTCATGTAAATGAATGTTATTGTTGTCGTTGTTGTTACTGTTGTTTGGAATTCATCCACTGACTCAAAATCCAGAAGTTCTTGCCTCCAGGAGGTATAGGAGGCTTGTATAATCTACAATATTTTGATTAGGTTTTCACACTTGTTACTGTTGTCTTCTTTAAGGTCTGACAAAATGTCAGCTGGAGAATGCTAAAGCCTTGGCTTTCAGTGGCAGTGGTCTGCAGCCCATTGGCAGGTTTGTACCTAAGTGCGAGACAGATGGAAGCTACTCACAGATTCAGTGCTGGCCCTCTACTGGTTACTGCTGGTGCACTGATAAGGATGGTGCTGAGATTGAAGGAACGAGGGTGCGGGGCAAGCCAACCTGCCCTTCTGGAAGATCAAGTATGTACCACATTGCAAGACAGATTCCAGTAGGGCTGTCTTTATGATTTGAGTCATCTGCTGCTTTGATCTTCACAGCTGTGACAAAGTTGCTTTTTTAAGGAACTTCAACCGGTAACAGGCAAAATGACCAGGAACAGCAAGGTCCCATGTAGTGTACTTTGCTGTGATGGTTGTGTGGGTTGGGCCCTTGATTATTTTATTAGCCCTTCTTTACTAGGTGCATGTATGTATGTACATGTACATAATCAACAGCACGTGAAGGTGCATAAGAGTTGATACATGTAGGAATGGCATTAGAAATCTACATGAAGAGTTCAAAACTGCAAAATTTTGAAATTGCAATGGTGCATTGACTTTTTTTTGTAGGGCGAGCAGTATCTAACAAGGAGAAGCTTGGTTTTTGCCCGATCATCAAAGAACCCAGGGAATCATGCTCCAGTGTAAAGTGCAGTGTTGACAATGATTGCAACGGAATGCAGAAATGCTGTGATGTTCCAGGTTGTGGTAAAACGTGCCAGGAACCATCTTTCACGAGTATGTCTATGTCGTCTCTTTAGATCAATCATTGTGCAACTTCTGGTTACTTGTAAACTGCAATTGGGTAATTTTTTTGTCACAGAGAGAGAGAGATGACTAGCTAAATATATGGAACAATCCCTGATCAGTTAACAAGTTGGCAATTCCCCCAGATTAGCCCCGTGTCTTTCATGTCATATTTCCTATGTGTACTTTTGAGCTTTGCTCCAATGCGTTTACATGTGTTGATCTACTTATGACTTGGTCCTTTCAGGGGTTTTTGAAAACTAAAATCCAACTTGCCCAAGCTGCTTTCAAAGTTTGTTTGCTCAGGGCACTTTCATACTTATTCAGGTGTTAAGTCAGCAGATGGCTTGCCCCTTAGGCAAGAAAGCAAGAAACACCGCTTGCCCAACAGCAAAATAAAGTTATTCTGGACGACTGGATGGGGCCCTCTGTCTTTTAAATCTTTAAGGTACTCTCCTGGTTATTACAAACGTAAAAAATATTTTTCAGACTGATAATTGAAATTTTACTTGAACATTTCAGCCTGTCCTAATGGAAGACCTTTCCTGCTGTGTCTGCACATGTGTCAGCTTGCTAGATGTCCTGCATATCCACAGGCCGCCTGTTTCTCTGATCCATGCAGGATGTGCCACATAGAGTTCCGTGATGAACAGGGCAATGTTGTCAACTGCACTAAAGGTTTGCTTAACTTTGTGCCCCACTCAAATTTGATCAATCAGTTATCTTGCTGATTTCATACAATTTCCCCTTTCGGGGAGATGGAGACTCTCATCGAAAGTGTCAAAGGTGACTGTCATAGATTTTAGTGATTTATATTTTGGCATTGATGTTGCTAAGAGTGTTACAAAAAAAGAAGCTAACTAAAGATGAAATACTTGTCTGAACGATTCTGTAAGTGCATCCCTTTGAGATGAAAATGAATTGGAGCCACACATGCAAAATGAGATCATTGCGATGACGAAGGGAAGTGAACGCAACAAGGAAGCACCTGCAGAAACCAACATGTGGACCAACATGTGGACCACAAATGCTGAAGAGTGGTAAGCTGGTTAATGTCTAATCTATGCCATATATCTTGTGGCCTGACAGTTATCATTGCAGTCAGTACACTGCATTTGATCGTTTGTACTCAAAAAAGAGAATGTTACAATTCAAAATAGAAGGCGACTTCCTGAAAATCGCAAATAGTAATTCCCAGCAAGAAAAACCAGTTTTTCCCAATCACAAAAAAATGCCCATTCACAAAAATTAATTTTCTTGCTGGGAATTACTTTTGCGTAGTCACCTTCTATTTTGAATTGTAACATTCTCTTTTTTGAGTACGAACTCATTGTTCATCGATTACTTAGGTCTCACTCCATGTCAAGCTCGTCAAAAGCTGTCAACTGGTCTCCTTGGTGAGTTTGTTCCAAAATGTAAGAGTGATGGCAGCTTTGAACCTGTGCAGTTCCACGAGGGTTACTACTGGTGTGTTGATAAAGATGGAAGGGAAGTGAACGGGACAAGAAAGCACCTGCAAAAACCAGCATGTGGACCACAAATGCTGAAGAGTGGTAAGCTGGTTAATGTCCTAATCTGTGCCACATATAATTATTGTGGCCTGACAGTTATCTTATTGCACTTGAGAGGGGGGGATTGTGTTGTGGTAAGGATGTTATAGGTACGGGCCCGGTTGTTTGAAAGTCGATTAGCGCTAATGCTGGGTTAAATGTTGTCCGAGGTTTCTGATTCTCTTGTTCAAAAGCATTAGTGCTGCTAATTTTAGGTGACAATTTGAAAGCAGCCAAAGCTTAATTGTTAAGTGAACATAATTTAGTGGCATCCACTTTGTTATGGATTAAAAATGAATTAAGACTTGATGCTAATCCTGGGTTACTAGCTTAACCCTGCTTTGAACAACTGGGCTCAGGCTTGAGTGGTATTGAATGTCCTATCCAAGGAGAGAAACAGTCCTGCAGTCCTGGTATTGCATGTCCTATCTAGGGAGAGTAGAAATTGCTCCGATTTGCTCCTTGCTGTAGAAACTGGAACAGTTGTCCACCCCGTGATGAGGCATTTAGCTTGTTCAGTCTGTTGAATTGTATTCAGGAGATCTTCCACATTGTGCACTTTGGATCCAGTGGCAGTGACAACATTCAAGATTAGTCAAAGGGCTGTGTAGAAGGGCTGTGGAATGGCAGCCAAATGCCAAAGTTAAGGTCCTTCTTATCAAAATTATCTTTTAGACTGGCTGTGAAATTTTTGTGTTCTTTCAGACCTAACATTGTGCCAGCTACAGAGGTTGCAAAGTGGTAAGTTTTGTTGTTGAAGAATTTAGAGCTGTCATCACAGTCTTAAGAAATGCCTGTGTTGTTCATGTCTTTCTTGATCACCAACTGTTTTGGAAATCAAGTTTCAAACGAGAGTTTTCAGTCACAATAATCAATCAAAGCAGAAAAATGGAAGGCTGCAAATGTAAACTTTAATTAGCAATACATGTAAATGCACTTACGTTTGCATAATTGTGTACAGGGCTACATAAATTAAATTTAAAAACTGCATATATTTGCATAATAAATGTTGGGGGTTTGAAACAAAAAAATTACTTTCCTGCAAGTAACAACCTACTAAAACCAAAAACCTGTTCAATATAATATATTGTGAGGTAGAAATGTTAAACATCTTCGACATCCTGGACAAAGACTTCAGGGCATATTGTGGACAAAATGCCTCTAAATGTTCGGCCATGTACAAAATGCATTTTTTGCTATTCAGTTATACTTTGTCCACCTCAAAAGGGTCATAAACTAAATTTTGTTTAAAGCTGGAACTCCACCATATTTTTCATATTCTTCAGCTAAAAGCAGTTCTTGTCCAAAGAATTTGGCTCCTGCTTGTGTCATTTCTTGTCAAGCTGATAAAGACTGTGAGGGGTCCAAAATTAATGCTGCAAAACTGGCTGTAGTAGTTCTTTGTGTGTTGAACCAAGTAAGCCTCAAACATTTGCCAAGCCATTGGTGACAAACTTGAGACCTAATCCATAAAATGGAAACAAAGTCAAATTTGTTACATGTTCGTGATTAAAATGGTTACATTATTTTGTGTAAACGGCCTTTTGTTCATGGGCAACACAAACCACAGGGTGTGTTATACAGAGCATGTACGTGTATGCGAAGCAAATATGAGGTCGACCTTGCAGCAATTTAACTCTCACCCAGATCCCAAACAAAATTTAGACCTGACAAATACACCACGAGGTTTGAGCTGAGGTTGGTTTGATTTCCTCGTAGCGTGGCATCACAAACTAAGCGTCAAAGCTAACTGTATAAGATTGGTGCTCAAACCTAACTTATTAATTATTTTTCTCACCCTGTGTCAATTTTGAACTCAACTCCAAACTTAACACATATTAAATTCTTAGGTTGCAGTTACAATAATGATCATTCCCTATTTTTTTCAAATCTTCTAAGGTACACCCATGCCTGGTCGCTATATACCACAGTGCAAGCCTGATGGCAGCTTTGAGGAAGTCCAGTGTCATCCCTCTACAGGTTACTGTTGGTGTGTTGATACACAAGGCTGGGAGATTGAGGGAACTAAAATCAGAGGAATACCACATTGCAATAGAAGTGAGTGCTTCATGAGTTCAGGACAATAGCTTCTGATCTTGCTATCCTACTACATGACTATTGTTTTGTCAGTTTTTAAAAGTATCTAAAATAAAATCTCACCTGTAATTGTAATGAATTAGGCCACCAAAGATTCTTAATTGCATATTGCATATTGTTGTTTCAGCATGTCACCCAGTAATGTGCAGAATGTATTGTGAATTTGGCTGGGCGAAAGGACCAGATGGCTGCGAGATCTGCAAGTGTAAAGAGGCTCCTACCAAACCTGGCTTCTGTCCTGCTGTGCAGCTAGGACAGGTGGGTACGTGCGTGGAGGAATGTCGCATTGACGATGACTGCTCAGGAAATCAGAAATGCTGCTCCAATGGCTGTGGTCATGTCTGCACCTCTCCAGAGTACAAAGGTACTATATTAAGCTGAATCGAAGCTGATACTTACATTCTTCTCATTGAGAAACCTGTAGCCCTTGAATTCCTGAAGTCCAGTGGCATTTGTGTTGATAGGGTGAGACCGTGTATTTATTTATTTGTCTATTTATTTATTTATTTTATTCTATAGCCAAGCCAGGTTTCTGCCCAGCAGTCAATATCCACCATGTTGGTATTTGCAAGAGTGAGTGCAGTTCAGATCGTGATTGTCAGGGAGACAAGAAGTGCTGTAGTAATGGCTGTGGTCGCATCTGTAGTGCTCCAGTACAACAAGGTAAACTTGTATAGTATTGTACAAGGATAGTGAAGAGTACATCTGGAGACAAATCTTTACCAATATTGCCACGACTTTCCAAGTCAATAATGTTAAAACGTATCCAATTTTTTGTTTAATAAATGTCAAAAACAATTGTCATCAAAAGAAAGTACTATAAGTCAGTAAATTATGATTGTCCAGGTGAGTGTAGCCCTGAGAAGGACTGTTTGTGACCTCTTGTGGTACTGCCTAAGCTTGTCCTGAGTGGAACTTACCATGCTATGTCTGCATGTTTGTTTTCTCAGCCTGCCCCCGTGGTGCTCCATTCATGATGTGCCTTAAGAATCCTTGTGAGGGATCCAGCTGCCCTGCCAACCCTAAAGCCAGATGCCGTGCTGACAGCTGTGGCCGATGCACTGCTCAGTTTTTTGATGACAATGACAACATTGTCAACTGTTCTGCAAGTAAGTATCCCCACCCCTCACCCTGGTGGTCGAATTTCATAATGCAGCACATATTGTTTTCTGTCAATGCATACTAGCTAGTAATGGCCAAGGGCAACAGGGGCCAAATTGGGCAAAACAAAAATGGAGCAATTGTTTGCTGCTGAATAAGCAAGCAAACAGTTTCGTAAACAACCACGTCCCCAACAACTTTTTTGTAGTTGAACCTTGTTTATCCAGACACAGAAAATAATCCAGATAATCAAGAAATCGAATAGCTTTAGACAAAGGGTGAACTAAACACATAATCAAACAATATTATTTTAGAAAAGCGATCATACTGTGCAGTTATGTATTTTTAGAGGAAACTAAAGGAAAAGATGGCTAAAGTAAACAGCACATAATTGACTTCCTTTTTTTAAATCTTGCTTGTCAATCAATTTTCCTTGGGCAAAATTGAATGAATGGAAATTACTGAGGTGATCACTTGCAGGTTAATCCCTTTGCTATTAACAGGTGTGACGCCATGTCAAAAAGAGTACTTAGAGGCAACCACTGACCCTCAGCTGGTTGGGTGGTTTGTTCCAACTTGTCGTGAAGATGGCTCCTATGCCCCTGTACAGTGTCATGGCTCCACTGGCTTCTGCTGGTGTGTGACGAAAGACGGCAAAAAAATCCCTAACACTGATGTCAGGGGACGCCCCAACTGTAAGTATCTGTCCACATCCATTAGACTTTTGTCTAGCAATGGGAACGTGAATGAATGTCCTGAACTGCGGCCAAACCAAGTTGAATTTCTTGTAATTGACCAACATTGGGGCAACCAGGAGTGATCACTTGCAGTTGTGACAGACAACAGATTCAAATAGGAGTTAAGAAGTTGTCACTGTAAGGAGATGGATGGGTGCTCTTAAATACGAGAGTGATTTTCCAGAGAGATTGAAGTGTGTTAATTTTATCAATTACTGAAAGTTTATTTATTTTTGAGGGGCCCTTGTGTCTGACTTTAAACTTTTAGCCATAGAAACAAGGACAAAATTGAAATTTCTCTTTACATTATTTCAATCTACTTATTGGAACATTTCTGTGATGAGAATAAAGGAAGTGCATGATCACCAAGGACAAGATGTCTTGATTTTTAGACAAATTCTCCCTACTAGTTCCACAAGAAAAGTATGGAGAACAATAAGGAGAATAATTATGCATTTTCTTATCGTGGCTTAAAGGGTAATATAATCTTCTAGGTCCAGCCAGTGTGTTAAGCATTGGTCCATCCTGCGACAATGGCAAGGTCTGGCAACTTTGCAAAGATGTGTGCAAGACCGCCACCTGTACTAAATACCCTGATGCCAAGTGTGTGTCACCCATGGGGGACTGCGGAGCTGTTGCTTGTAAACCTAAATTCTATGACAGCATGGGAAATCAGGTGCAATGTGAGTATGGCACTTTGTTTTTGAACGCTTCTGAAAGTGAAAACTTAAAAACCTGTTTTGCATGTTGACCAGTGTAACCTACAAGGTGGGGGGAGGCAGATGTAGGGCTCATTTGACTTGTGTGAACTGCACAGTATACCAGAATGGAAATGACAGCTCAGATGTCAAATGGGGGAGGAGCACATGACAATGCTAAAGAATGTCTGTACTGGAGACTAGGATGTTCCCAACGATTGGGACTCAAAACTTGGTGCAATCTGGTCAAATCCTTTCATTTCGGGTGAACTTGTTCCTTTTCAACAGTCAAATGTTCATAGGTAGCTAGGGATGAGGTGCAAGTGAATGTACTCTTTCCTTGCAGGTCGCACAGAATGTGAACAGAAGGCTTATGAGGCCACACACCCAATGCGTATTGGAGCTTTCATTCCGCAGTGCAACGAGGATGGAACTTATGCACGTGTGCAGTGCTGGGGCTCCACAGGATACTGTTGGTGTGTGTCGGAGGATGGAACTGAGTGGCCTGGGACTAGAATTAGAGGACAACCCAACTGTGAAGCTAGTGAAGGTCTGTTGATGTCGCATTAGCTGTGAGTGGTTTGAATAAAAAAGATAAGAAAGAACGGAAAGTTAAATGAGAACAAGAAATCGTCAGAGGCACCCAATTAAATTTGCTCATCACAATCACAATAAAAGGCGTTACCCATTTACAGCAACATGTAGCTCTGCTGATACTCCACAAACTCTTTTCCTAAGGGACAGCAAGTGCACTGTCATCCATGATAGCCCCACAAATCTGGTTATTTCATCTCTCCAATCTTGTTTTAGGTCGACTCTCAGGAGCTGAGATCTGTGACCCTTCCTTGGTTGTAATCCATCAGTCTTGCTCTACATTGTATGTCCCACCCATTTCTATTTCAATGTGGACTCCAAACATACGAAATTTCCATCTTTCCAATTTATGGTGCTGCTTGTGCAAAAAGGAGATCTTGTTGTGACTCTTTCAGCATCAGAAACATTTCTAAATACTCTGTTTTCTTTGTTCCCCTTTGCAGGTCCAGAGCTTATGTAAGTATAGTTTCTCAAAATTGTTGAGTTTGTTGAAATTGCAATCAGATTGTTTTTCTATGTAATAAATAACTGTGTAAGATCTGAGTTCCTTGTTTTTCTGCAGGAGTATCCATGTTGGACTCACATTTAACTACAGTTTTAACTTAGTAAAAGATGTTTTGGAGACATTTAAAGAGTGAGTATTAAATGGCCTAGAACTGCCTTTCTTAAATGTTTCTCCACACAAGGATATGGGTGCAGGCATACCTGCCAACCGTCCCGATTTTTGAGTTTCAAAACCTAAAAAAATTGAGACATTCTTCATTTTCAAGAGGGAAAAAAGACATTTTCTGTTGTAAAAATTTCAGAACTGGGTTGTTAAAGATTGTTTAGACTCTTCTAAATCCTATTGTTTTGTACAGTACATGTAGTGCTTGAGACCATTAAACAACACCTGAGAATTCCAATGCTAAAACAGTACAGTGCAGGCAATATTTTAAAAAATTAATGCAAAAACCCTGGAGCATCCTGGACCCTGCTCAGTGTTGGGGGCAGGGCACTATTTCTGACTTTATAAGGTTGGCAGGTATGTGCAGGTGAACAGTTAGCTAAGTTCTACTAAAATGCATTGCTTCATGCTACAGGAGCCTTTTTCAGCTCTTCTTGATTGTTACAATTACCTTGTAGGTGGGCTGTTTGCACAATAATAATAGCCTCTCCCCCACTTCTGACATGACATTGATTTGATGAATAATCAGCCAATGCTGTTCTTTGATTATTTTGTTTTATTGACACACAATGTTCTTCCATTTGTAGGTCTCTGAAGAAGCAGTTAATTACCATGTTCAAACTGAAGGATGATCAATTCCAAGCACTTCAGGTACATAGTTTTGCATTTGCAAGGGTACATGGTCAAGTCAATCACAGTGACTCCATTTACTGTCAATACTGGCATAGTTTAAAACTAAAAGGAAGACATTTCAAAAAAACACTGGAAAGTACTGATAACAAGTCTGCCATACAAGAGCATCATGTTTTGTGAAGACAAGAAAGCCCATTGGACATGCGTTGAATTACACCTACATTACAAACAGAAAAGCTCCTACAACTGAAGTAGCATGTCTTTTAAAACACAAACATTTGGCATGACACTGAGTACCACTTAGCGGAAACTGGGAGTGCTGAAATCAGTTATATATCCAGTGAAAACCGTAACTGTGGTGGGTGTTATGTTGGCTGAGCAAACACCAGATGACCAAGTTGCTTACAAGAATATAAACAGGTTTGATTAGAAATGGGCTCGACATACAGGCAGCGTGGTTAAAACTGTAATGACAGAAGATTAAATACATATCTTTATTCTCAGCCTAATTGAGTTTCTTGTTATAAGTTATTGCAAAGTTTTCCAAATACATATACCGGTAATGTCCTAATTTCAGGTGCGAGAAGGCAGCATCTTAGTGGGATTTAGTGTTGTACCTTCCAGTGGTGGACAGGACCTGAATGAATTTGCAGACGACATCACAGCAAAGGTTTGGGCTCTTTAATTGATGGGGTTTTATCCTGAGAATTAGATTAGCTTCATCAAGTTTAAACATTACAGCTGCTGTATCAACATTACTGTATTGTGCAAAACTTCACAAATTAAGCTGCACAAGATATCTACTGCTGGTTTATGGTGCATCTACATTCTGATGTGAATGTGCATGGCTATTCCATCAGCTGATGTTATGATCGATACAAGAAAGCTAGATGCATCTTTTGTCATGTGCAACAATGTAGTTTGTCTGTTAAACACACATTTTTGGTACATGTATAAGATTGTCTACAAAGTCAGGCAGAGAAGATCATCCTGATTGGCACTGTACTAAACTAAGTGTTCTCCCCAGAAGCAGTTGCAAACAGTTAACATCTTTAACCCTAACAGTGAATGAAATTGCTTTTTACATTATCACTTTTTTGTTCAAACATTCAAGTGATGAGAATAAACGAAGTGATCACCAAGGACAAGATGTCTTCATATTTAGACAAATTAATTCTCCTTACTAGTTCCATAAGAAATGTATGGAGAACTGTAAGGAGAATATGCATTTTTTATCAGGGCTTAAAGGGTTAATGGAGATGTTGAGGTTACTGATATTATTGATCCTAATGCCATGTTAGCCTTGTCTCTGGACCTTGAATGATTTTTTTTTACATTACAGTTACAACCTCAAGATAATTTCTAGCATCATGTTAGCCTTACCTATGTTGACTGTAGGAATGGAGGGAGCTTATTGTATTTTCATTTCTTCCCAGGCTCGCAACCACCAATTAGTGATCCATTTTAGTGGAATGACCTTAATTGCTGATCCTAATGCTATGTTAGCCTCACCCATGTATCTTGAAGATGTAAGGATTGTCAATAAACAAGAAGATGAAAGCTCAAGCGGAAAAGGGGTCTCTAAGACGGGTGTGGCATTCATTGCAGTTGTTTGTACCCTGGCTGTTGTGGCTGTTGCATTAGTAGCATATGTGGTGAGTATGATTAGTACGTAGTCAGTCTCGTAGGAACAGGGTAAAGTTCTGTAATCTTTCTGAGTGCGTATCATTTTGCTAAGCACATTTTGGGTAATTTTCTGCAAATTTCGGAGAGATGTTAAAGGAATTTTTTTGGGTGGTGGGGGGGGGGGGGCAAAAGGCTACCATGCTGTGAGCGTTCTGGTAACACAGTGGCACCTTGCTAACACACATTCATGGTTATGGAGATGCATCAGTTGACAAGACTGAGGCTTTTGTAATTCACTTACATGTATGCAAGACTATGTGGCTGTGGGAGACTTGAACAGCATAAATTAAAGTACTTTGTTTCACAATATCACACCATTTAGACAGTAAGTCACTTCGCTTGTAATTTTAATTTATTTTGTAATGGAAAATTAATATACAATATGTACATCCTCATCTTATGTGAGGCAGCATTCAACAGAAGTCCTTGCAGAAGTACTATGGGCTTTCTTGTAACTGTCCAGAACCAAACCTCAGTCTCATGCAAAAGGTTATGAAATCAAACTAGTGTTTGTTTTGGAAAGAAATGAAAGGGGGGTACGGGCAAATAGGAGGCCGCCATTACAAAATGAATTAAACAAAACAATACATATAATTATAGTGTGTCACTATTGTGTTGAGGAGGGTGACAATTGGCTAAGGAGGGTGAATGGTTGAGGAGCAGTGTTGGAAGGTAATGAAAATAATACCTTTTTGTTCTTTAAGATCATGGCTCTTCTGGTAAATCTGTTTTGATTCTTCTCTCTTTTAGTTGATTCAGAAAAAACGAAAGACCCCCGGTGTTGGGGAGAGGGTGAGTATCATTCATTGTATTGTATTCAGTGATTCTTGTACCAATTGGACTCTAATTAATTTTTATTTAAGGCATCTAGCGAGATTAAGGTGGTGTCACATCATTGGAAAGGAAGTTTGCTGTCCTGCTTATCAAAATTGTTCATTTTCTCTTTGCTAAGTCATACTTACAACCTATGTTAAGTTTCCATTTGTTCTAACTTCAAGTCAATTTCTTGATGTTAAGCTTTCACTATTTGAGTGAACCAATTTTCATAACTTTTAACTGTGAACTAAGTTAGATAACAGCTGCAGTACACTGTGGCTAAGTGAAGGGCTCTGGCTAGAACGTTTTAAGTGACATTACGAAAGAAATAACTTTTTATAAATTAGAATTGGGGTTTAGAGGTGGACAGTGCCAAAAGGCAAAATGTTACACGAAAGAGTCACTTAAAAGGTTCTTGCCAGTGCCTTTCAAGACCATTTATTTGGGTTGTCACCTGTCAGATAAACAAACATTTCCTTACTGTTTACTGACCTCAAGCAAATTTTCACAGACCAATCAAGAAAAAAAATGGCTATAAAGCTACAAAAATTTTATTGCTGAAAACATTATTTCTTACTGTACATAAGGGGAAGAAATGCATTTTCAATCCTTGGTGCCAAACTACACTATCTTTAACCGACTAAGATGAATAAAAATTCAGAATTTCCAAGACACGAATGAAGTGCAAAATTCCGCGATGTTAAACCCCCCTGCTTTTCCCACCCTTATGCTGACTCTCAGAGGTTCATTAGTCACTCCTCCCTTGCGAGATAGGTGAATGACCTTGGACTGTCTGCTTTGTTTTTCCTGACTTTTGCAACCCAGAATTTAATATTATTGTTATACACTTGTTGTCATGTTTGTGTGGTGTTTCGAGTGATTAACTTGTCGCTCCTTTTCCTGTAGCTGTACCTTTTGTCTTAGACCTGAGGTGCTGCCTGCTTGCTCCTTACTCGCTCGCTCATCCCTCCCTCTAGGCCAGCATTGTTTTTAAAGATGGAAACGCTGAAGTGAACACCGTGCTCACAGAAGCCTGACATTGGACTCAACCCATACCGGATGTGTCTTAAATGATTAGTTCTAGTGCTCTACAGTGGACTGTGCTGCCTTCTTCTTGGAGTGCACTTACAACATAGCAGAGTAAATGGAACCTGCTTTGATCACTAAGTGATTGAACTGCATCAAGTTCAAGAACATTTTGACCAAGAATGATTGACTTACTTACCCACATGGTGGGGTGTTGTTTGAATGACAAACAAAACAAAATAATTATTGTAGGGAATGTTATAGCGACATTTTTAGAAAACAGTACATAAATATCAATATTGTTGTGATGAACAAGATATATTTTTAACAAAAGTAAATCAAGAGCATTTTACATGGCTGTTTAACTCTTGTGCTAAGCTTCTGCCAATCCGTATCACACCTCTTATACTTGCTACATTGTAGTGCTTTGCCACATTTGATTGTCTCGTAATTGCACTTGCTCTTATCTTCCTGGGTTTCTTACCATTTTATTTCCTTGAGTACGGAGGCAGGGTGGCCATTGGAAGGGCACTTGCCTTTTGAAGTGGGAGTGTAGTTTGAGAGGGAAGATAATAATTCATGTTTTAGCCTGCATAGCAAGTGGTTCCATAGGGTTTTCTGCATGTTTGAAGCTTTTTTTTCACTGTGCGGCCACGTGAAAATTGGGGCGAGGGCAAAAAAGTGCGAATTCTTTGTTCCCTCGCCCCAATTTTTGCACTGCCAAAAAAATCCTTCAGATTTGTGGACAAAACTACCAAAACGCTCGCTATACAGACTATTCATGTTTGAGTTTTACAAGCATACAGTCTCCTTTAGTGTCTTAATGTACCCTTGGCAGCGGTAAAGAGACTATACAGGAGACTGAATGTTTGGTAACCCTACGAGAATTATATGCCAGTTTGTGCCACACTCATCTATCAAAGTACCTGGGACAAGGTCACGATGGAATAGCAGCCCATTCAGGGGAGAGCAGAAACTCTTAGTCCCTTTATGCAACAGAACCTCCAGGATTAAGCACTGGCAGTTCTAGGATGCAAGGCTTTTAAAGCTTCAACTATTAACAAAAATGTAAGCCCCTTTGGCAAAACGGTGTTACATGGGTAATAGGGCGCCATGGCAAAAATTGTGGGAATTCCCAACATAATTGCTTCTTTGTGCCCTTATCAGGAACTTAACTTTAAACTTTAAAGTGAGATTTGAGAGTCGCACATGAAATAAGATTATCCATGGAAAGAACTTTTCTCATCCAATTATCTGTAATGTTAAGACAAATCTACATGTGATCAGATGGAGAAAACAAATCCAGTTTGGACATTCCAAAATGTGTACAACCTTCATATTTTTTCTCCTAATAAGAGAACAAACAATTGTCAACAAAGAATGTCCTGATTATCCATGTGCATCGTTTTGCTGAAAGGGCTTTTTACTGCAAAGCAATTCAGCAGAGTTGATGCAGTTTCCCTTCTCAACAAGATCAGGGATTTGTGCATTTCAGAGGTGCTGCCTTGGTTTTTTCTTATCCGAAAAGACAGGCTAATTTTGAGGTACATTTTTTGAAGACAGGCATATTTTGAGGAGCATACAAAGAAGATTTTATTATTTTTAATACACAAAAGAGTTAAAAGTAAGACATCTCTTCACAGGTAGAGTCCCTCTGGTGTGCCTTCGTTCTTCCTGTACAGAACATTTTCCTTAGACTTTCTGAAATCTTCATTGGTCACCTTCATTCTTCTCTCTCGTAAGGCCATCAGACCTGCCTCTGTGCAGATAGCCTGTGTGTTGGAGACAGTATGCGTGTTAATTTAAACCCAGGTTGTTTTGTCCCTGGCAGCCTATGTCATCAACTCTTTACAAGTACTCCAATATTATTGAAGCAACCATGTTCGACTACCTACCACCATCACCCTTTAGACGTGTTCTTAGTCACAATTGAACCTCTGAATGATTACAGGCGTAAGGCCCTAAGGGACCGTCTTTATTACCCCTTCAACCATAAAAAGCGCACAAGTTAAAAAAATATGTGTAAAAATACTGAAAAACAAAGAGCATGAGAGGAAAGTGCTACTCAGTAGCTTTGACTTGAACGGTCACACTATACATGCTTGAAAGTACAGCAACATATGCAGTACCACAGCAAAGTACTGCTCAATAGCTTTTCAGTTTTGTGGTTACTTTAGGACGTCATTTACGGACTCTAAAGTTAGGATTGCCTTCTGAGGCAAAATTAACGGTACTATGGAAAGTAATGCACACAACGTTCTCATCTGAATGGTCACAACACCGTCACAAGGTTGACTGGAGTGAAAGGGATGAAGTTTCCAATCAAAAACTAGTTCCTTTAGAATGTCATACACTGGCATCTCCTTCAAGCGATCATGGAGAATAGAGTGACCAATCTGCTTTGAGCTGCATACATCAACAGTACATTGTTTTTCACCCAAAATACTGGAATGTTCAAAATTCACCTGTCTGGCTAGGTTTCAAACGAGTGAGCCAAGAAGGTACCCTTCATGGCATAAGTGGGGGAGGCAGGGGAAATCCCATTGTTGTCCTTTCTTAGTCACCCACTCCTCCCTTGTTACTCGAATTAGGATACCAAAAAGTGGGGGCTGAGGGTTGAGAGTTTATAAAGGCCGAGGCTATAGATATGGAGAAATGTAACCAACTGTTAAAAATCTCGTCATTCAGATAATATCCTTAAGTTTCCTACAAAGTCTTAGTTTTCACCTTGCTGGCTAAAAGCGTGACTATTATAGCCATACTATACCTTAATGTCTGCCCCTGAAAGATCATCTTTTGCCATAACATACTCTTCTAGATTCACATCTTCTGCAAGCGTCATTCGACTAGTATGGATGTTGAATATGCGGCGCTTTGTTTTTTCATCAGGAAGCGGGAATTCAATCTTGCGATCAATGCGACCTGTAAGATTAAAACAATGGTTGACTGTACACCGTACCTAACACCTTTAATGTTGTGTGTACATAATGTTGAGCATGGACCATCTAACAACTTTTTAACTGTACAGGTATGTATAAAGAAACAGTGCTGGCCCAAAGAGAGGTACCATTCCAAATGCTTTGTCGTGGAGATACGCATGTTCTCTCAGTTTGAGTTGCATCGTGTTTCTTAAACAGTGACAAATAAATACCCAATCAACTGAAAACTTACTGTAACTGGCATGGAAAACTGAGAGGCAGCAGTTCTTGTGGGGGTAGGGGGGGGGGGAAGGGATTTTGTGGCTTTGCCTTGGTGGGCTGCTGCATTACCAACCCAAGACAGGACAACAGATCACTCTTGCTCCTCACTGATACCTACTGTTAATCTTATTTCACTGAATTTTTACTGCAGATGGAACTTCACTCTACCTGGCCTGATGAGAGCGGGATCTAATGTCTCGATTCTGTTTGTCGCCATAACAACCTGAACATTAAAGAAGACACGAGGAAGAATTAATACACTGCACAAGTTGAAACAGCTGATTTACAGTATTTACATGTACATTTATTTATTCATACGCATTAACCATGCAGGACGTAAACATATTTTGATGGCTTGTTGGCCATAATCTACCCAAGGACAGACACAAATGATGCATGAGTAGCCCTGTGTTTAAAGTGCACCTAACTCCAAAATATTAATTATGCTAATATAAAACTTTGCACCTATTTTGAAAACATTTTGCCATTATTTGCAGTTTTTGACTTTTTTACGGGCTTCAAAAGTTACGAAAAACTAAGCATCATTTGTCGCACGACCGAGTCAGAAGGGGCATGGGTCTATTCCTGATTTGACATCACGAACTGCTTTGCATGCATGTTTACAAAGACTTAGGGAGATGCAAATCAGTTTGTGACGTCAAATCAGGAATAGACCCATGCCCCTCAATAGCTCGGTCATGTAACAGATGATGGCTTGATTTTGTAACTTTTACAGCCTATAAAAAGTCAAGACTAAGGGAGATTTCACAAAAAAAGGCGCAATGCTTTTCGAACAGGTGCAAAGAGTTATTAATTTTTAGCAAAAAAAATATATTTTGGGGTTAGGTGCACTTTAAGTCTGACCCTATGTCAGACCACAAAATATAATTCTTAAAAATGGATCAAAACCTACAGTGTATGCCCTCAGAAGCCGCACAAAACTGTTTATCTTATATGAAAGGGAATAATCCCCTCAGTCTAATTGATAAAATTCACACATTTGTTTGGGACTGTTTACGACCAAAAACAGGAAGAAAATAAAAGTGTTGCCTAGACCTGAAGTCAAGAGAAGGGAAAGCCATAATAATTATGAAATCAGTTGACTGACTAGTGGTGAACTACTGTAAAGATGTCTAAACCAAAAAAGCAAGCTCGAATTTAATCGGAAGCAGTCAAAGATGTGTTATTATTTGACAGTTAAGAAAAACCCACAAGAGGCAGAAATCAGTTATTGTGGAACTACTCTACTAACAGAGAAAATAGGGCTGTTTCTATGTACATACATAAAGAGTAACAATCAAATGCAATAAAGTTAAGTTTGGACAATCGTGTTTCTTAGTGTTTTGTAATCTTAGAGCTTATTTTGAAATAACACTTCCTCAAACTGTTTCCAGTTTGGGATATCTACACTTCTACTTTATGCCAGGCCAAAACTGGCATAACTTTTTGTTGAGAGTCAAATTGATTTTCTTTCCCTTGATACTATTGCAAGATACTAGTAGTAATCGAAGATTAAAGAGAGTGCGTTCGACTGGTTGCATTGTATCAGACAGCCAAGGCTTCTGGTTCCCAAGTTGTCACCAAGGAGAGACGAAAGCCTTTGAGTCCTTTGCTGTCCCCTAAATGAAAGCATGGGTCATTGGCATGGGGCCTTTGTTAAACGAGCTCAGGTTTACATATTGTTTTGACTGAGAATTGCTGTGAAATGATTTGACCACGGTGAACAAATTTTCTGCTGACAACTGAACAAAGGTCCTTGTGCTAGCAATGTCTTTCCTTCAGTGGAACAGCAAGCACCCAAGCCAGCTAAATCACTTAATTAGACAGCACAAAAGCCCCAAAACATCTACTAACAAAGGGCCGAAACTAATTATCCAGAAATCTTTGATGACCTATTTACAAAAAATCACATGACAAATGAAACTGACAAGCCAGTTTAATCAGCAAAGACATTTGCAACATAAAAAATGTGACACAATTTTCTCATCTGCACGAGCAAATACAGTTTGTAATTATAGTATTTCTAGTTTGCATGGGGCTTGTTTGGGTTGTACAGCTTCACACGAAGGCATCTCAATAATTATTAGTCAATATCTATACAAAATTACTGGAATCAATTGAACTATATATAAACCCTTCAGTGGTTTGTGCACGACTTTACATCAACGAATTTGCCAGCGTCATGATTTAAAAATGACCACCAAGGTAAGCACTACATAATGATGAATTAGTATCAAGGAGCAATCTGATGCCTTCGTAGACAAATTCACAAAATAACACAGCTAGGCTGTTGCATGTCTCAACAGGTAACAGAAGTGTCCACTTTTATCCTGCATTTAAAGTGATATTTAGCCTTCCCAGTCTTTATCGTCATGACTTTAATACAACAACATGACCAGTTTCTGGCTCTGAAAGTCAGCAGAAATCACTCTCAAAATTCTCTATATTCAGCAACAAGGAATAATTACGAATAATTATAAGTGATGTTTTCTCCAGCGCTGTATTATGTAGTTTAGCCCGCTTGGAGCAACTACAAAATACAGGTGTCTTGTCAACCAACTTGACAAATTTCCCAGAAAAGTTCGTTTCTGGCTCCGAAAAGTATTGTGAAGGCCTTTGTGGTCCTCGGCAAATCTCAGACTGTTCTCTTCAAATTCAGCAACAGGCATAGCAGTCCAAGTCCATGCGAATAATCTATCTTTTGTCGACTGCTAATACATTCTAGCTGCGCCGCTTGTGTTTATAAGTGAACTTCAAACTGTGCCTTGTCGGCAAACTCGAAAACTTTTCCCAAAAACTCTAAGAAAATAAACAAACTATCTCAACCAGAAGCCATATATTTTGCCCACTCTCATGTGTTTATACGGGGTGCTACATTGACTGTTTGGGACCTGGGCGTCATGAAAGCGAGGCCAAAGTCCATACCAGTTTCAGCCCGAGCGTAGGCCCCTGCAAAACTCTTTGGGGGGGGGGGGGCTAAATTGGCGTCGACAACCCATTACAGAGAAAAATCTTGATTTTTCCTGGCTGTATGACACAGGACACCCAACACAAGATCAGAAATGCGTTCTACTTCGTTGAACCCAATTACCTTAACATCTCCCTTGGAGTCAAAGCCATCCAACTGGTTGAGAAGCTCCAACATTGTACGCTGAATTTCTCGTTCGCCACCTGAATTGGACTCGTACCTGAGGGAATGGTGAATAACTAAAGTTACCCAGCTAAACCTCCGTTAAGTGACAAGTTGTGGTTACAGTTGGTTACGTCTAGTGTGACGGTATTGGAGGTTTCAGTCTGGACTCTGTCATCATGTCATTTTTTTAGACAACAACCTAACCAAATTCGTAGGGGGGGGGGGGGATGCTTTACTGGACGACCTCAGTGGACTAGCATCCTTCCCAGAGGGGGGAGTGGTGATACTCCTGGACCAGCGGTTGTGAGCCTCTTGTCTCAACCCTTTTTTTAACACACAATAAATAAAAGCAGTTATTGCCAAGATAGTGTTTGTAGGGTAACAAGCAATCCCTTGTTTTCAACCACTCATTTGTGCAGGATTGTTGTAATAATAATAATAATAATAATAATAATAATAATAATAATAATGTAATAATAATTTAGAACTTATATAGCGCATTTTCTATGTGAATATAATCAAACGCGCTTTACAAGCAGGTGGAATTGGAATTTGGAAATGTTGGTTTTTTTATGGAGGGAGGAAAACCGGAGAACCCAGAGAAAACCCGCAGAGCAAGGACGAGAACCAAATTCAACCCACATATGACACCAGGACCGGGAATTGAACCCGGGCCACATTGGTGGAAGGCGAGTGCTCTCACCACTGCGCCATCCCTGCTCCTGCAGGTTGTACACTCCAACCTTGACAATGGAATGTGTGATATACTGTATTTAAAGTTAAAGAGTTAGAATTTGATGTTGTTTAGTGTTGAAGTTACTAATAATTGTGCATTTTTCCACACCCTCCTTGCCTACAGTGATATTACATTTTGTTACAAGCTTAATAATTTCTTTACCTTTTTGTTCCAACAGCATCAATCTCATCAATGAAAACAATTGAGGGTGCATGTTCTTCTGCCACTCTAAACATTTCTCTGACTAGTTTAGGGCCATCTCCCTGAAAAAGAGAAAGAAACTTAAGATAAATGAAATAATTTAAATAATGATGGGGACAAGGCTACCCTTTCTTCAATCTGTCTTAGACTTGTTTCTCAGACTTGGCGTCATAAGTGGGTTAAGTTTGTTGTCAGTTCTTGCCTTTTGTCAACTGAAGGAGTTTCACTGATTCCTCTGGAATTCTCCCTCCTCAAAACCCAACATTTTCAAAGTCCCATCCAATGTGGATATACATGTACATGTAGACCGGGAACAGCTTGAATTTCCCCGTCTAAATACACACAATCACGATTTTTTTTAAATTAAAGGATTAAACCTGGATTAAAATAAAGACATTTGATTTCATGTTGGTGGTAGTCTTGGTTCTAACCAGGTATTTTTGTATCAATTCTGATCCAACAACTCGAAGAAATGTGGCTGCTGTTTGATTGGCTACAGCTTTGGCTAATAAGGTCTTTCCTAGAAAAGAAGAAAGATAAACAAAACATAAATCCATAGACTCAAAGGGAGCAGTATATTTAAATTGCCAAGTGGGTGAGATGTTAAAAGCAGGGAATATCACAAAAATCTCTGGGTAACAAGCAGTTTAGATTATTTTGACTGGCACTCACCTGTGCCAGGAGGGCCATATAATATCACTCCTTTTGGTGGTTTTATTCCCATTTCTTCATACAACTCTGGGTGAGTAAGTGGAAGCTCTACAGATTCCTAAGAAGCAAACACAGCAAAAGGCATTAACATTGTCACTGTTGTTTGGCCAAGTCACTGTCATGGTGTTTCACAAAACGATGAAAATGACAAAATTAGTTCTTCCTTGTGAAGTACATCTATAACTGGCTGTTCTATGACTCAATAGCCAAAAGGATACAGTGCATGTTGCCATACAGTCCACGCAAAGATAAAAGGTAAGGGTAAAGTCACACGTGCCAAGGAGGCCAACAAAGGCCTGAGCTTATCCCAGTTTCTGTAGCATGAAGCAGCTGAGAGTATTGCTACTCCTCCCTGGATGGGATGCTACAGTCCATCGCAGGGTTACCCCCAGCAGTATGCTGCCACTACCTGTTATGTACATTTTATACAAAATGACCTTTTTTCTACTTCTTTCAATTACACTTTTTGCGCTTTTGTTTTAGGTGGGTAAGCAATTGAAATAAATTACCATTAACTGCAGTGATTTTTGTCCTCTTCTGCTGTCAAGTTTGTGACTGTTCCAGTGGTGATGGTTATTGTTTAGTCTTATGGAAACTGGGATCACCTCAGCAGTGAAATGACTACTAGGTTTTAAGTGTTACACATACCTTGATTTCTTGAATCTGTTGGTCCAGTCCACCAATGTCTGCATAGGACTCTTGTGGAGCTTTTTCAAGTTTCATGACCGTAACCATAGGATCTGCATCATCAGACAGCACCCCAACTACAGCATGTACCTGTGATGAAACCATGATTGCTAATCTTATTTATTAAGTTGTATGTTTTCAATTTCATCTTCAGTTGCAAATGAGCCTTAACGGTTGTACATTTGAATTTTCGTATTAAAGTACATTACAAAATTACGCTTTAAAACTTACGTTTACAATTTGAATATGAAATACGCGGGAAACAAATTCAAATTCAATTCAAATTGTAAACGTTAAGTTTTAAAGCGTAATTTTGTAATGCACTTTAATACGAAAATTCAAATGTACAACCGTTAAGGCTCATTTGCAACTGAAGATGTCATGAGAATGTCGAAACATGTTTTGCAAATTGAAAACCGTTGTTTCTTTATTGAGAGTTATCGTCACTCTGCTGTCTTTATGTAAGTTGTATGTCAAGTCTCATGATTTTGACTTCACAGAATCGTGGCCTCATTTTATTGAAAAGTTCATCAGTCAAGATGAAAAATTTGTGACTCACTATCTAACTACTAGGAGGACATAAGGAGATGACAGATCCACATAACAAACAGGAACTACAACAACAGTGAGAAATGGGATGTCTTTGAGTGTTTGTTTGGAACCGTGAATTACATGTACTCTTTAGGTAACGTGTGTGTGTGGATAAGCCAAAAATAGAACATGCCAATTTCCCCTTAGTAGACTAATACCAATTCCCCTGGATGGACAATGTGGGAAACTGCCCCACTAGTGCCCCTGCTAAGGGGGTGGTGGAGAACGGACAATGCTGAAATTGACTGAATGGGATGCATTATAAGAAAATGTCTTCAATTGTCCCTTGCACCAAAACTCTAATGATGGTTCACCTTACAAGCACGAACTCTTATAACAAACCTTGTGATTAAGAAGCACAGAGCAGCCAGGTTCAAGCATGTCTTTGTCCACAAATGATAAAATACTGACATAGTGTTCTGAGCCAACTGATGTTGAGACAATAGCATGATTATCATCTATAATCTCCTCCAAATTACCAACTGACATTGGGGTTCCTCTTAAATCATCAACCTTTGATCTCTCTTCCTGCAATTAAAATTTACAAAAAATAAAAATTCATTTTAAATCAATACAGCATAAGCTGGAAAAAAAAAAAACCAACAAAAAACATGCTGCAAAACGCGGTGTAATCAGCATGCCACAGTGTACAACACAAAATTAATGATAAAAAGTTAGTGACAATGTTTCTGTGGAAGTTGGCAGGAGCGTGTGAAACCAAATTGTACTATATGTTATTTATTATTCTACCTCATGCTTCTCTTCCTGTGGTTTGAGTCTTTCTTGATTCTGGATAAACTCTTCTTCCAGTAAAAGATAATCTTTTATCCTTTCCAACTTCAACAGCTTTAACCTGCAGTTCCTGTGCGGTGTCACTAAAAAGACGGGATAAAAGACGTGAGTGAACTGGGTGAAAAATTTATGGCTTTGATCCATTGAGTCACGGTCTTGAGCTGTATGGTTTGAATACACGCCGGGAAGACATTCTAGGAGACGTGCCTGATCAATGCCAAGTTTTTTAACCCTTTAATCCCCAATATCAACATACGCATTCTCCTCACTGTTCGCCATATATTTGTTCTGGTACTAGTTGGGAGAAATTGCTTACACATCAAAGCAGCTCATCCTTGGTGATCATTTCCTTATTTCTCATGACCTGTATGTATGATCAAGTTGTGCTACTGTAAGGAGAAATTAGATGCATGTCACTATTGGTGCATTAAGGGTTAAGTTTAATTGCCACTAACATTAAGAGGATTTTGGTGCTCTAGAACATGGTTTTGTTCATTACCAAGTTGTTATTACGGGTAATTACCAAGTTCTAAGAATGCCAGTGGAAATTCATTACTTCATTATTTCATTATTACTTCAATTATTTCTTCACTTAGTACAGTACTGGTTTTCAAATGAGCTCACTCTAGGGTTTAATCTACAGACTCGAAGGCTGAAACACACCAGAAATTATAACACCAGGTTTGATTCTAAGAAAAATAGGGTCAAATACCAGCAGACAGAATTTAGTTAAATGCATGAGATCATACCACATTTGACAAGAACTTTCACTAACTCAAATTATTATTTTTGTTCCTTCTGAGGGTTTGAATAACCACACTTCTGTTGTCATGTCAATTGAAAATATTCATTTCCATGCCGTCCTCACCTTGAGGCAACTTGTTAGCAGCATCAGGCCCTTTGGATTTTTTCTGCTTCTTTCCTACTCTGGTGGGGATTGGTGGCTCGTACTTCTTTTTCTTATCCTAACAATTTTACAATGAAAACATTAAATAACACAGAAAAGTGACCTAACATTTGACATACGATGGCTGTGCTATTGCCCTTTGATTGTCATATTCTTCTTCCAACTTCAGTAAAGCAATTTTGACAATTTCTTGTGTTTTAAGATGCAAAATATGGGTTCCATAACTATCTTAAGTGGGTAAAACCCACATAATCTAAATTTTCACCGTCATCACATGTAAAATAACTAGACACTGATAGTGTTTTCACTGGCCAGGGCATTTCGCTAGCGGAACATTCTTATTAACTAAGTGACAGTTTATGATTCAGAAGCAATTTCTAGAAGTAAAGTCTGCCTTGCTGTTTTCACAATACTAATTTAATAGACTGTTTAAATTACAAACTATATAACTTTGAAAACAGTGGGGTAATAAAGGCACTTGTTAGGACCTCTCTTGTTCCGATTTTTGAAGGAGAATGGTCAATTTCAGTAGTGGAATTTTTTTACTGAAGTACAAAAGGCTTTTGTAAAAGTCTTGAAAATAGTGGTTTGCATTTGGCATGTCCCTGCCATCACTCTCTATGTCATAATTAATTGGCTGTGGCATATAGCAGGATGAGTAACACATACACCATTTTGCAAGGTAGAACACAGGCGGCCCAAACTCACGTTATGAGGTGTAATGTAATTTACATTCTTACCTTCGGTGAGGTGGAACGTGACCTTTGAGCGAGCCGGTATCGTGTTACAGGCGACCGTTAAAAGAGACGTTGTATGAGAATTAAAATACAAAGGTGTGCGAACGCTAAGTAACGATAAATTTGAACTTTTGTTCAATACAATGAATAAAAAATACTTACCTTTGATGTATTCCTTTGTGTTTTGTCGTGTATTCATCGTTTTAGTGGATTTTAGGCTTCATTGCGTAACCACTGTAACTCCCTTCATAAGACGAAGTCAAGGCTGGTCATTACGATCTGGCAGGGATCCTGGACGAGTCACACCAAAAACCGTTTTATTTCGCGGAAATTCGAATCCGCTGCAATTTTTCCAGCTCCAGGCCAAGAAGGAAACCTCCTCTTCCTCTCTGCGCTATCGGCTCGAAAAAAGCTTCATTCTTTCCCTTCCAAATCGAACCACTTGTGCCATACTTTGGGGCACATCTGGCTTTCCTCTCAAGCCTGTGACCGCCTTTGCGCCTACCAGCTAATTTGCATTTGAAATTAGAGACCTCGCCAGCGTGACAAATGGCCAGTTAACTATGCTGCTTTCCCCACAACCCCATGGGAGTAATATGACGGTCAAGCTGTGAGAGATCGTGCGTCCAGGTACGTTAGAATTACATTTCCCATTGCAAACACTCGTTACCGCTTTTCAAATTTGAATTGGGTAATTGTGTTTGATCGTTGCAATAACGTACCTGGACACGCGATCGTGGGGAAAGCAGCATAGTTAACTGGCCATTTTTGCCTGTGCATGGGTCGCGTAAGTGTCATTTGTCACGCTGGCAAGGTCTCTAATTTCAAATGCAAATTAGCTGGTAGGCGCAAAGGCGGTCACAGGCTTGAGAGGAAAGCCAGATGAGCCCCAAAGTACGGCACAAATGGTTCGATTTGGAAGGGAAAGAATGAAGCTTCATTCGAGCCGATAGTGCAGAGAGGAAGAGGAGGTTTCCTTCTTGGGCTGGAGCTGAAAAAATTGTGGCGGATTCGAATTTCCGCGAAATAAAACGGTTTTTGGTGCGGCTCGTCCAGGATCCCTGCCAGATCGCAATGACCAGCCTTGACTTCGTCTTATGAAGAGAGTTACAGTGGTTATGCAATGAAGCCTAAAATCCACTAAAACGATGAATACATGGCAAAACACAAAGGAATACATCAAAGGTAAGTTTTTTATTCATCGTATTGAACAAAAGTTCAAATTTATTGTTATTTAGCGTTCGCAAACCTCAGTATTTTAATTCTCATAGAACGTCTCTTTTAACGGTTGCCTGGAACGCGATACCGGCTTGCTCATAGGTCATGTTCCGCCTCACCGAAGGTAAGAATGTAAATTACATTACACCTCGTAACGTGAGTTTGGGCCGCCTGTGGGTAGAATAACTTTGCAGGGATTTATGGTAAAAAAAAAGAGCCATCATTTCTTGTTTTGAATAATGAAAACAGTTATCATCTTTGACAAGCTAACTACAAAATAGAGTACTTCGTTGTATTTTCAATCTTTTCTGCTTCAACCAGTCAAACTCGTTCTGGTGATAACACAACCACTTAATTACATGTACAGGCAACTTTCAAATGGTTTCCTTACCTTATCTCCTTTCTTGTCTCCTCCAGGACCCCCACTTCCAGACTGATTCTGACCCTGTGTTAAAATTGTAACATATTTAGATGAATACCGCTGAAAGAATCCACTGAAGGGAAAACAGTCAGGAGAAACAGGTCTGTTTTCTTGCTCAGAGCATCAAGAAGAATGCAAAAAAACAAAAAACAAAAAATTCATTCAGCCATGGTTCTGATGCACGCTTTGATGACTACTCCTCTGTCCTTTAGGTCTTACACGGTGTTAATAATCGAGGGCCAACACAAGTTTACAGAGTAATATTATACCCATAAGAAAGTATTTTAGTTTTGATGACTATACATCAATCCATCTTAAAAGATCTCGATGATATATCGTCCTGAAACTGATTGAAGTAATCACAAAAAATAAACATAAAATTGCAGTGTCTTATATACTGAAAATACCAAGGGCATAAGAGAAAGATAAACTTTCGTTAAAAGGCACAAAGGCATAAAAAAAACTCGTCTCTCCTTTGGAAGAATGCACGATGTCAGTATCAGATGCAATGGCACAATAGCAATGCCAAAATACAGCCAACTTTGTGACTGAAATTGAATAAACTCGACTCGAAAGAGTGACAAAGATCCTTGCAAAGAGTTTAATGACAGCCAAATATCAAGGATAAGAAAGTTTTCGAAGAGAAAGACACAAGAAAATTCAACTCACCATTCTGTTTCCTTCTGACTTTTGGAGTTTGTTCGCAGGCTCGTGTAAGGCAAGAGGTCATGCTCTCTGTGGTGCTGACTCACATTTCGTTTCCAGTCCTCCTCGTACGATACTTTGGGATGCATATACACCAGCGTTTACGGTGACAATGTACATATGAATGAAAATCACATATGAACATAACGGTTTTCTGTTTCAATATTATGACCAAAAAACATTTCCAGACCATCTTTCTGAACTTAATAAAAATATTCAGGAGCCATGGGCTCCTGAAATGTCTCCCTCCCCTCCCTTTTATCAAAATGGTACCCCTTCCACATACCCAGAACAAAGATTGCACCTTTTTTATCCCTTAAAAATAAGCCAAAAATAGATCAATGTGCTATGCAAGTCGCTCAAAGGTTCCAGGCTTCCTTATATTTTTGCATTATGACTTCTGCCAAATTTTGGAAACATGTTTAGTACTAAGAATTAGTTGCTATTTTGTTTATTTGAGGTGAATTTTGGCGACCCTTCATATACTTAAACAACAAATTTCCCTACCCTTTGTATACTGCATGTGCAAAAAAGTCATCCCTTTTTGGAAGAGCCTCCCTGTATAGCTTAATGGGAATGACAAAGGAGAATACAAGCGGTCTACAATAGAAAGCAAAAAAAGCACACCAAACGACAAAAGCTGACATATATAGACAACTTTATGTAGGTGAGAATCAAGAAGAACCACAAAGGAGCACAATAGCACGAGAAAATCTGTAGACTCCAAAAAACAAATTTAAACACATTTTATTTTACAATTTTGCTATCAGTTGTTTCGTCACTATACAACGATGAAATAGCTTAATTACGATTAAATGTCTGATATCAGTATGTTCAACAACCTTCGCCCTAATTACAAGCATGTAAAAAGAACACCAACTTAGCATCTAAAATGTCAATTATATCTTCCTAACTCATCATTAGCAAATTAGATTTGTTACCGGGAATATAATCCGATTTCCGATTTCCGCAGCGATATGTCTCTTCCCATGAGGACTAGGCGTATCAGCACACAAGGCATTGCGCATGAATGCGTAATTATGATAATTCAAGAATGCTTTTGAATATCATAAGAAGGTTGTGTATGGTCATCCGGAAGAGTGTAGTCCTGAAAGAGACTTTTGGTCACAGCGACTGATGTTTTGACAACCTGTGCGGAAGTCATCAACAGGGTCAATACACTATTACACTTCGCTGTCTCTCTGATGATGACTTCTGCAAACGTTGTCAAATTTATGACACCAAAAAGTCCTTTAGAGTGACCCGGAAGTTCCTACACAACTTACTTGGGACGTGCCTTTTGGGACTAAACCAAGTGCTACGCTATTGAATATGTGAAGGCCTTGAGCTTCGTTAGGAAATTTAAGCACAGACGTTCCTAAGCCACGAACGCCAAACAGAAGTTGAATATTTCCCTTTTGCCGCATTTAGATGCCATCATGTCCATTATGGCAAGCCAGCGGACACCAAAACAAAAATCAAAATCAAGCCAACAACAGAAACATTCAACTTCCGGTAGACGCAAATGTTTCCTTACAAATGCTGCATGTGCTTAAGTTCCCTAATATCTTGAGCAGGCTAGCAGTAATCATGTCACACGTAGCTAAAAATGAATTGATTTGATAGCAAAACAACATGCATCTCAAACCACTTCATCCGAGCTGGTACCCAGAGTATTGGTGCTTGCCAATCAAACAAAAGACCTTAAAATTCTTTCAAATTTCGAGCTCAACGATGAAAAATTTTACCAGCTATAAAACGCAAAGCTTTCTGTAAAACAAATTCTAGATAGCTTTTAAATATGTATTTAGCTCTTCAACTTTGAACCCGGTTTTTTTTTTTTATTTCACTGGCTTAAAATTTGACCTTCAAGAAGTTTTACCTGCCAAAAATTGTCTTTATTTGGCTCTGGTACTCTGTAATCCCATCAGAATTTGAACCAATTTTAAAGAATCGTACTGGATTGACATTCACCAAAACCCAAGTTTTCTGTCTTGAATGAAATATTCAGGGGTGCTTTTCTTTGGGTAACCGCTCCAAATAACAATGGTAGCTTCCTAGATTAATATTCGTTAGTAGTATAATTAGTAAGATATGTAAGTCAAAAATAAGGTATTTGAAAGCCACATTAAGAAATCGAACTCAAATCGTAAATCGTAGATAACAACGCAAAAATATTAACAGTATTTATAATAAGAGTCATACAAAGTACTACTTATCACTGACACTGGTATGGACACTCCGTCAAGGTTACGGTTCTAACTTTTGAGGCTATGGATGAAACCCTACAGTGTCATCGTGATCATTTACGTGAAGCTACTGAGCAGAACTTTCCTGTAGCACTGTTAAGTACGCTATTTTCACTTATTATGCTATGGTCACACTTAAGGATTTCATCTTCAGACTCAACAGTTAGAACCACTTTGTACAGCACAATAAACAGTACCACAGGAAAGTACTGCTCAGTAGCTTTCACTTGAATGGCCACACTTAAGGATTTCATCTTCAGACTCAACAGTTAGAACCACCTTGTACAGCACAACAAACAGCACCACAGGAAAGTACTGCTCAGTAGCTTTCATTTGAATGGTCACACTTTAGATTTCATCCACAGACTCAAAAGTTAGAACCACCTTGTACAGCATAATAAACAGTACCACAGGAAAGTACTGCTCAGTAGCTTTCATTTGAATGGTCACAATTGGGGATTGTATCCATAGACTCAAAAGTTAGAAAATCCAAAGTATTGATGACACGTGAACTCCGAGGTCAAATGACTGATGCATTTTTCACTGCCACCAATCACAGTTGCAGAGTTTGTCCAACGGGTTCAAGACATCACGTTCACGAGCTCTGATTGCTAGATTCGATCAACTTTGTTTTCAACATCCGTTAGATGTCCACTTATAAAATTATAATTGATGGCGGTAAACTACGCAGTCGCTTGTCGGGTTTCAAAATTTAGAGTGTGCATGCTATCTTGCAGCTTTATCGTGCACTTAAATGGCTGGAACTCATGACTGGATAAAAATTCCAGGACCCATTCTGGTGTCAAAGGTTTTCTAGCTTTCACCATAATGGGAAATTTAGTGGTTTTTTTTTCTAATTATGATTAGGTACTTTCTTTCACTCGCCATTTAGTATAGTGGGTTTTTTACACAACCAGCGAAAGAGATGTCAGAATATTTTGTTATGAAAATCATCGATTCACCTTTTGGTCAAATGTCCCAAGGACTATGCTTCTTGTATTTTTATCCTTGATATATTTTTAATGCCAGCATGACAACAATAAATCACGCTATTAATCAGAGGTGTTCCCCCTATTTAATTGCATCTGATGATGCCTAAGCAGTAGTTCACCGGAGTCGTGACATTTCTTGTCTCACAGCTGCAAGAAAGTAAAATTTGAATGTTTTAACCTACTGTGCAGGAGGGAATGTTACAACATTCTAACAACATAATTATACTTATTTCCAGAACTAGTGTAGTGTATCTAAATTCAAAATTGTAAATGCATTGAGGAGATTGAGGCTATGCAAAACGCGTTTCTAGATACTGTCATCATCATCATCATCATCATCATCATCATCATCATCATCATCATCATCATCATCATTATCAGTGCAAACAAAGCGGCAGGACAATAAAAAACCAGGGCGGGAAAAAAACTGATGGGGGTACCAGATTCTGATTTTGTGGGCACGCCTCTAGTTCATTTCCACTCCTAAGAGGTACTTATCCCTTCCTACAAGACATTCCTATTGTATTTTTCGCCTCTATACTTCAAAAGCTACTGGGATAACTCTAAAACCATCATTTTCACACCTTTAAACGCATAACGATTACCGTCAACAGTTTTATAAGAGAGTCCCCCTCACCCTGAACGCTTACCTCATAATTGCTGGAAATATAAGAAAGCTACAAAACTAAATAACACAGTAAATGAGAAATACCTACTGGTTTTTGAGCTTGCTTTTGTTCTCCCTCTACAGACTTACCTTCAATTATTTCTCTTTTTGCAGCATCCAATTCTTGTCTAAATTCAGCAAGTAATTCCTGAAAAGAAAACATTTCGTAAAGCTGTGAACTTAAAGAAAGACCACAGACATTTGTAGCTTACAAATGCACGCAAACAAACGAACAAACAAACAAGAAAGAAAGAAACAAATTGTCTGCAAGTTGGTTGGTCAGTACTTAAAATAATTTCGTGATATTTAGAGAGAGATTCCTTTCTCTACAACATCTAAGAAAACCCTGTATAAATAACTTTCGCAAAATTTCTGTAGAAGATCTTACCGTTTTCAATTCCTCCAACTGATCATTGCTTAATGGTGATTCACTCTTGCTGGTTTTCCTGCCGAAAAGTCGTGATTGGTTAAAGGAGTTAAACAGAGTTTCATTGTCATTTAAGTCAAGTGACTGGGTGATCCTTTCTCATTTTCTGAGCTCTGAGACTGTTAAAAAACAGCTTTTTTGCAGCACGAAATGGCTAGTCACTACCAGGACTGCTATAAGGATGGTGCCTCCTAATGCAGATGTATATTTGCAAAGGTTATGATTATGGGGAAAAAGTAGATCTTAGCAGGGGTTATTGGAATCTAAAAAGAGAAATGTGGTTAACCACGCATTTTTCAGAGATATACGTAGCCATACCGCGTTAAAATACAAAGAATGTATGGCAATTTCTTTCCAAATTTAAGCTCAATTATCTCTGAAAAATGCATGGTTACCCCCATTTTTTTTTTTTTAGATTCTGACGGCCCTTGCTAAGATCTACTTTTTCCACGTGGTCATAAACTGTGCACAAATATTGTTGTTTTAGGGGGCAAGTTCCTTAAGAAACCCGAATATTCCAAGATGCCCGGAACGTATGCGCAGTAACAAACAGGGCCACCATCCTTAAAATAATTTGTTTTGATCTACAGACTTTGAAAGTACTATAAATAATATTATTATCTAATAAACACCTACTTCCTTATACATGCCCCATACATAATAAAATTCTCTAAGCAAGTAAATTACAATAAATGCCCTCTCTAAAACACAAACAGTCCAACAAACATGGACAAAACATTACAATCAAATGACTGCTACCGATAATCTCTGTTGATTTTTCTTTTCCCAATTCACAGCATTCTGTTATATGGTACTGTTTCTTTTTTCAAATTCATTGTGCAGCATTTCAGCTGAAAGAAAGTTGAAGGTTTAAACTAAATGGGCTATTGGGATCTATTTAGGTACTTGAAAAAAGATTTGTCAATAAAGTGCAATACCTACAGTTGATTCTTACCTTACTCCTCCATTACTCGCTGGTTTTGCTGGCGTCAAGAAGTTTGCTTTGACGTTGTTGTTTCCAAATGCAGGAGTTGATGGTGCATTTGAGCGGGATGCTTAAAAAAGACAAAAACGCTTTCAACTAAACCTTGCTCCATACTACTAACAGATAATTCTTTGATGTAGTGGGTTTCCCCTAACATGCTCTTTCCACTGCCTCAAATGTACACTAGACAAGCGTTCAACTCTTGAAACTAAGATTCCTCAAATGGAGTTTCATGTTCTTTACGTTGTAAGAGAATTCCACAAATACAAGTTTGACAAAGCCAATCCACATTTATTTTTGCCCAAGGAAATGGTACAGTTGCCTTATTTCATGTACAGTCACAAAGCAAACAGAACATTATTTGAAAAGTGTGGTGAAAAAGGACAAAGGGGTGGCACAAACATTTAAGACGTCTGCAATGTAGCTACTTGAGACCACTCGATCCTGCAGTTATCTTTTTTAGTTACTTACCAGACACTGTTCTTTCTGTTCTTGATTCAACTTCTTCCCTAACAGGCTGCAACAAAACACACGCATAATAAAACTCATTAAAAAAAGGAAAAAGAAAATGCAATAAAGTACACACAGAGTAAAAACGGAAGTCAGTTAAGTGTGAAAAAATAAAAAATAATGCCACCAGTTTGCTGTTGTGACCTGGTGATAATGAAGAGATACATGCACACTCAACATCAGCTCCAAAAAGATCTCAACATTTCATGCAACAGAAATTACCCATAATAATTTGTCACGTTCATATTTTAACAACTATTTTCATTTATAGAAAGCGTTATTGTTAGACAAAACTTTTAAATTTGAGAAAAAATAAAATAAAGAGGATATTATGACCTGCATGTGAAGATTTTAAAGATTTTGTAATGTAGCTACTAGAGTTTGTTGGGTTCCTACAGGAGTACATTTGCTGTACCTGTCACCCAGGCTGGAAGCTAAAAAAAACCCTCAGATGCCATGACAATGCATTTACACAGTGAAGTACTAACGAAGCTAACAACTCATCCAAAATGATCGATTTTAACTGAAGACTCGTACCTCAACATCCCGTCCCTCTTCTCTTGCTTTTCTGCAGTGAAAGAAAGATTATTTTACTTTACCCCAAACCTGCTAATAGTTTTTTTCCTGATTAGGGCATTTGTCAGTCCAGGTTTAATGTTCACCAGACAAGAAGTCAATCTGGTGGACCCATTTTTTTTTCAAGTTACTTTAATAGGCCATCAGTAAAATTTATGACTTTCTGTTTCAAATTAATTGTCATTAACTAGGTCATTTTGTCCGGCCAAACTGAGCTTTCACCAGTCAAAATCCAAAATTTACCGGACATTTGTCAGATGACAGGCTGTTATTTGCTGGCTTGTTTACCTCTTCCATTCAAGAGATTTCTGCCCCAACCAACGTGGCTGGAGAAACTGGGCCCATGTAGGAATGGGCAAATGGAACATAATTTTCCAGTTTTCCAAAAATTCCAGAACGTTGGAAAAACCATGCAACATGACCCCATTATTCTGAACTTTTTTTCCGGAAAATTTCTGTTCCATTCAATTGCACTCTTGGAATTTCCCGAATTTTTGGCTGATTGGAAATCGTGCAAGGTTAAGTCTCTCTCCACTTTGCGTTGACCCTGTAAGTCGTAACAGGGATGAAAATGATTTTTCTCTTTACATTTTAACTAAAACTGTAAATGGTTTGAACCCAGGAGTCATATCAGGTAGCAGCTACTTGCCCCTTAGAAACGACTGATTGCCGACAATAACAAGACAGACAAACAATAGACAAACTGACTTATTTGTCTAATGACTAACAATAGACCAATGGACATTTGACTAACAAGACAGACAGAAATGCACCAATCACGTTTAACAGTCTTCACAGCCAATAACATCACGGCTTAACTGACAGACAACCAATAACATCACGAGATCGTCGACCAATCAGGACAACGACCAGAGACTTAACATCTACTGACAATTCACAGTTCACTTGACTCTGATGATGACTTCCGCTCGGGTTGTCGAAACGTCAATGTCACCTAAAAGAGTCCTTCTCAGGACTACACTCACCTGGATGATCACAATTTACCGAATTATGACATTATAACTACTTGTTTAAACATTCAAGTGGTGAGAACAAAGGAAGTGATCACCATTGAAGGATAAGATGTCTTGGTGTTTAGACAAATTCTCCTAAGACATGTATGGAGAACAGTAAAGAGAATATGCATTTTTATATCAGAGCTTAAAGGGTTAAAATTCAGACCTGCAGGTAACAGGGTAGTAGTCAGTCACTGGACAATGGCCAGCCAAAATTTACCCATATCTGACAAAATCCCTGTACATGCAGTCAGACATAATATTATGGCTGAAGTGTTTTAACCTTTCAGCCTGAGCATCACTATACATATTCTCCTTACTGGTCTCCATACGTTTTGTTGCACACTAGTAGGGAGAATTTGTTTAAACACCACAACAATACATCTTTGGTAATCAATTCATTAATTCTCATGACCTACATGTGTTATGACACTCTGATCTGACAAGAAGAAATGTGATACTGATCACCATTGCGGCTTCCATGGTGAAATAACAATTTACGTTTGTACATCATGAATAAAAATCTGTGACCAGATTGTAATATTGTGCTATTGAGCCTTATAAGTACCACGACTGTCATTTGAACAAACTTTTACCTTTAAATAGTGACTTAGACAGACCTGAAATTCAACACTCAAAGGCAAGTGCCAAAGCTGTTATGCATCTCACCTGGCTGCAAGCTTTCTTGCCATTTCTTCCATCATGTCCATTCCACCTCCAATACCCTTGCCGCCACGACTTGTTGAGTTGGCTCTATCAATTCTGGGGCCTTCAGTCTCACCCTGACAAACAACCAATGTTGGAATAACAAGGTTTGGGAGGGGAAACGCACATCTTAAACAACTGATCCTATCACACATAATTGCTAGAAAAAGAACAGAATGACCACAATGCAATCACAAGGATGACGGAAGAATTCTCTCTTATATTTGCACTCATTTTGGTACAGATTCTAACTTTAAAATCCATATGCATACTGTTAACACTAAGATCTATTATTAGTACAATATTCTGTCACATGGTCGTATAATAATCAGAAATATCCTGTAGGAAGACCACTAGTCTGTTGGCTTAATTTCACCTGGGCTCCCTACTGCACCAATATATAAAGCTACTGAATTTTAATCTCTCACCTCTCACAAAATTTACCATAGTTGTAATTTATGGCAAATAATAATGATGACAAACACCTTAAAACTTAACATTTCTGTGTTTTACTTATTTCACTAGAGTATTTCAACAGGCTGATGCCCCTAGGCTACCCACATGTAAAAAAAAAAAACAAGCATATGTTTATGTCCAAAAATGCACCACGTTACTAATCAATATCGTCATCTCACCTTCGCTGCCTTCTTTAGCTTTGCTGCGGCAATCTGATCAGCTAGTGTTCCACCACCACCACTTGGTGCAGGAGGTGGAGGGGGTGCTGGGGGAGCAGGTGGTCCTCCTCCTCCTGGGAGAGGGGGTGCTGCTGGGGGAGCGGGTGGGGCAGGGGGAGCTGGAGGGGCAGGGGGTGCTGCTGGAACAGAGGGAGGAGCAGGTGCACCTGCCAAGGAGAGATCATCAAGGAAAGGAGTTATCAAAAAATAATAATTCATTGATATGTTGTGTGACAAGCCAAGTGATACATGCCTCTATTGTATACATTTCACTTCATCCTTGTTGTTTTATCTGGGAAATCTAAAACTGGATTCTACTGTAGAACCCAAAATCCAAAAAAAAAATCCCTACGTTGAGTAGGTTAACTTAGTGTTTTTTTTTTGGTGGGGTGGGAGGGGGTGGGGGGGGGGGGGAATGAAAAAACATACATCTGACAGTCTTTCATGTAAATTTATCTGTCCTACCATTTTAACTTGGTACAAGCAGAAATGGTTTACTAAAGCATAGAAAAGCAAAAACAAACAATAAACTCTGACGTTTGGAGTTGTCATGATGCCATTGCCAAGGTAGCTTATACAAATGTACTAAATTTCAACAGGTATCAAGAAGAAGTGTCAGCACCAAATTAGCATAATAGAGAGGGTGAAAATAAAATTACACACATGCTTTTGTACGAGTGGGGTCAGATTGTTTCCTTTCACTTGTTTATACAAGCAGAAAGGATTAGAAATGGTCACTTACTTGTTATGACTGGCTGTGGTACAGGAGAAGTTGACAAGGAAACTGTGCTTGACTAACAGGAAACAGCAAATTTGATCACAAGAAATATTTCACAATTACAGTGTATTTCAGCAGTGCAGAATGGATATAAGGAAATAAATAACCAGGAAGCACCAAGTTTATTATTATCACCCATATCCAACAAATTCCATTAATTTTGTTACATCAAAATGTCAACTTTGGTGATCATTGCTGACTTTTTTATGCATTGCTTTAAAATTTGACAAATGTTTACTTCATGCCAAAAACTCTTGAATACAGCAGCATTTGACATAGATCCGTCTTTCTCAAAAGGCAAAATGCAGGGTCATTTGCCAATAAACTGTGTGCAGTAAAACAGTGAGAAATTCAATAAACAAGAGCGAGAAGTTTACCATCTTAGGTGCAGTATTGCACACCATATGTTTGAGCCATTTGCACTATTCCATCCATTCAGCAAAGCAAAATAACCCTTCTGTAGCTAAGACAAAATGGGTGATTCTAGAAAATATCCATACCCTACCATGGGTGGCATCTTCATCTAGACCCCCCCTTGCCTTAGGAAATTCCAAAATGCTCAACCCCCCCTTGTCCTTGGAATTCCAAACCGTTCTATCCCCCCCATACCTTTGGAATTCGGGAATCATTCAAACCCCCCCTTACGATTTGCCGCTTTTTTCTTCGAACTGATTTGAAAACCCCTCTCTATATTCCAAACACCTTTATTAAATGGAAATTACTGGTAATCCTTTCACTCCCTCTGAAAGAAAAAAACGTACATTCAGCACAGTAAACAATCATTGTTGCGTGATGACAAACAGCGCCCGACTGAGTGATATTTTACATTGTAACCTTCAAACGGCTTTGAAGTCATTCCAACGATTGGTCCAATGTTTAAACGTGTGTCTATAATTTTTGGTGTCGAGGGTTGCCGTGAATAATTTGTGTGCCGAATGCAATGTAAAACTAATTAACAACAAACTGTACTGCGACCTCAAATAAATTGCACGAGAACAAATCAAACTTTTCCCCCGCACTTTATCCTTCGATTAAAATTAAAATAGTAAATGAAACTCACATTGAAACTCAAAGTCAATGACAACTTTAAAAGAATGTGTACAAAATAGTGAATGGAGTCTAGATCTGATCAAAAGCGCATCAAATTTGCATAACGCGTGATATTTGACCTTTTCAATGAACGTCGCATGGTATGTAACGCAACAATTTCACATTGTGTCTTGATTATCCTTCGATTAAAATTAAAATTTAGTAAATGAAACTCACATTGAAACTCAAAGTCAATGACAACTTGAAAAGAATGTGTACAAAATAGTGAATGTAGTCTAGATCTGATCAAAAGCGTATCAAATTTGCATAACGCGTGATATTTGACCTTTTCAATGAACATCGCATGGTATGTAACGCAACAATTTCACATTGTGTCTCGATGATATCTGCTTTAATATAGGGGTTGAAAACCCTTTGCTGGGATCTACAGTATTGTATTCGAGCAAAACAATCGAAGAAAAGCCTACGATCGCTTTTGTGACCGATCTACTGGCAAGTGAACAGCTTTCAGCCATCATGTTAGCATTTTGATAAACATTATATTGACCATGACCATTGAGATGTGTGTCCGGCATGTTGATTGAGTTGAACGTGTCTTGTGTTTACGAGTGAACCATCGTCCTTAGATAAGTCGTTTTTGATGAGTTTACTTTGAAGAGACTTAACTACACCAAACTGGAAGTTACTCTCCTGAAAATCGCCCCATGCCTTCGGAATTCCAGTCCAATGAACCCCCCATGTCCTCGGAATTCCAGTCGACGTAACCCCCCTCCCCTTCGAAATTCTGAGATGCCACCTGTGGTATGAGTATGGATATTTTCTGGAACCACCCAATAACAGACCTTTCTTTGATACCAACATTATGTCTGCAAAGCCATCAGACATCAGACTTACAATCTACCTCTATACATTTTTCTCATCTTCAAAACCCTGTACTAGACTTATTTAACTCTGCTAATGGTTTGATTTAAATGGCACAGAAGTGCTCCAGCCACTTCCTACACATCACTTAAGTATGGGCAACACACCTCTTTCAAAGTGTTGTTCTGTGAACGAATGTTGAAAATCATGCAATCACATATCGTAGCACCCATGCAACATTAAGTCAGATGATGCAATGACTTCACACTTTTGTCAGAAACAAATTCTTAATCAACACATTAAATTCATCTTGCTAATCTTTTGCAAGCTTTTCAGCCACTGCATCTTCTACATTTGTATGTGAGGGTCATAACATGATCAATTTTAATAGCTTCTTGCTGACACGATAATAGTCCAATACTATTGTGTCACCTACATAGGCTTACTCAAGACAAACAACTAGCCACAGCTTAACTTACAATAGGACTTTCTCTCTCCCGAGACGTATCATACTGGTTGTGGTAGGACCGGTCTGGGCCAGCAGAGGGCACCCTTCCACGGGAAAACTGGTCATGGGCGTCATAATGTGGCTGATCCCGAATATGCGATGACATTTCCTCTGGTTCATTACCTCTGCCATTACTTATGTGAGATGGTGGCATAAACTGCTGTTGTTGATGTATCATTGGTGGTTGCTGCTGTGGCGCTGAGGATGAGAAAGAGAAATAACTTGAACAAAGAAATTCTCAATCTTGGGTATTGGGTACTCTATCCTTACTGGTTCACTGCACAATGGAGGTCACTGAATTACCCAGCTTTTTGCCTTCTTTGGATTCAAACTCATGTCAAGTTCCACAGCATTAAAAGATTTTGCCACAAAGCAAATTTGAGGTGTTGTCAAAAAAGACCAAAACAAAATTCATGAATGATTATTGAAAATGAGAATCAAATAAAAGAAAATTTTTTCACTCACATGGTGCTATGTACTTTGTTTGTCACTTATCACCTCATATCCAACCCATGCTTGTAGAATAATTATTAACCCTTTAAGCCCTAATATGAAAATGCATATTCTCCTCACTGTTTTCCATACATTTCTTATGGAACTAGTAAGGAGAATTTGTCTAAATATCAAGACATCTTATCCTTGGTGATTGTTTCCTTTATTCTCATCACTTGAAAGTTTGAACTAGCAGTGATGATATAAAGAGAAATTTAATTTTTGTCACTGTTAGGGTTTAATTTTTGTCACTGTTAGGGCTTAAAGGGATAAAGACATGTAGCCATGACTCCCGCAACATGTTGAAAGCAAACAATTACGTAGGGAGGGCCCAGAGTGAAGTACAATATGTACCACTGTAGTTCTTTTACCTAAGGTTGTTTATAAAGTTACTACTGTACTTGCGCTATTGCGGAACATGGGTATCTTGAATCCCCTGCTATCTTGAATTGAAATGTATTTCCCGTGGTTGATGTCTTGACTTACATGTATTTTCTACCAGTGTAACCACCATCTTGAAATGCCGTTATCCTTCAAACAATTTTTGGTTTTCCTTATGTGTCTTACTTATGTGTTCTACTACTGTACCAGCTTTCTAACGACGTACCTGGGACACCACTTCTCAGGTTTTCTAAAGCAGAAGTGACAGCCTGTCCAAAGACTTGCGCATCTTCTTTGCTTGGAAAATTCAAACCATAGACCTGCCTTTGGTCTCTCCATTGGTGAAAAGTTGGCGTTGCTTCGTTGTATTTTAATCCCTTTGCCAATGCACAGTTAATAACCACCTGCAAATAAAAAGCAGAAAACAACAACAACTCAGCTTATTCCCAGACTCAAATTTTATTGACTGTCTGTCTGTCTGTCTGTCTGTCTGTCTGTCTCTCAGTCTGTTAGACAGTCAGTCAGTCTGTACCAACACTTGTGCACATACCGTATGATCTTGAACTTTTCTTCCAACTATTCTGTATGTGTTATTGATGGGATGGTGATAAACATGGACTCTGGAGATTCCTGAGGAGCCGCCTGAGTGTTCCCATTCTTTTCTTTCATTGTTGTAGAGCATTACAGATGCCCGTGCTTGGACAATAGATTGTTCACTACAAAGAGGAAGAATAAGCTACAATGTTACTCAACAATGTGAGATGCATGCACAGCAAGGAGACAGTGGAACCAGGTAATTTTGGAGATGGAATTTGTCTTCCTGAGATCATGGGTTAGGTGTGATCACCGGGTAGGTTTGCATCAATGGTGCTCCAAAGTCTAACACACAACGAACATTCAATGAGCTACAACCATCACCAGAAGTTTTAAGAAGATTACCTGTTTTACCTCTCATTTAGCTTCCCTCCCCTTCCATCCCCTCATCTCAATGTTGAGTGTCAACCAAGTTTACTGACACAGGGAGAGGGGACAGAAAAACATTCATGTCAGCTATTTATTTGAAAATGTTTGTAGAACGCAAACCTCTAAAATCATCTAATAATATTATCTTTTAGAAGCCTTCCCAACTACTTCTGGCAAAAGTTCGAGACCCTGGATTCAAATCTGGTTCAGTGTTTAGCACTGTTACTAATATGTTTAATGAGGTTAAATGAAATTCAACCACGTTAACCAACAACAAAGAATGTGGTTGTCAAGCATTTGGTGGTCAGCAGTTGCTAAGTTGCTGGCAGGTTCAGTATGTGTACTTTTACTGCAAATGGCGTGTCGTGAACTGCTCGTATCCTCCAGGTATTCTTGTGGCATACTGCATGTTTTTTCTCAGGGTTTCAATAAAAGCAGGTTACTGGCAGTCTACCACCACTTATAAGGCCTCTTATCACCGTCTGTTTAGAGTTTATTTATAAGTGGTCACATCCCTCCCTCCTTATTCATTTATTTATTCATTTATTTATTTTTCAGTCTCCACTGTTTAAGTCAGTGACGTGTGATGGGTAACTAAGTCAGTGTGATGGGCTCGTGGCTGGGTTGCGGGGAGTAGTCCATCTGGGGCCGGCTGACCACACTGGAGGCCCCCGGCTATCCCAGGCACCCAATGGCTATTATGTCATATGAGGCAGTTGGTAAACATTAATATGTTCTTGTTCCTGTTACGTTTGAGTCCAGTTTGAGCTACAGTTAAGAAACATGGTTAGAATTCATAGTTAAGGACAGATTTTATATAATTATGTAGAGGCATGGTAACTTAGTGTTTAGTGCATTGGACTTTTGACCTAGAGGTCATACGTGTAAGTTCTGGCCTCTGCTATTGAATTGTCATCTTGGACAACAAACGTTACTCCACATTGTACATTTATGCTACGCTGGAATAAATCACTAATGAAAAACATACTGGGAGTAACCCTGTGCCCTGTGATGGACTAGCATCTCATCCAGGGAAAGTAGTAGTAATGCTCCTGTAATTGCTTCATTTACAGAAACCAGAGTTGAACACTTCTTGTGTGAGCCACAAGTGATTTAAATGCATCATTACACAACTGATATTAAATGGTAAGCTTTAATATAAGCTTGGAGAGGCCATTAATCATCTTGGTGGAGTCTGTTGGATTAAACGAGCCAGACGGCCTTGGAGTTGGTACTTAACTCTGATTTTATTAGCATCAAGTGACTTGGAGCATTACAGATCTATTCCCCCATGTATGGGACATTGGTCCATTACAAGATTACCTCCACCACTAACGGTCTCATAGTAAGTGCCCATTTTAGCACCTGGATAGATAATAATAATAATATAATAATAATAATTTAGAACTCATATAGTGCATTTACAAGCAGGTGGAATTGAAATTTAGAAATGTTGGTTTTTATGGAGGGAGAAAAACAGGAGTACCCGGAGAAAGACGTTCGGAGCAGGGACGAGAACCAACAACAAACTCAGGCAATGTACGATATCGGGACCGGTTATTGAACCCGGGCCACATTGGTGGAAGGTGAGTGCTCTCACCACGGCGCCATCCCTGATCCCCAAAACAGAAAGACAGTGTGAAGCAAAGTTACTTGTTTAAAGAAACAACACAAGTGTGAAACCACCGACCTGAGTCACTAATAATATTATTAGTTACTTGAATACTTCATCTCCATACCAGCACACTGCTGAAATGTAACTCAAACTTAACTTGAATTGATAGATTCCTCTACCACTAGGCTTAAAGTGCATGCATGACTGGCCTGACATCAGACATGCTTTGAGTCATGTACATTAGAAGTGCTTGAGTCATGTGCTTAAGGTAATTAAATGAGGAAAGTTTGTTAAAAAAAAGAGACATTCTTACAGGAGATGGAGACAATGTTGCCCCTGTAATTTAAGAATAAGCTGGGTTTGAGTCAAGACCAAATGCACTGATGGGTTATTTGGCTCAGCATTTTCTCAAAACAAAAATATTGATATTGTAAAAGACATTGGATTGAAAGCCATCCTTATGGGAGTTCAAACAAAACACTACTGCAAAATTGCTTTCTCAGCTTGTCACGTCCAGATGAAAATGTTTTACAAGAACTTTTAGTCTCACTTCATACTGACGTTGAGCCCCAAAATGATGAATTTCTTGTTGCAACATAAGTCAATAGGTGACAAATATTTATTGTTCTCCCTAACACAATTATGTTAAACAATTCAGTATGTCAAGTACAGTATACATATTTGTTGTATGGCAAGGAAAAAACATCAGTATTCTGTAATGCACTGCTGAAAAGAGAGCACATTACATGTTGGGAATATGTTTACTTCTCCATTTAAAAGCCACTGTTACCTTAACCAGACAATACTTGTATAGGAATATGTCCAATTCACTGTTTTCAAATCAGACAGAACAATATTGTTAAAGAAATTAAAGATTCCTTTGTCAAGAACTGCTTATTTACATAGCAATACATGGCTATTTTCATCCTCAATAAGGAAATAAGAGAAACAATTACATTCAACATGTCCTTACATAGCTAAATTCCTAAAGTCCCTGTCATTATCCAAAGAAATCGAAACAGGAGTGGGAAGTAACAAAAATACCCGCAACAGAGTGGTCGAATCTTTTGTACTTAACGTGATCAGAAAAGGACATAATTATCAACAACAGATTGCCTCTACATGAATATATACTCTGAAATCTGAAATATAATGTGGTCTACATGTACCAACAGTAATAAAGTATGGGAGGCCATTAGCTTCAACACTACTTGACAAATCCTCAAAATATCCCTGCTTCAACTGACAGCAGTCACGAACTAATCCGCCAACGGCAATATTGTTTATGAATAATACGATCCACCAACAATCGACACCAGCCTAGCAAAATTCTCTTCTACTTGAGTTCTGTTTTGTTTGGAGCAGAAATATCGATGCTCTAAGGGACGAAAATTATGAGTGTCATATCATGCAAGGCGGAAGAAATTCGTCAGATTGCGGGCATTCCTTGAAAAGAGCAAGTTAGATTTTAGCTATGTTGTATTATTCAATTAAATTGAGGTAAAAAGTAGACCCAGACAATTCAACATTTCTCCGCGAATACATTTGATCCCACCGGCCAGAGTATCATGAACAAAATTGCCATAGAATACAGACACGAATATTTTCGACCCCCTGTTTGGGTCTTTTTGCTCCTCGGCTGATAACACCAAAAGACTGCCTAAACAATAAACTGACAAGTTTATAAAATATAGATTACAAGATCTGTCGAGGATGTGAGGAAGCGCATTTTACAAAATGAAACCCAATAACTGGGAGACGAGCGTTTTAGATGAACAGGAAACAACCCTGTCGTTTGCTATACGAATTATTCAATACAATTTTAATGGCTCAAGACCTGAGAAACACTCAAAGAATAAATTACATCAGCTTGTATTGAATCATTAACACTAGTAGCCCGCGAAGCAAATTCAGCTGCATGCTTTTCATTCTGCCAAAGGACTTAGTTATTGGTATAGGATCGGCCGACCTGATCCCTCTAAGTAAACTGTAATCATATGAGGTTAATCCTGACAAAAATAACCAGACATCCCGTGAAAATTATTTCACGATTACTTCCTCGAAACCCCCTATCAATTCAATCCTATATAGTTTATAGAAAGATTGCCCCAGGGCTGTCGAGGTCTGCAATCCAGCACTTCAAAAGCCTATGTTTTCTTTACATGTTCGCCATACCAATGCCGAATTGCACTTGGAACGATCCTTCAATTTCGAACAAAACAGCTCGTTTTAGAATGAGTTACTCGATGTTTTGAATAAGAAACAACAATTTAACATATAACAAACCAGTGGGAATCACAAATCAGACTACACAAACACGAAAACAGAATTGTGTGTGGTTTTGACGAGAATGCCGTCTATTTTCATTTGAAATGCTCGGTTACACATTAGCCTGTCATGTCAAGTTAAAAGCAGAGCACAAGCAATAAAACATGCAATCTTACCTCATATTGGAATATGACAATCAACAATAATCGTTACGAGGCAATCCGGCGGTTTTGTGCTCAATCGAACGACTCCAATCCCAAAATGGTTCAATGAATATAAACTCGCGAAGTTGTGAAATTGGAACTCGGTGTATTTCCAATTCGCCGCACCCACAGTCTTCTTTGACCAAATCTAATTCGATTTTACTTAACAGGGATTCCTTCCAAGGTCCTTGATTAACAAAAGCGATGAATAATCATTCAATAGAAGGCCAGTTTGGACGCTACTTCCTAATTCGAGGCATCAAGGAAGCTAAAATTGTCTTTCGCTAGTGGTCTTCCACCGGATATGCCCACCTCACGCCGCCATTGCCGCCATATGACGTCATCGAAGACTCACCCCAGTCCCTGACTCGGTTACAAGGAGGAAGTTCGGATTTTTGGTCGAAAATGCAAAGACTTCACTAACCACAAAACGTGAACTATTTCAGAGAAAAGCTTTTACTACCTATATCTTATGAAAGAAAGCAAGAAGAAAGCTTAATTAGCCAAGCACTTCCTCAATGCCGTAGCCACAGACCTAAGTACCTCAAGTGCAAGTTTTGGTAAGGTGGGGCTCATATCTTCACTTAGATTGTGAGCCCCGGGATGGAGGGGAAGGGGGAGGGGGAGGGGGTCTGTGAACAGGCTCCTCAGTGATCCATTCCTCACTAATTAAGGAAATAAAAAATGTGACAGCAACTGCTTATCCCTAGAAGTGTTCTTATTGCCTCGTTTTTTATCGTTTTATATGAAATGACCAACGACATGGTGTGCACACAACAATGAAATTAGCAGTGTTAGGTGTTATCAAGTAAACCTAGTTTTGTTGCAATCGAAAGTTGTTTTTGCAACAAACCTAAGTTTACTTGATAACACCTTACGCGGCTAATTTCGCTGCTGTCGCGATTGTGTGATGTGTGCACACCATGTCAGTCATGATTTTTCCATAGAACAGTTTTCAATTGAGTTTCAAAAGCAATTCGCGTTTTGCTTTGGTTTTGCTTTACTTCACTTTGTGATTGGTTAAAAAATCTCGCACCACTTTCTGAACCTATCAGAAGTAAAACTGAAACCAATCGCGACTTCCTCGCACGCGTTTTCCCGCGCTTGGCGCCGGTTACATGCTTCGAGTTCTGATTGGTTCATTGGGTAATTTGTGTTTGTTATGATTGGCTGGGGTACGCTCTCTGATTGGTTTAAAAAGCTCGCGCCACTTCCTCAACCAATCAGACGTCAAACCAGAACCAATCGTGACTTGCTCGCACGCGTTTTCCCGCGCTTAACGTTAATTAATTTGGTTTCCTTCGATTTCTAATTGGTTCATTTTGTGTTGTGTCCCTGTTGTGATTGGCCAGAGTAGTTACTTTGGTTTTGGTTTTACCACACTCATTTGGAAAGAACTATAATCACAACTCTCTAAAGACTCAAAAGGAACTTCTGGCTCTGTTTCGCGCGCCATAATTCGCCCATCATCACAGAATTATCAGGAATAGAAATTTGTGCAGGGGTTTACTAAGGAAATACCGATTTCCCGCAATATAAACAGTCATGGAGAAACCACGAGAAAATCTGTGATTCAGCTTCACCCTTTTTGTGATTATGAGCACGTCACGACGGGCCAATCACTAGCCGGCGAATAAACGAACTATCCTCTCTGTTACACTCACGGCTGAAGTACTGGCAGTGAGAGAAGCGAGGCCGGACAACTGAGGAAAGAATAGCCAACGCATGTAAGGCAAAGAGACTCTTTGATAAAAATTTTTATTATCTGTTTAATTAACAACTTGCACTAAGTATAAGCCTTTATCAGTACGTATAGTAGGTACTAAGTTGTTTGCCTTGCATCTGAAGTGAAACTTTCTTTCAAAAAACATTTTAAAAAAGAAGTTTGAAATTTTTGCTGTTCAATCTTGATTCAGATTTTGTTAATAGACCTTAATAGACTTCGAATATTTTTTGGTCTTTTCTTTCTTTTCCTTCTTTTTCTCTTTCACTCTTTGTTTTTTTTTTTTTTTTGGCTCCAAAGTTATCTCCAAGAATTTTCATTTCAGTGGCGCATGTTTCTTTACCAGTGAGACCGGGCTTACCGTATCCTCTGATACAGCGCTTCGGCGAGGAGCGCAAAACTCTGATCACTTTTCTTTACTTTCGATACTTTTATGGGAACGATAACTGAAGAGTCGCTCTGAGATAGACTGCAAAAATGGTAATGATCGTTTCGTTTTTCATTAATTTAACGATAAAAAATTGTCTTTCAACTCGGGATGTCCATCAGTGTCCATTGTGTCAGACAACTGCCACTCCGCGGAAATACTTAGTCGCAGTCGCTTTCACGGGCATAAATTGATGGGCCAGATAAACAGCCAACAGACATTTAAAAATTACGAAAGTATTTACAGAGAGATTGTAGTCGATAAGCCAGGTTAAAAACTGAATGAAAAGTCCAATGCTTGTTCTACTGAGCATTACTTTATCGTTATCGTCAAATAGAGCCTACGTTTAGATGTTCTAAAATACTGTAAAAGGCACAGAAAAGGAGCTAAATGTCTCTCAAATGGAAAATTATGCCTTGTAAAACATGCTAACCATCATTCCTTAAGGTCTTCTGGATGTTAAGCGCGCGAATCAGGCAATTACATTCTCTTTCTCTTATGTGTGAGTTTTACGTTTCCCATGCATGGTGATGGGTCTTTGCAAAGCGGCCGTCATTACTACTTTAAACGCTTTCATTTTTTCTGCAATGATGACTTCGATTACCCTGCGTAGCCAGTTAGACTGCCAGTTTACCAATTCAACCATGGGTCCGTTTAAGTTATGCTTACACTTTGACAGTCTCTACGTAAAGTTGACGACATCAAACTGCATCACCATTTTGAGTGTATTCTCTGATTCCTAAACTGTTAGTAAAATTCTTTTTAGGCACTTCCAGTATGTCCTTATCACCTCGGAACAGCTTCTGCCAGAAGAATTGAAGAAAGCTGTTGTACAAAGTCCCGTTTATTATCATCAGCATCAGAATGATTATGGTCAGCGGTTGAGGCGCAGTACTTTGTACAGTGTAAAACTTAAATGCTACCTGGGCTGATGTGGTTACCAGCCTGCACAGATTTTCAAGGGCAAAAATCGACAAAGTGATACAATATGCAGCTCTTGAAATAGGGCGAAAGTTCTTCTCCCTGCAAGGCGGAAGGGTGAAGTTCAGCTGGTATATCAGATACAAAGTCCACAGCTTGGAGGCAATCACGAGACATTCAATGAGGACAGTCGAGCGCGCGTCTGGGTTGTGGATCATAACTAAGATGTTGTAAATAACAACAACTGCTGTGGTGAAGTTGAGAGACCAAAAATACGGCTTACGGAGTAGACACTTCCACATGGTTGTATATCCAGCTGGTCTTAAGTCAGGTAGGAGAGATCTACTCAACAAACAGATGCAGATGGTGGATGTCAAAATTGAGCAAGACAGCCAAATAATTTTCCAGCAGTAACCATCGCACATTGGAGTGGTATAAACTGTAAAGTTTTGGCAGTCGACGCTAGTCGTACCGTGATACAGAGTGCAATCAACCACAAATATCGAGAACATCACCAAAGAGGCCAACCGAAACAGCTGGAAAAGGATGTAAAGAGGCAGCAGGGCAGACAAAACCACTTTGTCAAGGATTCTGCAAAACTGTGGAAAAGAGGAGTGCGCTAGTAATCAGTGAAACTGTTTTAAAGATGATTTTTTCTCCAAAGAGTGTACTGACCCAAAGGACTTCTGTCAGTACGTCACACTTGTCCGGTATTTCGCCAAGATTGAATGGAATCTCCAAATGTCCGCGTCTGCTGCCAATGAATGATTCAAAATTGCAAAGAGGAATAAAAATGTGAGATTCCGGATTGCCATGGAAATATCCCAGGGGAAATTCTTCAAGTTGACATCGAGCAATAAAAAATTTAGTGTCATGTGAGGGGTGATTTTTTTAAATTTTTTTTAACTGACGCGTAATTTTGGAGACTCCGTTCAAAACTTTGAAACACTGGACGCGCGTGACGTAGACTGACTGTAAGGCTAATTACTTGAACCGGGATGGTTCAGTTGACCCACGGGCTGCCCAGGCGAGATTTTTCAGTTAGATCTGCACGCCAAACAACAACTTCGTTTAAACGTCCAGCCGGGATCCCGATAACACGATGCGGGATCCCGACAAATGGGGCTCAGTCTTTTGCCTGTCAGTCGCAGTCACTGGGCCAGCACTTTCCGGCTTACGATTAGATTTTGCTTTAAAGAAAAATTGTCCCCCAGTAACTAGAATTTCCTCAGCCCAGTAATAGTAAAATGCATGGAAAAGAACCCCGATATAACAAGCTCCCATTACAGGCATTTTGCCAGTACCTTGCCGGGCTCTTCCTTGTATCGAGGTTTCACTATATTTAGTAATCTGATCCGTTGTCTGCAATCTGTGTGTAGATCACTACCATTTCTTTCCCGGGTCTTCCTGAGTTTTGAAAATTGGAGGTGTATGCACTAGTTATATGGGGTTTGCGTCGTAAAGGTGAGAGTCTGAAAACGTCTTAGTTCAGAAGAATCGAAATTAAATCTGGTTTTATAAATGCGTGAGCAAGGTATCGAGGCAAACTAAAAGCCGATTAACACTTTCGATTTCTGCTTGTAATATTATAATATTGAGCAACAAATTTCTCCTACTTGTTGCCTGTCTTCGTCATTTACAAGTTCTGAAGCTTCGGGATCTTCGTCCATCATGGAAGGCGCAGCTGCATATAATTACATGTTAAAGTATTCAATGTCGTCGAACTGGAGCGAGCGACTTTGGTGAATTCAGTGGATGGGTCTAAATGTCAGCTTTGCTGCAGTTACACACCATGGGATGAAGATGCAGTATTAAAGTGACAACTGTACTCTGAAGAACGCTGTCATAATCTGAACAAGGAAATTATATTTTGAAGGCCGAGAAGGTGATGACTTGAAGGGTATTTTCACCGAGAAAAAACGTATTCTCCGAACCACCGAATGTTTGTTCAAAGGTTTCCTCGCTTCTGGGAAAAGAGGTCCCAGAGGTCCCAGAGGTCCTGGCTTCTGGAAATTCAATAACTCCTTACTTGAAGAACATGAATACTCCAACAGACTTCGAGAAAACATATCCCTTTTCAAAAACAAGTACGCTGATGTTGAAGATTTAAGCTTGAAGTGGGACCTACTTAAAATGGAGATTCGTGGTTTTACAATCAAATATTCTAAAATCAAGGCCAACAAAAGAAAAACCGAAGAGGTTATACTCCAGCATAAAGCTAACAAGCTACTGCAAAAATCCGCAAAGAATCCCAGCTATAAACAACTCTTAAACGAGCTTTACGCGACAAAATCGCGCTTAGAAACAATAATGTGACAAAAGACAAAAGGAGTTATTATTAGAAGCAAAGCTCTCGGGGGTGGAAGGGGAATAATGAATAATGAATAACAGGCTTAAACAGAAAATGAATAAGGAATATTTAAGGTTTCAATGCTTGGAATAATGAATAAGTCATTTCCAGTAAAGGAATAATGAATACGAAATCGGTTATTTACCTTGCTCAAACATTATTATGATTTTATTATTTTTATCTGCCGGAAAAGTATTAGCCTCCTACGCAGACGTTCTTTTGGCTCGTCACGCAATCTTTCCTCTCAGTTATTGTGTGACGAGCAATCATTCATCTACAATCAATCACATTACTGAACCGAAAGTGATCTGCATTCGATCAGATACCAATTTTCTTTCCTGTGGATTTTCGTCTGATTGGTGCGTCCTTTGTTCTATTTGATTGTCCAACTGTCAACAATGTCAGATTCGTCTCCACATGACATTTTTGACCTTTGATAAAGTGATGTTCAACCCATGTCCGGCCTATTCTCGCCGGGGATTTTCGACAGTGGTTACGGTTGAAATAACGAATAAAACGAGTGAGAGAGATCAATCGACTGAGATTCGAATAGAGATTTACCAATGGGTAAAAAGAAAAGGAGTCGAGATAAACGGTAGATTGAGTAAATTGTGAGTTTTTTGCGTATTTTGAATCTATTTTATTGTAGCTTGCACTGCAACGTATCGTTTTGTATCAACACTTTTCCAGATCCCGTTCATATTCCTGGTCACCAGAGCGAATCAAGCACTCTGAGAGAACGCGAAGGTTAGTGTGATTTTAGCTGTTGACCGGCAGAATTATACTAAGAACTAAATATATCGCTGGGTAAACATCAAATAAATAACAAATAAATAACAGACCGTTTCAATAACAGCACAACACCACGCTACCGCTGTGTTGAAACTAATATTTTGTTCTTTCGTTTCTCTCAGTTCTAAACGTCGATCGAGGTCTAGATCACCCAGATCGCGATCGCCAAAGAGGTGGCGTACATCGCATGAAAGGCCTAGGTAAGTTAATGATTTAAATGGTTTTCCCCAAATATGTCCAGACTTCATGTAAACATTGGTAATGGAAGACATAGGATTACAGACATTTATTTGCCGTTGACCCCGTGATCAGGCAAATAGGTCGGTAACCAAGGTCAAGATGACAGACATGTCCGCTTGCGATGTTATTATTACACTTCCCGCGGTGTCCAGATCACTTCATTAAATAACATTCGATCACGTATTCGACCAGATTGTTTACCAGCGTCGAAAGCTAACGTTTTTCATACTTTTTTGCTGCACCTAGCAATTACTGTATTTACTCTCGATCCATATTATAATTCTACTGCCTCTCCAGAGAGGATGCATACGGTTCTTGAATACGGTTTTCCCCCGGACAAATGCCACAAAACAAAAGCGGGTCTTTTGAGGCATTTCCGATTGTTGACAGCTTTACACCGGTAAATTTCAGCTACTATATGCTGTACGAATGTACCAAGGTTTTGAAGAGTTTAGTATACTGACGCTCGAATGAAAATCCGGCATATTTCTGATTAGTAGAAACTCAGCCATATTCTATTGGAAATCCGCAAATCTGATTGGTTCCCCCACTGCTTTTTATTTTTTTTAAATGGGAAAATTAATGGTATTTTATGGCTTTTGAAGTCCGCTTGCGAGGAAGTACCTTATTGTTACTTATTTTCGCGGGAACTTAATTTCGCGAAAATGAAACGAGCATATTTCGCGGGATTAAATTTTCGCGATTAGGCCAAAAAATACGTTAAAACAATGAAAAATACGTCGGAAACGTTAAGAATAAATTTTCGCGGTTCTTTAATTTCGCGATATTTTGATAATCGCGAAAATCGCGAAAATTAAGTCCCGCGAAAATAAGTTACAATCGAGAATTTTTATAATAGTTTGGTATTAACTACTGTTGAGTACCTGTGTTATGACAAGGAGGAAATTTTAAAAACCAGAAAAATAATCAAAGCGAAAGTTTTCTGATGATGACTGCTTGCATTTGCTTTACATTTTAACAGTTCGTGCTGAACAGTCTTATTATTTAGATCAAATAGGGTCAGCAAAATACTTATCGCTTTCGCTGTGAACAAAAGCAGGCACTCGTTAACGCAGGCTTGAAGTAAAATCCCAGATTTGCTTTTTATTTAAATGCTTATGTTAATTTGGAAATTTCTGGTTAAGTGAACAAACAAAGTTATATTTTCCAAAATATGTGTTTTTGTCTCTCTTAGTTATCAGTCTTCACATCGTCGTTCCAGGACCAGGTCCAAATCACCCAAATCACATCATTCTGATACCACGCCCAGATTACATGAAAAACCAAGGTAAACTGATTAGAACTAAACTGGCATTGCACTTACTGTGAAGAGAAATTATCATACGTTTTATCTCGCAAAAGAATTTCTTGGTAACTGATGTTAGCTAGGGGTCTTAAGTAGCGAGCGAATGACTCACGTACTGTGCACCAACGTATGCGGACAAATTGTACATGTAGTGACTAACTACGGACGACTAACGCGACAGTGAGCTTAAAAAGGCTTGTCTTCAATTTCGAGAGAGGCGAGTTTTAGACTTCGTTTTAATTCTGTTTAAGGTAGTCAGTTGAACTAAGTTTTAGTTTTACGGGCTTTTTTGGGAGGGAGGACAGAATTGGCGCATTCGACTGGGGAGAGGTACGTTCTCTCACCGTTTTACCTCTACTTAAACCGAACCACTTGAGCAGGCTAATGATCGTTATTTGTCCTACTTTCAAAAACTAAAGTAGATTAAATATTATTTTTGTCTATTTATCCGTAGGTCCAAAGTCACACATTACTTCAATCCAGTCCCGGCAGAACGGCCCGAAAGCACTCAAGGACAAAGTAAGACCTAATCATGTATTTGTGATTTGTTTCACAATTGATATGATAATATTTAGAGACAATGAGAACAATGATCACAGCTACAACCGATAATAAGCATTAACGAGTTGATTTCTACTGAATTTCTATATGAGCAGCCAACCAAAAATGGTGTGATATTCTGGCATCGAGATATGTTTCAATAACTGGGGTCCTAAATCGGTTTGAATATTTGGTCGCTGACGGGTGAAAGCGTCTTTTATAGGTGGACGGAAATACTCATTTCTGACCTTATCAAAAGCCTGTTACCATAACTATCACAATAAAGGGAACTTCTGCAGTAAATGCGGAGCAATTTCAAATTGCCACCTTTCAGTTCTATATTGACGCGAGGTTCCGTCAAAAGTTAGGAGTTACGTGTACATTATGATTTCTTGGATAGAGTCAGTGGTTTTATCTGAGTCAAAAGAAACGCGAGGGTTTCGTTCAAATTATAACCTGATGTTGTTTAATTCGAGTTTAATGTATGACTAGCTGTTGCAGCCTAGAGACAGGTTCTCATATCACTATTATTTTGCAAATTCTGCAGGCACAATGATGTTAAATATGAATTTTCCAAGCTCTGACCAGCAAGTCCTGTCCCGTGATACTGGAGATGAGATTGGCATTACGTTATTCCGGCAGCCTTCTTTGCCACCGCCTAACCCGCCTGGTACTTACCCACCGGAGCAAATTCGTCGATGGTGGGTAAGTAAAGATTGTGTTACTACCTACACACTAGATGACGCCCTAAGAGAGATCAAAGGTCTCTTTGAATCCAGTAATACGTACGTATTACAGTATTTCGATGGCTACCATCTTATGCCCATTGTAAATGACCGAGACTTACAGTCATCACTACGGTATTTCTTGGCAAATTCGTCCCGTCCGAATGTTTGCAGGATTTATCTAGAAGAGAAGCTTGAGAAGAACGATAAAAGCTTTAAAGCCCAAATCGAAGTAACTGCTTTAAGAGCTTCTTCTACAAAACAATTGTCCGCAAGCTTGAATTCTGGCTCTTCTAAGAATGCAAGGTGCAAGACAAAGAACACTCTCACTGAAGAACAGCGTTTAAAAACATTTCGAGCACGTGTTCTCAATAAACACGGTACCAATGCAGAAGTGTTCAATTCATCAACAATCACTTGTCTTTACGACCGCTGTGGCAAAAAGATTTCATGCAAACAATTTAATCAGCAGAATTTTGACACGCATGTGAAATTTTGCCACTCGTCAAAGAAGACAGCCGGTACAGACATAAGGCTGCTTCTGACGATGATTGGGCAAAGCACCAAAGGCAGTGAAGGAGAAGAAACGAAAGGAGCTAGTTCCACGGAGGATTGACTGGCACGCTATGGTCTCAACTTACTTAATGTTGATAAAACAGTTTTGATGTTCTGGTATCTAGTACAGTCTGAACTTTTTCCAACCACGCATATCTTTTACGAGCAAGTGAGGCATTTTGCTCGCGAGCTCTTAGTTGTTACTCACCTGTCGCGCAAGCATTTCCCCAGGAGTTCCCTGCTTTAACATCCTGGCTGCAGTCCAACCAATTCCTTCATGGCAAAGGGGCAACTTACTTCTTCAATGGCGTCGGTGGTCATGGGCAAAGCCATCTGGGAGAGGTTAGCATGTCCCCAGCTGAGTGGATCCAAAGTCATAATTTTGCTGGTCTTTCACCTCGAACTATTTCAGCCATGAACTCTAACCCACATTTAACAAATGGCGTCCGTATTGATGATGTGTGTCAAATATTCTTCTCATTAAGAGGAAGCAATGCAGTATGTCTTAAAAGGCAAGGTGTGATAAGCTTTTTTATTGCTACTGCTAGCGATGCGATGGCTATCAAACCAGGCCTTCAGTTTTCTCCTCAAGTCAATGGTATTATTGGACTAACCGATCCACCCGTCATGCTACCAGAAAAAGTAAAAGAGTTATCAAGCAAGTCGGAGGCAGAAATAGCAACGGCTCTGAAGACATGCAAATTTAACACCCAGGCCCTTGAAGTCCACCTTACTTCGATGGATGATAAAGTTTCTCGACCGGTTGCTGTATTTTATGGGGGTACGCAAGGTGGATGGCAAGTCGTGGAAGACTTACACCAAAGGCTTAGTGTTATTGACGTGTGCGAGTCATGCCTTCTCGAAAAGCAGATAGAGGAGTGTTCTTACAAGTGTGCACATTGCTGGAACAGTAAAGCTGTATGCGAGGAATGTCGTCAAGCAGGATTTAAAGAGTGGCATCCAGCTGCAAGGCCTTGTTCCTCTTGCCATGAAAGAACTGAGCAAGATTGTTTTAGACTCTTGCAACTCGGTTGGTGCTCTGATTGTGAGTCTCGTCAAAAGGCTTTCATGGAAAGGCTCTTTAGCCTTTACCCAGAGACCTTCCAGTTCCCGATGCCAGATCCAGCGCACAATGTAAAATCCGTCCGATCGTCCGTATTTTGGTATTGGCTGTACCTGGATGGAAGACTCTTTAATCTTAGGATTATCTTATCTATCCGAAGAGACAGCAACCCTCTCGTATCATCCCCGTTGAAGACAGCTGTAAGTCTTAAGGCCTTAAAGAACAAGGACAGGATGTCAGTGGAAACCGCTCTAGAGGTGTTTTCGCCAGAAATCCAAAAGTTGCTACCAAAAGAAGACGTAGTTGTTACAATTGTTCCTGAAATTTACACATTTTGGAGGCAGAACAGACCAGGGACTGTAATCTGTCCAGTGGACGTTGTGATTCATCAACAAACTGGTACTGTCTTTTTTACTGACCATCGAGGACAACAAGTGATGATGTGCGACCTTCATTGCCCTGCTTCAGTAAGTTCAATTGCCGGAGAAAACCAGCCAGGCTGCCGTGATGGCAAGAAGAGTCTTTTTCAAGAACCATCAGGACTTTGCATGTTTATGAATCTTTTGTTCTTGTGCGATTCCGGAATTTCCAGTATAAGAGTTATCGACACAGCAAGGTTGGTATCGAAAAGGAGAACTGCTTCAACATTGGAGCCCGGTACAAGCGAATCTGTTGAGGAGGAAGATGGTATCCCTATCGCAGGAAAATACACTGTGACATCTACACTTTCGCTGATTTCAACTTCCCGAACGCCATTAGTTAGACCGTTTTCCATTTGCTGTGACCGTAGAATTTTACAAGATTATCCTGACCTTTTTGTTGGTGACACAAAACAAGGAAAGGTATTCAAGATTACAGACGTAAAGCTCGCAAATCAGTGCAGTGGAAGACTTCAGGAGCTCTACCCCGCAGGCTCAACCAGTGTCAGTATTCTTCCAGTAGCAGTAGTGTTTCACCAAGATCGATTGTTTGTTGCTAACGGAACGACGAGTGAACCGGGAATTTATGTCCTACACGCTAACAGAGGGACTTTGTTGTCTACTATTACTTCCCCCTTGCTTCCATCTCCGTCTGGTATGTGCATTGTGGACAACTGCCTTATGGTAACATGTGAGAACCATACCGTTGTTAAAGTTTCTCACATGGACACCAAAGTAACCGTGGAACACTTTACTGGAAAGGCAAACGAACCAGGCGCTGAAGACGGTGTTGTCTCATCGGCAAGATTTCACTCGCCCCACGGCATCGCAAACATGGGGAGTTCATTGTTTATTTGTGACAGTGGAAATAAGTCCATCCGTCTTGTTACAAACTCAGAACCCCTGCGGAAGCTGTCGTCATTTGTGTATCCATACGCCAAAGTGTTTGAAATTGACCACTATAGAGGAGCTCCGCGATTTTCGTTTTCTGAAGCAATGTCGGTAATAGACAAACTGGTGGAGTTCTTCATGAACTGGGGAGAACAAACAAGGCAGAGGACCAGCAGAACAGCAACGCAAGGTCCTGATCAAGTTTTACCGTACGTAACGAGGAGGTCCTTTGAAATGATGCACAGCAGCCTAACTCGCCTGGAAAATCTGCTGTCGGAGTTGGGTGCTGAAGACCTTCTAACCCAAATTCGGTTGTCCGCTTTGGTAACCCTAATGGTGGAAAACTTCTTTTCGTTGATGAGGCAAGACGATCCCATGCCTACTCAGCTGGAATATGGCATTAGACGCGGGGCCTGTTGTAAGGGAACCTGAGAAGCGGATGTACCGTGGTTATTTTCACTATTTCACTAGCCCTGACAGTTATTATCCAGACAAACTCATTGATTGTCATCCGCCTCCTAAGCCACCCATATTCGTTCTCGAAGACGAATTACAGAAGTTAACACTGAACGAAACAAGAGAGTTGAGGGACTTTGCGGTATCTTTCGGCAAAAGTGTTCGACAGCACACTGTCAGGGATAAGAGCAAGGAAGACACTGGTCATTTGCCGTATCCAGTGTCTTTCTCTCTGCAAAACAGTGAACCAGGTTGTGATGTCCCAAACAGCACTTTGCTGGAGGGTATAAGTGAGGTTCAACCAGGAGAGTCGTTCCTTCACTGTGAAATCCTCTTTAAAGCGGGAGAAGTTGTTGCCGTTAGGCACGGCAGAAGAAGAGAGCAGTGGGGCTTTTATCTGGCCGTTCTTTTAAAAGATCTACTAGTAAAGGACAAAGCTGCACATGAATTACAGTTTACCGATAAAGTGATGGACATACTCTGGCTAGACAACAGTGACACTGGCGATATCTTCGTATTCAACGAAGCTTATGAGGATCACCAAAATTCTCCGTATTCCATTGTGGACCGTGTTTGTGTTGATGTAGGCACTGGTGATAGCGGATCCAAATCTTACAGACTTCAACAAGAAGAAGTAAACAGAATCGAGAGGATCCTTAAAGGGGGAGCCGACAGTGACAATCTGAAGAAGAGTTAGACGAAAATGAAGTTGCTTCGGATGACACTTCCCCTGTCGAGCACCCAAGGCGTTTTTCTTGCAACACAAGATCGGGGCGCACTGCAACACGTCTGAGGCTGTTTTAGTGGTTACGGAAGATCGGGATAGAATATTCAGCTGCCTACTGAACCTCTAAAAAGAGACATTACCTGGCGTACTTATTCGATCGAGTCGAAAACGAGTTTTGAGTTAAGCCCTTGTTCTAGTGTATTTTAGTTTCAGGTTAATTTATCAAGTCATTTTCGATCATTACGGTTAGGCACTGACCTTATTGTTTAGCAAGCGATGAGAAGACGCACTGGCCGTCTTACGGATAGTAGGGAAGGTGCGTACCAACACACCATAAGTGCACTCATCTGTTGACAACTGAGCTTAACTCGATCTCAGCTCGAATGCATGTAGCTATGTAGGTTAACAGCTCTGTATTTTAAAGCGCTTACCTAAATTTTCAATGAAGGTCAACTCTGAAACGTCTAGGCTACGCAGGTTATTTATTTCAGACGTCCTTTTTTTTTACTTAGATTTTTTCCTCGTAATAATTTTGACTTGCAACCGTTAATGATTGTATTCGCATTCATTGATTGCATGTTATGGCAAATCGCAGTATTTCTCACGAGTTGCATATGCTCTATCATGTACAAATGAATTGACAAGTATCATAGATTAGACTATAGTTAATAAGATTCTTTCAGTGATAGTATCGATAGTACAACGCTAAAAGTTTGTTAACGTTTGGGCTACATGTAGAGTTTCAGCCATTGCGAGGGAGCTTCGGCTGAATTTGCGGTGCTAACCGCGAGGAATGATCCATTTCATTGTTTTCTTTTTGCGTTTTAGCATCATCATGTTTCAGTTCGTTTAAGGCCTGGTATTGAGGCCTTTGGGAAACTTTTTTCCCTAGACGTATTTTAGACGTCCGTTGGTACATTTTGTCTTATTGGTTCTCGTTTTGTTGCATATTGTGGTACCGTTTTTCTGAAACGATACTAACTCGTGAAATATTTCCAGCGTTTTCAGCAAAATTAGGTTTTATTTAGAAGGGACAATACTATGGTACTTGGGTAACGAAAGAACAAAATGAACGAATGGAGTAAGGTATGTGCCAAAATAAAATTTTATGTTTCGATTATGTTGGCTAGGATGTTGGCAACAATGGCAAACAAAGTTACAAAAATAAAGCCTGTTAAACCATTTATGGTACTCTGTCAAACGAGTCTCAATTCGTTTATTAAAAACTAGCAATGGTATATTGAAATTCCTGCGTTTTGATTGGTTAACGCGCAATGATATATTAGCTCATATACCATTGACCACAAATATGGTAGCCCATACGCGTCAATGAAAACTGCTGGGGAGCTCAAATATTGCAATTCTTTGGGCGTTTTTAATAAAACAATTATTCTCGAATTATTCCACTTGCGCTTGTAGGATATGAGATCGTTATAACCAACTCGGTGCTACGTGCCTTGTTGGCTATCTACCATCTCATATCCAACGCGCGCGCGCTCGTGGAATAATTGTTAAATATATGCTAGTAATATTTGTGAGTCTTATCAGACATAAGAAAAAGTAAACAATGTTTAATTAACAGTGGAGACAGGTGTAGATCTGGGTCGAATCTGGGTGAATCTGATGAGTTTGCATTATTTTATGATGCATGCACCGATACTTTAATTCAGGTAATAAGGAATAATGAATAACACGGAAAATCTAAAAATGAATAATGAATAAGTCGTGAAAAATGCGAAGGAATAATGAATAACTCAGTTCCAATAATTCCTCTTCCGCCCCCGAAAAGCTCGGTGGCGTGAACAAGGCGAACGCAATACTAGATACTTTTTTAATCTAGAAAAGCGTAATCAAAGCAGGAAAGCGGTTACAAAATTAAAAGTTGGCAACGATAAATACACTTTCGACCAGTTTGAGATATTAGAGGAGGAAAAACGCTTTTATGAAACACTATACAAGTCAGAAAACATTGACGAGCAGAGTCTGTCTGGATCCACTTTTTTCAAATCCGAGAATATATCTCCGTTAAAAGAAGAAGAAATCTAGATGTGCGAAGGTCTCGTCTCAGAAAACGAATGTTTAAACGCTCTGAAAGAATTCAAAAACGCTAAATCTCCTGGTTCCGATGGTTTCTCTGCGGAGTTTTATAGATTTTTTTGGCCTGAGCTAGGTCCTGAAATGGTTGCCAGTTTTAATTATGGCTTTCGGACTGGAACTCTTTCTATTAGTCAAAGACGTGGAATCATTTCGTTAATTCCTAAAAAGAACAAAGATAAAACTTTGCTTGAAAATTTAAGGCCAGTCTCTCTGCTTAATACAGACTTCAAAATCCTGACTAAAACTATCGCAAAAAGACTAGAAAAAGTGCTCCCAAAAATCATAAACTCCGATCAAACCGGTTACGTCAAAGGCCGCTTCATAGGTGAAAATGTTAGACTAATACAAGATGTCATGTTTTTCACTGAATACACGAAAACACCCGGGATTGCTATATTCCTCGATTTTAGAAAAGCATTCGACACAATAGAATGGCCTTATCTCAAGGCTGCCTTACAAATGTTTAATTTCGGCCCTGATATTCTAAATTGGTTTCAAATAATTTACAACCAAGTATCCAGCTGCGTCTTGCACAACGGCCATGCATCTGAATTCTTTCTTCTAGAGCGAGGAGTCGGGCAAGGTTGTCCCTTGTCGGGCCTCCTTTTTGTTATCGGAATCGAACTTTTCGCTAGGGCGGTAAAAAACGACCCGAATATCAAAGGTATTAATGTAGGCCAAAAGGAAATAAAAATCACACAATATGCGGATGACACCACGGTCCTGGTACGTGACTGCGACTCAGTGCCAAGATTATTAAAACTTTTAGAAGAATTCAAAAAAGTCAGTGGCCTACAAATTAACACCAGCAAAACAGAAGCCATGTGGCTAGGTACATGGAAAAGCCGCAAGGAGAAACCCTTCGGTTTCAAGTGGCCACATGATCCTGTTCTCGCTCTTGGAGTGCACTTTTCTTATGATTCTGAACGTGCCAAGAAGCTTAATTTGGAAGATAAGATAGCCACATTGGAAAAAACTCTCAATAACTGGAAGCGAAGAAAACTCACTCTTATTGGAAAAATACACATTGTGAAAACATTAGGCTTGTCCAAACTTATTTACAGTGCTTCTGTATTGGCAATGCCGAAACATACTGAAGAGAGAATAAACAAAATGATTTTTAACTTCCTCTGGGATGGCAAACCTGCCAAAATAAAGAAAAAAACTATTATTGCCGAAAAAAATCATGGCGGACTAAAAATGATTGACTTTGAAATTATGGAACGGTCACTCAAATTAGCTTGGATTAAAAGAATTGCAGAAAACAACCTCGCTGCGTGGAAAATAATTCCAGAACAGCCAGTACGGTGGTTTCGCGTTTTTCTCTCAATGCCAGTATGATATTAATTTTTGTGACCTTCAAAATTTACCTGAATTTTACCGAACCATTCTGAGTTACTGGCAAAATTTTAAGCTCTTAACTGGTGTTGAAAAAGCAGCACAGAACCAAATAATTTGGAACAATCGCAACATTCTCGTAGACGGAAAACCAATTATGTATAAAGTGTGGCTCAAAAAAGGAATAATTCATATCAAGGATTTAATCAACGAAGACTCAAAGTTTCTTTCTCTAACCGATCTTAAAGCAAAATTCAACTTAGAAGTACCTTTCACTGTCTATTATGGCCTAGTAAATGCTATCCCAGCAAGTTGGAAAGAAAACATCCAAAATACGGATGTTGCCCCATCAGAAGTCGTACCGTCTCTCCTACTTCCCTCTACCAAAATAGCTTACTCGACCATACTTGCCAAAAGCTACTCTGTACCAACAGCTGAGAGTAAGATTTTAAATTATGGCTTCACTACAGACAACATCCAAAAGGTCGATCTATATGCTTCCATTTCAGATTTTGAAGGAGCCAAAGTTAATAATTTTCCAGTTTAAAATCATTCATAACATCCTACCCACGCAATCTAGCTTGTTCCGTGCGGGTATAAAAGACAGTGACATATGCCCCTTATGTAATTCTGAAAGCCAATCTTTAAGTCACATGTTGATTACATGTGATACTTCCTCATCGTTTTGGAACCAGTTCAAACAATGGTGGCAAAAAAGCTTTCAGGAACAAATAAATTTACCAGAAAGCGTGATTCTGTATGGCTGGCACAAAAAATCAAACACCTGGCTAGTGCTCAATTACACGCTCATTATTGCAAAATACCACATTTTCACCACAATTGTAGGCAATGACAACCTAGATTTTGAAGGTTTTCTCTCACGCCTGAAAAGCGAGCTTACTATTCTGTGAACAATAGCATTTACAAATAACAATCTGGAGCAATTTACAGAAACTTGGGCCGCTGTGTTATAGGGCTAAAGGTATGTGTGTACTACTTATCTGTGCGTCCGTCGCTTTGCTGTTGCTTGTGGAGTAGTGCAGGATATTGTATTATTTTGTAATTTTAGTATCATAAGTTACTGTTTAGCAATTAAGTATTATACGTTAATGTTAAGTATTTCATCGTAAGTTTCGCTTGTAGCCTTCTAAGTCTGTATCGTTGTATTAAAAACAGTGTAGAGTACTTTTATAACATGTAATTAAGTATTGTACGTTAGTGTATAATTTTCATTGTATAGTAGCGTGTAGATTTGTAATTGCACTAATAAAAAAATATTCAACTGAAAAAAAAAAAGGAAGTGAAAACGAGTGTATTAACTCATTTCTTACGAGAAGCCAATACAATCGGTGCGGACTGGGGGACTGACGGACTGCGGACTGGGTATAAAACGGGGACCGAGTGAAAAATGAGGACTGAGTTTAAAATTGCTGTACTGACCCATAAATCTCAACAAATGCTACTTTTCAGTTTTCTCCAGGGCTTTTGAGTTGAGTGTCTTTTATTTATAGTTTTTTTTAATTCAATATTAAACAGAGCTTTGAAAATTCCGAAAACTATAGCTGACGTTAAAGGCTGATTTTCACTAGCGACAGAGTCGGAGTCGGAGTCGTGATCAGAAACGCAAAGCGTTTTGATCTAGTGAAAACAACGCTCCGATTCCGCTTACGAATCCATCGCTTATGATCTAGTGAAGACTAGGATAGGTTGTCGGAGTCGGAAGCAGAAGCGGAAGAACTAAACCAATCACAAAGCGTGGGAACGAGTGCGGTTTATCCTTCCGCTTCTGCTTCCGACTCCGACAAACTGGTTTTCACTAGATCGAAAGCGACGGAATCGTTAGCAGAGTTTGCCTGCGACCGCAGACGTATTTCCAGCTGTCGTTTTATTTCGGCGGAGAGAGACGACAGCCGGAAATACGTCTGCGCTCGCAGGCTAAAGCAGAGTCGGAAGAAAGTGGAAACGTTCTGATTCCTCCGACTCCGATTCCGTCGAGCTTATGACTCCGCTTACGTCTCCGATTTTTGATTTTCAATAAGTCATAAGCGCTCTTACGATTCCGCTTACGACTCAGACTCCGACTCCGTCGCTAGTGAAAACCAGCCTTATTGAAGTTTGATGCAACTCAAGCTGTCAATTTTTGGCGGGGTGTGAACGTGTTACACTGCTCACGACCGCAAACCGCCCTCAGGCCTAAGGCGCAATTCGTACTCGCGAGGAGTCGCAAGAGGGCTGGTGTGATTCAGTCCGAATGAGTACCGTACCGTTTGAAATCAGTTCGCGATTAAAATGTACCTGGAGCACAGCCAGTTCTCCCTGTGTGTTGAAACTCGTTATTTCCACCTTGCGCCGGCAGTTCATTGCCAGATTAGCTTGTTAGAGGCACTAATGTCAACTCAAGACTGAAGGTCAGTCTTAAGGCCGGTCAGAATCACTCTTGTCGGTTCAGCATCCACAGTGAGTCACCCCGGGCTCCCGTCTACCCCAGGCTATTGCCCAGGTGTTTGTTCCCTTCCGCTCACTCAACTTAGCGCATAACATCACTGAAACCATTCCCAGGCTTTTACACACACTTGACAGAAGAGACCCCCTACTAAAATCCAATGTGCCATACTACCAGTTCGATCAGTAAGAATCTGATAATTTGTTGTAACAACTCGAGTATTACAACGATCGAAATGTGGGTATGCTGATTAAGGTGTACGAACCTACAAGGCAAGCAAAGGCAGCTAGTTCTTGAAATACGTATATGCACGATTCAGTTCTTTCGTGAATATTAAGGTGTTTTAATGTCCAGTTTTTGTCCCACTTTGAGAACGCGTTTTCTTCCACAGCTTCTCTCGTACAGGGCGATGTTCGCTGACGTCATCGTTTACAACTTCATGGTTGAACTTCACTCGATAAACTAACGGACATCATGTAAGGAAAGCATTAAAAAATAAGCGAACATGCAAGGTTTGAGAGAAAAAGAAAAAAACGGACTTAAAACAATGAAGTTACAGCTGTACAACGTTTACAGACGTTTGTATTACTGGGTGGAAACTCTTGCCATACAGGCATGTAAACGTCTGGAAATTTGGCGTTTTTCGAAAAAGGAATAAACCCCTCAAAACATGTTCCCTTTCTATTTGCAACAGTCTCTTCGCCAAGGTCATTTTAAATTGTGGATAATTTATGATCGGCCTGTTATTTTCGTTTCATGAGGGACGTATTCTCGTTCTTTAAGTTGAATTTGTAAGTAAACAAGGAAGGTTTGGCGGAAACGATCTATAATTTCAAATAGGTACAAAAAGTTTAGCTCTGATGGAGTTCACAGAAATATGAAGGCTTAGCCATGTGTCAGGGTACAAGTATGGTTATTCCTTTGGTACAAAATAAATTATTTGTTTTAAGAAATACACCGAGAGAAGTTAGAAAATGAAAGTTACGTTCGTTTCAGTTTAGTCTTTGCCCCCACACCATAATGTTACAATTCTTGCTTACAATGAAATAATGCATAGGAATGCACTTGCCTTGATTTCTCGTTTCTTCTCTGATTGTCAAAATTTCTTATGTTATTTGTTCACACAAGGATAGTTCTTAAATTAATTAATCTTTAGAATATTTATATTTATTGGTGACTGCACGTTCTAAATTAGTTTTCTTACTCATGCTACTTAATCTACAGATCTTACTTATTTTATTTTCCAGTTGTTCCCGCCTGACTTGATTAGCTATGCTATTTGGGAGAGGTCATCTGGTAATTTTGAAAATTTAATAATTTTAGTTGTTGTTGTACTTAATCATAACTTAAAACCTGTCAGTTCAAAAGAAAACAAGAAGCTTAGGTCACAAGCTTATTTGTTTAAGAAAATAAATTTGATTTTAATAGCTCTGACATCTCCCCTAGGTCCAGACATTTTCGGTGCTTGTCACGAGGAGGAACAACTCACCAAACCATGAATGACTATGACAGTTTTGTAATTTTATAACTACTGAGCTTTCTTGGGGGACTTGGCAACAGAACAGGTATTTTTTCCTTAATGAAATCTTCACATGTCCTTGGCACAAAAGACACATCAACCTGTTGCATGTCAAGCAGGCTGCTAATGCACTTTTCTAGTGCTAAAGCAAAGCATTGAAGCAGGGGTCCAGTTTGCACAGTACTGAAATTTGCAAACACATGTTGACAGTTACCAGTCTTAAGACCATCCAACAGCATTTTCAGAAGCTCTACAAGTATTTCACCACAGCTCCCTGTAAGGCCTACTGACGAAGATGAATTTGATACCCAGAGAGACAAAAGTGAATGCTTTAGGGTGTAACTATCAAAAATACTTAGTGGAAAAGATGCATCTAAGTTTTTGAAGACCTCAGTAAAGTGAGTCTCTTTTATCAGCTTTGCCACACGATAGCTCACAGCAGCCTGGTTGTTTTGGCTGAAAATGTGCTTCAATAGAGCTGACTCGGCTCTAGACCACGAAATTCTCCAAATACTTCCGAGTTTTGGCACAAGGTGGAAACCAGAAATTTTCATTTCGTTTTTGAGCAAGAATGCCGGATGCTCTTCGTCTATGAAAGTATCATACATTCCCGTCAGTGAAGGCCAACCTTTGCATTCTACAGCCAAAGCTAAATCAACCGACACCTTCAGATTATCTTTCCAACGAAAATCTATCTTCTCTGACGCGGCAGCTTGCATGGCTCCCGGCAAACCCATCTTATCAAAAGTAAAGCCAGTTGAGGACACAAATTTTAAGTTAGTTGGCCAAGTTACCGTTTTAAATGCCTCTCTTAGTAAGGAATAAAACCTCTGCTTTAGCTTGCTGCCGTCCAAGTGGAGAACAGGGTTGCCATCGTTTAAAGATTTTCCGGTAACAGTATCGGAGATGTCAGAAATTTTTTCACAGAATTCTGACCAGGAATGGAGTAGATCATCCTTGTTTCGCGAAGAAACGCACAATAAAACAAGACGTTTTCCTCTGTACACTACTTCACAGCATCTTGTGAGTCTAGAAAGGTTTACCATATAATCGAACTCGTCAGCCTGCATAATTTTTGTTCCTTCGTAAAAACTACCCGAAGGTTCGAGCTTGCACTCGAATCTTGCATCATTAGCAGCAACATTGACGAGCAAAGCTGAAACGGCTTCCTCTATGGCTTTTTGGACATCTCTATTGTCTGTGTTGTCGGGAAGTTTGGCGAAATTCTCATCCAAGTAAGAAATGCATTGATCAAGCGCCATTTTGGAGTCGTTGTCAAATTCTACCAGGCGCACCGTGTTTTGATTCCAGTCTCCCTGCGCTATTCTCACTTGCGCTAAGACCGACGGGAAAGCTTCTCGTTCAGTTCACGCGGGAGCCATCTTGGAAGCTGGTATTCGTTGCTGTAATTGTTTGAAATATGGCTAGCGAAGACGATACTAGAGACGATCTTGCAACAACTAACGATAGAAAAGAAGAAAGCACCGAAGAAAACAACGCTGCGACGTCAGACGCTAAAGAGGAAAGCAGTGGAGATAAAAAGACCGACGCAACTGACGGCGAGAAAGAAGTGAAGTTGTATGTTGGAAATCTTCCGGACCACTGTCGACGAGGGGCTTTACAAGAACTCTTCGAAAAGTACGGCAAGGTGTCGCAGTGCGATATAGTCAAGAACTTTGCTTTCGTGGTAAGCTTGAGCTATAACTCTAGGCCAGAATAAATACAGAATAGACTAGTTCGTTCTTTTTTTTGCCAGCCATTTTGCATGATCATGAAAAGCCGTTTTGTTCAAGTCTTCTATTACATTTCGCGCTCTTCTTAATCTGGCAGGGAACCCTAAAATGTACCAAAAGGTAAAGGACTGCTCTTCGGGTTTTCCAGTAGAATTTTTCTCTATTATATATTTTGCAGCTGGTGAACAATACAAGTAATGCGCCGATCAATTCGAAACTTCAAAATCCCGCCCCCCCGGGCATACCCCGGGCATTTGACTATGCATCGTGCCCGGGGAGAGGGGAATTTGAACGTTGTGTTGGAAGGGTGGGGAATTTGAACCGGATTTACCTCTTGTTCTGACGTAATAGGCCCGTGAATTTTTTCGGTTTTTGCGGAGTCTGACGGATTTACAAGATAGAATTTCGCCTTTGTTAGTGAATAACTCTTTGAAAAGGGTCTTTAAAAGAAGATTGAAGATGTCATTACGGCATATCTCTCTCTGAAAGGCATGTAAAGTGCTTGATTGAAGACCAAATTTGTCTTTGAGGAGAGGCAGTTCAGTACTAATTGGTGGGGCATTTGAACGGTTTTCTTGCTCCGAGGGGAGGGAATTTGAACAAGCCAATTTTCAAAGGTTCAAATGCCCGGGGGGGGGGGGGGGGATGTTGAACTTTCGAATTGATCGGCGCATAATCATACTAATTCTTATGCAAATTATTTGTCACAAGCTTGCACACTGACACTGAATACATCCTAATTTTGGCAGTAATGGTATTCCTGCGGATGCTGGCAGGCCTGTGTGTCTCTGAACTGTTGTGACTGGTATCTCTTTCACCCTTTTAAAATCCTGTCACTGTTACCCCTTAAAACTCTGGGGAAGGGGTGAGAAGATGACTACATCTATGACAAGTTTATTTATGTCTCTTGATTCGAAAGACAGTTTGTCAGGAACCTTGGCAAACAATATTGTCACGCAAAAGTGCTCAAGAACAATATTTTCCTTTTTTGTGTTTTCAGCACATGGTGGGTGAGAAAAATGCCAAAGAGGCTCTTGAAAGCTTAGATGATTCAGAATTTTGTGGAACCCATATCCAAGTACAGGTGAGATGATTGATCATCCGCTAACTATATCCTTGAAAGAAGTAGAGCTAGATGTTTTGAGCAATTGGCAATTTAGCTCTCTGTCTTCTTTGTCCTAGGATCATTGGTAAAACTCTATAGTTCTGGCATTTATGATGTATGTAACAAGAAAACTTTGAGTGTCATCATTGCTATCAAATTTTTGTTGCTCATTCAAGTCGTGTCTGCCTTTTGAACAACTGTTGCCTTTACCTATTGGAAGGCCTCAGTATTCTTTTGTGTTTCGTAACAGAAACTGGGTTAAGCCCCACATTGATGAGCCACTAGGCTCTTAATAGTCATCTGTAATGATTATCAAACTCGTGTTCTAAATTCTGATTATAGTTTGCAAGAACTAAAGGGAAACCCTCTGAAGATGAATGCTTTTCCTGCGGTAAACACGGACACTGGTAAGCTGTCAGTTGCACTGAAGTGCTATGTTCTTTATGTTCATTGGGTGGTTCCAGAAAATATCCATACCCATACCACGGGCGGCATCTCGGAATTCCGAGGGGGAAGGGGGGTTACGTCAACTGGAATTCTGAGGACATGGGAGGGTTACGTCGACTGGAATTCCGAGGACATGGTGGGGTTCATTGGACTGGAATTCCGAAGTGTATGTTTTGCCGTGGAAGGTTACAATGTATTAAAAACATCACTCAGTCGGCTGCTGTTTGTCATCACGCAATGTTGATCGTTTGCTGTGCTGAATGTACGTTTTTTTCTTTCGGAGGGGGGGAAAGGATTAATTTCCGTTTAATAAAGGTGTTTGTAATATAGAGATGGCTTTTCAAATCAGTTGGAAGAAAAAAGCGGCAATTCCTAAGGGGGGTTTGAATGATTACAGAATTCCGAAGGCATGGGGGGTAGAACGGTTTGGAATTCCGAGGGCAAGGGGGGTTGAGCATTTTGGAATTTCCTAAGGCAAGAGGGGGTCTAGATGAAGATGCCGCCCGTGGTAGGGTATGGATATTTTCTGGAATCACCCATTCACTCACAAACAGAAACTTCACTGACATGTTTTTGAACTGTTACTATTTTTCAGGGCAAAAGATTGTCCTAGAAGACGACGGTAAGTGGGAAAATTTCTATTCTGTTACTTAAATTTTGTCTTCAATATAGTTTTCATTACCTATTCAGATAACTGTGTGAAAATAAAATATACTGTGCTTAGACAACAAAATGTCTTTTCAAAATCAGCATTAAAGAGCCAGTGTCACCCAAAGTGCTTTGCGCGCCGAGGTACATTTTTCATATATGAAAAATACACCATTTTCTTGATTGTCGTGAAGTCTGATTTGTATCTTCTTCCATCGCTGCCATTAGCGATCCAAAAGCACTAGTGTGAATTTTGACTTCACATTTAAGTGTTGCCGTATCGATTTCGTTGTATATTTCCGAATTCTGAAGTGTTTTCACGGTGGAGAAGGAGATCTTTAAATTGGATGCCTCATAGGGTTCAGGATAGTTGAGGCGATGGCCCGAGTCTTCTGGGCTCTACCAAAGTGCTACGGCTGAAGGGGTCCGTGTATCAGTAGCGGAGGGAAAGAAAAACATCTACGGGTTTCAGCAATAGTACTGACACTGTGTTTGCCGAAATAGTGCTACATTCATTGCCGAATGAAAACAGACTGAAGGAACATTAATTTACCACAAAATAACAGTAGCTACGGGCTTGCTCCAAAGTAATGCTTATGGTCATGAGCTTGTGCTGTTTTGGTTAATTATTCCTTGTGCTCACTGTCTGTTTATGTTTTATTTTTACAAAAGGTGTAAGTGGCTATTCTGGTTTTGCGTCCATCAACATCAGTCGATGCGATCAATCGCGCAATCAATCGATCGGACTGTAATAGATCCATGTATACGCATTGAATGCAAAGTCAAACCTTGAGTAGTTTTCTCCAGTGACATCTAGCGGTGAAGACGTCAATATTCTTGCTACTTGTTTTGTCTTATTAATTTTATATCGAGTGGAAGTGGCTACTCTGGTTTTACGTCCATCAAGATCGATTGATCGATCGATCGATCGATCGATCGATCAGTTGATCGGTTGTTATAAAAGCTCCATATGCGTTGACTACAAAGTCAGATCTAGAGTTGTTTTCTCCGGCAACTAGCGATGAAGATATTACTATTTTCAGAGGCTACTACTGTAAATATCAGCTTGCTGCAAGGCCAGTGCGGCAGGGTATAATTTGCGAAATGTCCGGCAAACACACCAGCCAAACTTCAAAGCAAAAACACATTTGTGCAAAGCACTTTGGGTGACCAGGGTCCGAAATTGCGACCAGCTGGTCGCCAATGCGACTGAAAATTGAGTGTTGGCGACCAGAATTTCAAGGCTAGTCGCCAGGAGGCGACTAACTTTCAGCGCCTTGTTAATGTTTTGAACCGCCGCTCAAGGAATTAATTTCATTTTAAATGGAAAAATTCGCATTTGATTTCCAGAAGAAACTTACCCCTTGTCTTTTCGAAGTTTTTAATCTCCATAGAAAATAATTTAGATCAAAAACGAAGGTAAGATTCCTGTTAAATGACCTCCACAACAGTTCTAATCCACGCAATGTAATCGACATTTAGCGGCCGCCATGTTTTCAACAGTTTCATCTGACAACCATACTGTGGGCGCATCGCATAAACACAGGCTTTCCTTTCGCCATTGAATATTCAACGAAACGCTCTACATATTTTCGATAACGCTTTACAGCAGAAGAAGTGGCGTCATGTTCAGTCTTCAAACTAAGAGAGGTATCTATTTAACAAAAACTCCTTTTGAACTACAATGTAAGCTACACGATCGCCTTTTTTTCATGGCAGTCTGACTCTTGCGATTGTTCACGAGTAAGATTATGTTTTGAGCGAAGAAATGTCTTTAAAAGCTTCGTGTTTCGCTGTGAAGCAACAATTTTACGGACACTTTTTGGCGACCAGAATCTTCCATCTGGCGACTGAAAAAAAATTTCAGTCACCACTTGGCGCTCGCATAAAAAAGTTAATTTCGGACCCTGGTGACACTGGCTCTTTCAAATGAAAAAAGCTGGCAAGACTTTAAACTTACCAGAATAATTTAGTACATTTCAAAAGTTTTCAAATCGCTGATCATTGCCAATTCATTTGTTGAAATTCAGGGAGCTCATTATTGTTTTGACTTGGAGGATAAATCGTTTTCAGAGGCTGGAAAAAAAAATCAAGTTTGGCTTCTTTGTAAGAAAAACTGTGATTGAGTTGCTGAAAGCAGCAAGAAAATATGCCAGGCAATTTGCCTGGTGCCAGGCTCTTGGTGAAAACCTGGAAATTGACCCTAGCTGGGTCTCTTTATTTAACCAGTTATTGTATCTGCCCTGGGTTTTTCAAACGAACAGATTGAAAAAAAAAATTAGGTGAGTCTGTTAATTACGTTCTTTAATTATTTCATTTACCTCTGCAGGTATGATGATCGCCGTGACAGATATGACAGTCGTGGCTATGACTATGGACCTCCCAGAAGAGGCCCTTATGACCGACCCCCACCCCCTCGTTTCTATGATCCCTATATGGACAGGCGGGCTCCTTACCCACCAAGAGATTATTATGGTTATGGCGGTTATGGTTCATACAGAAGTCGTAGTCCTGGAAGATCTCCACCAAGGTACTGGAATACTTTTGTGATTTAAATTGACCGTTATGTAACCTGACAAAACAGCTGACGTTTTGTGAGGTCGCCACTTGAGCCCTCGCAAAATGACTTCTGAGTCACAAGCACAGAAATTCAATACTGATGATGTATACTACCAAATCTTGGTAGTGCTTCTGATTGGTTGAAAGAGAATTCCCTCATGGCACAACCAATCAGAAGCACTACCAAGATCTGGGTAGTGCAACTGTCAGTATGGAATTTCTGCGCTTGTTACTCAGACGTCGTTTTGCAAGGGCTCAAGTGGCGACCTCACAAAACGTTGGCTGTTTTCTCAGGCTAACCCTTATGTAGATTCTTCAGTTGATTTATCTTATACAGCAGTAACAAACCATTGACTTTCACACTGGACGTCCTTCTGTTTGTCACAGGATGAATTCTTTACCTTGTTTTCTCATTTGACACCTTTTCACTCCGATGAATCAGCCCATACATGATATACCAGGAACTAACAACTCCCTTTGAAAGCACTTGAGGAGGCTCGCAACAGTTTTTTTGGCCTTGGAGTGTATCTTTTGAAGTCAAAATTTCGCATAGAAGATAAACTTCGATTTCCTTGATACTACACCACCTTTTCAACAAATAATCAAAGTTTATTTTCTCACTGGTTTCCAAGCAACAGCTGTCACCATAGCAACGGTAATGGACAACCCCTCATTTTAAATAATGTGGAATATCTCGAAAACTAGTCAGACACTTTATGACGAAACTTGAACTATTTGAACTACTTAACCTACACAACTTGTATGCGAAATTAGGGAAAAATCTGTAATAGTGTTTTCACGTAAATCATGATTCATTTTTTACGGGCTGATTTTGGCCATTCCTGCAATTTTCTCCAATATTTCAAGAAAGATAAAACTTAACACTTTCTCTTTTCAGTTGAAGGACCTTTTATGATATCAAAACATTCTTAATGTACATTGAGCTTCCTAGGTGGCTGCGATTTTAAGATATTTATATTTAAAAACTGCTAAAATGCAGCAGAAATCAGCCAAAAAGTCCGTAATTTGCATAAATAGAAATATTTCTAAACTGCCCTTACAGATTTTTCTCTTAAATTGATTGATGTTAGAATAATAATTCTTTTTGATGTTCCAGCAGGTTTTAGGCTGAATAAACATTTCTGTTCTTAGATAAGAAGGCTGGATCTTGGTCAAGTTTCAGTCGTTATTACCTTTCAACAAGCAACAGTTTTATTTCGTTTTTTCTGGTCTATTTCTCGGTTATTCATGTGCAATGAATATTTATACACGCTGCGTTTGTGTCCTCTCGTGCGCTTATAATTCCTTCTCATAATAAAAAAAAATATTCGTCTTCTGATCTTGTTTCTTGTCATTTTTCGGCCCCAGTGTAATGCCATCGTGGGCGTTAACATGTATGCAATCCGTAATTAAAAAAGCTAAAACGTCAGTCAGTATTTAAAGAATAATGGCAAAGAGTCTCCAGGAAGAAGCTCAAAAGACGAAAATTTTTTATTATTAAGAGAAGGAATTATAAATGCACGAGAGGACACAAGCGCAGCGTGTATAAATATTCATTGCACGCGAATAACCGAGAAAAACAAAATAATGTTGTTTGTTGAAAGTTAATAACGACTGAAACCTGACCGAGATTCAGCCTTCTTATCTAATAAACGAAATGTTTATTCAGCCTAAAACTTGCTGGAACATCAAAAAGAATTATTATTCTAACATCGATCAATTTAAGAGAAAAATCTGTAAGGGCAGTTTAGAAATATTTCTATTTATGCAAATTATGGACTTTTTGGCTGATTTGTGCTGCATTTTAGGAGTTGTTAAATATAAATATCTTAAAATCGCAGCCACTTAGGAAGCTCAATGTACATTAAGAATGTTTTGATATCATAAAAGATCCTTCAACTGAAAAGAGAAAGCGTTAAGTTTTATCTTTCTTGAAATATTGGAGAAAATTGCAGAAATGACCAAAATCAGCACGTAAAAAATGAATCATGATTTACGTGAAAACGCTCTTACAGATTTTTCCCTAATTTCGCATACAAGTTGTGTAGGTTGAGTAGTTCAAATAGTTCGAGTTTCGGCATAAAGTGTCTGACTAGTTTTCGAGATATTGGACATTATTTAAAATGAGGGGTTGTCCATTACCGTTGCTATGGTGACAGCTGTTTCTAGGAAACCAGTGAGAAAATAAACTTTGGTCATTTGTTGAAAAGGTGGTGTAGTATCAAGGAAATCGAAGTTTATCTTCTATGCGAAATTTTGACTTCAAAAGATACACTCCAAGGCCAAAAAAACTGTTGCGAGCCTCCTTAAGGTGGCTCGATCGGGTTTTTGAGTGACGATACCTCTTAACTTTGAGCAACTAGCGTACCACAGTGAACAACCCAATAGAAAATCGATCGTTACTGCTAACCTAGAGAAAGATGAAAGTTTTAAATGAGGTAAGTTTAATCGAAATCGGAGTTACCATAGCAACGTAATGACATCATCCCCCATTTTACATGAGAGCCAATTACTTGTCACCAAAAGATAATTCTGGAAAGCGCTCGACTGGATCTTCGACCTGACATATTTGTATTCACGTCTGCAAAATTTGAAGAATTTCTATGAGAGCGTTTTCGAGAAATTTCGGGTGAAGTTTTAGGGTGTTAAAAAACAACAAAACCAAAACAATTTTGATCTGTTATTGAAAAGTATGCCCACAACGGTTTGATGAAATAACATTTTGGTTTTAAATGAATGATATATCATCTAATTACTTTGTGTGAAAATTTCAGGGAAATCGTTCCATTTGATTTTTAGAAACGTTGGCTTGAATTACATTGTGTAATTGTGTAATTACACAATGTGTAATTACACTGTGGTACACTAGTAGCTTAAAGTTGAGAGGTATCGTCACTCAAAAACTCGATCGACCCACCTTAATCCTTCAACCCTTTCACTCCCAGGGTCAATTATGGTACACAATGTAATGTGGTTCTTACTCTTTGAGTCTGTGGATGAAATCCTATGGTGTGACCATTCAAATGAAACCTCTTCAGCAGTACTTTCACATGGTACTATTTCTATTTAAGTATTTTACAAAATGAAATTTGAGATTTGTCTTGAATTTTGATTTTAGGTACTCTTGGGAGTAAAAGGGTCAAGCCCTAACAGAGACAAAAATGAAATTTCTCTTTACAATGTCACTACTTGTCCAAACATTCAAGTGATGAGAATAAAGGAAGTGATCACCAAGGATGAGATGTCTTGATATTTAGACAAATTCTCCTTATTAGTTCCATAAGTAATGTATGGAGAACAGTAAGGAGAATATGCATTTTTATATCAAGGCTTAAAGGGGTAATTGGAAAGGTACCAAGGGATGTTCCTTTAGGATTTAACTGAAATGCCTTTATCAGGATATAAACCAGCTGAAATTCTTTTTCAGATACACTGGATCATATGAAGGTTATCCGCCTCCCCGCGACGGATATGGAAGTCGCAGGTAGATTAACAACTGTCCTTTAGATTTCATGCAAAGACTCTCCTCATCAATAAAATCAACAGAAGTGAGACTTGTTGGGTAAATTTTTTGCTGCGACTTTGTAATGAAAGGGTGTACTCTGTGCACTAATGTCCGTGAGTTTGAAAAACCTTTAACCTTGGAAAAGAAAAAAGAGAACTCTCCATCAAATAAAACAACAACATGTTATAGAAATCTCCCAATTTTTTTTTGCTTACGTGGCAGTTGCACAATTCAATGCACTTGCAGTGTTAAAATAATCAATGAAATGAAAGCTCACCATCCTTTGACCAGTTGAGGTCGGGTCAGATTTCTTTTGTTGGTTTCATTTCAAATCGTAGTGATCACAAATGATAGATGGCTAGTCAGTATACGTTGTAATCTTTTCCTGTGATGACTGTTTGATGTAAGTGGAAGTTGCAAACTTGCTGTCAGGGCTTGACTTCAGAATATGACAAAGCAATCCAAAATTTGAGCTGCTCAATTGTTTTCGCTTTCCTGCTGTTCAGTAAGGATTTTATCTTGGGACATGAGTTAAAACTACATGTACCCTGTACAGTTTGGACTACCAAGTGGTTTTATTGATGACAGGAGAGACTTTGACACAGGGAAACACTTTACATTTAGGGAATATACGTTGAAAAAGAATAGTCATGAAGGAGAGAAAAGAACCAGTATTTCAGTACATAGTCAGTACATTTTATGTTGCCGTTTTTCCATAGGTTTCTTTCATTTTCTTTCTTAGGTATTAAGCGTCTGGAATACCCGAGCCGTTGACGGACCGTATTATATCCTCGTGCGGTCGGTTTTGCTGTTCCTGTATGACTTCTTTGGGTGGACTGAGCGGATTGATAATTTTTTATGTTTAATTTAGGCGAACAAAGCAATTCTGAGTTTTTCGTATCGTGCAACATTTTATGGACTTTTTTTAAAATAAAAGACTGGCGACCTACCAGCGCAGAAGTTAAAAAGTAGATGTAAAAGTTGTAACTTAAGACAAATTTGATTGCTTTTAGGTTTGTATCAGAGAAATTGCAAGGGATTTCTGTTTGCGTTTATTCTCAGTTATTTTGTGTTCATTTCACATGTTTGCATTTGTATTGAATTCTAGCTAAACTTGTAGGATATAAGAGGCCGCTATTTGACATCTATCATGTACATCCTGTAGAATTTCAAGCGGGCATACTCTAAATAAAATCTCTTTTATAATGCCAAGGTCATGTTGTTGTTTCGTCGGTGCGAGAACTGATCTCCTGAGAACACTATTCGCTAGTGATACTCATGACGTGTGCCATCTAGCAAAGAACTTTTAGGTCATGGATGCTACAATCCAAGAGACCCGTATGTGGTGTGCGCTGTTCATCGGGCGTAGAATTACTCTACGGTGTCTTTGTCTGTTGGATATCAGTTGTGCGTGGACTTCCTATAGTCGTCGTGACAGATAATGCTAATGATCGTCGCAGGCGTTTCCGTCCGTCCGTCGTCGATAGCGTGAGTAATCGTGTTCTCGCAAGGAATCATTGTATTACTAGATCAACCTGTTCATCACTCGTGTGTTTCTCGTGATCCATGCTGGAGACGTTTTAAGACATTTACAAGCGTTTAATAGGAACCAACTGTTTTCTTTCATTGTAGAGGTGTTATTTATGTGAAAATTCTCATCTGTCTTCCTGTGTCATTGTGTCTTCAGTTTCTTGTCTTCCTTCTGTAAGTTGTGAATCCTTTGTTTTGTGATGATTTTACTGAAAAGCTTTTGATTCCTTACTTTTCAGGTAGTTAAATGCTAAAACTGATTGCAAAGTCAGGCAATGTTTTGAATAAAGTCAGCAAATGAAAAGCCAGGGTACAGCCAAAGGTTCAGGTTGGTATAAATATTAACTAAATGACCTTTTAAAGGGGCATAGTCACGAGGATTTCGCAGATTTCTGGTCAAAACTGTGCTACAATTATCGGTAGCTAACTTTATCCATGCCCAATTGTCTTTGAACATTTAAAGGAACGTATTAACTTAATTTCATTAAGAGAAAACAAACCATGACCATTAAATATCGATTTAATGTCAACACGCTGAAAGAATTTGAAAAGTTTAGCCTAATTTTTTCAAATTGCAATCCATTTCCATCCGTGCCATCCGTAGCAAACAGACGATAGAAAATAGTTTCAGTGAAGTAATATAGTCTTTGGTAACAAAACTAGACCATTATTTGTGGGCGTTCATTGATGTGAGGACATATTTTTGATTTTTAAAGTGAACTAAAATAGCGTGACCATGCCCCTTTAATGCTTCATTTTCCAAAAGCAAGCAACATGCACTTTCTTCTTGCAATACTATGTGGTCATTATTGACCAAGGGGGGTCCAGGAATAGAAAAGTTATACCTGTTGAGAAATCGGATGTAGTTGTAAGCGTAGCACTAAACGTAGCGGGGGTACGGTGCTACAATTTAAGGTTTTATTCAATTTTGTTAGTAATTTGTTTTGTAGTACTGCTGTACCGTGGTAGCGTGGTAGTGTATATGGTCGACTTGACGTTTTATATATAGAATGACTTAGAAAAGATGCATTAAATTGACTTTGAATTTGTATTAGAGTGCCTGTGTACCGTTGTACCATAGTAGCGCGTACCATACACAGCAATTCACTATCCAAACAACAAATAACCGTTTTAGAAAAGATTCCCCTCTTTTATGGGCGTGGTTAGTCAGGTGATCAAAATATAATATAGATTTGATATAATTTTTGCAGTTTTTGGTTGAAAATTGCCTTTATTTGTTACCTAAGAGATAAGCTGCAATGTTTTTGCTTCAGACCAACGCCCTCGAAATTGCTTAATTTATCTTATTTTAACAATCTTCGCAAAACAAAGAACTTTTCGCAATAAATTCTTACTAATTACTGCTTGTAATTTGAGTGAAACTCTATGACAGTCTCTTTTTGGAAATTTGACCGTCTCCCCCACGTTGTAATGTTTTGAAAGTTAAATTTTTTTCTTTTAATTTTTTTTACAAACCCTTAGTCGTACCTGATGTTGTAGCCTTATTCTCACAACTTAAATAGCAAAAGGATTCATTTCTGCATTTGCTATATCCGCGTTTTGTTTTAGGGTATTTCAAAGTAGAAGTATCAGATTTACCATTATATGAAACTCGTTTTTCATGTCGGTGTCACATTGATATTGCTTTATTAATACTTTATTGCAAATCTTATAGTAATTTATAACTACTCTTGTTTAATCAAACAAAGTGACCTAATGACTGCAACTACTTCATTGGTTAATAAATTGAAATCCTTACTCGGCTTTAGTAACCTCCCCCCCCTTTTCTAATGACATAATTAACGATAGGTTTGGGTATTGTTATTTTGCGACCAACTGAGCATCGCCTTACTAGTGTCACCTGCTACATCAATAAAATGTTAGGTATATTCCTCTGCGATCTTCATTTCCCTAAAACCCACTTAATTATGGCACATAGGATCCTTTTTTTGGCGTTTCCGTTTTGTTATCGTTTATTATCTCAGAGCTACTCTAGTATGTTTTTACTGCACGTTTCTTTTTTGCGTAGGAAATTACCCTTTCTAAAATTTTTTGTTAATTATGTCAGATGCTACGCTAGTACGCTCTTACCGCACGCAGCTCTTTTTCGTAAGATTGCTTTTTCTTACCGCTACCCCATTACGCCGTTACGCGTTAAGACGATTTCCGCTCAACGTTCGAGCAATAAGTGCAAAAATTAAGTTACCAAAAAATCCTTATAGCACGGTCACATTTTGAGAACAGATAAGAAGAACTTGTCGTACTTTTGCTCCCAAGCTGACCCCGCGAGAGAAAATTGAATTTGAAGTTATCCATATTTCAATTAAAAAGACGCTTCATGTCAGTTCAAAACAAAATGGCGCCTGTTTTTAGCATATGTTTACGAGATTTGACATTAATTTTCTCGAGAATGCTTGAGAATTTAATCGCGGGGTCACTTTGAGAAGTGAATTAAAGTGAGATGTTTCAAAGAGCATTGAAAATGTTGCCGTGCTATGAGTGTTTTTTTTAGTAAATATTTTTTGCACTTATTGCTCGAACGTTGAGCGGAATCTGTCTTAAGCTTTTCCCGCGTTTTAAAATTGCTCGCTAATTGTGTCAAGGGGAATGCCATTAAGCCACGTGGTTCTTTTGCGTAAGATTGCCCGTTCTATAATTGGTCGTTAATTTTATCCAGCCCTACGCCGCTAGGCCGTTACGGCACGTGGCTCTTATGCATAGAATTGCGTAGGATTGCTTGTCCTATAATTGAGCGTTGATTTTATCCAGCGCTTCTCCGCTACGCCGTTACTTCACATGCCTATCTTGTGTCTCATGACAGTCTAGGTTGTTGTTTTTTTTTTTTAGCCAAATAGTCCCAAGTAAATAATACTAATATTACGAAGTAGTTTACTATCTATTTCATGGGTTATGCATTACGCCTCTACCATTGGAGTTATGTTAATTAACCCGTGAAATTGTCTACATGCTAAACCACTACATCTGCAGTACAACTCACTAATTCGATGGGTTTTTTTTAAACTTCCATTTGCAGTAATTGATACTTTCTCAAGGTCCTGTACAGTGATACTGCGTAATGTTCGCTGGTTACACTCTTTCTATATGTATAAGAACGTCGAAATTTTTAGGTGAGGCTTAACCGGAACTGAATGTTCTTAATTTTTTTTGGCTATTTGAGCCTGAGACGTTCTTAACAATGTTTTTGAGATTAATTAAAAAAATTTTTGTGAATCATCAGTCTGAATGATAGAAAGAACAAATAGGTCAAGTTTTCCCAATTTCATAATAGATATACGTGTTCTCTCTTCACTTCAGCAAGTCAGTGATAGCTTTAGTCAACTCTCAACCGGCGTGGGAAAAGTCATTCATTTCGTTCGAAACCTGCAATTATATGTTCAACAGAGTTCGAAGGGTGGAGAATTGGACAACTAAGCATAACATTCGAAGTAGCTTTAGACAAGGTTCATTTGTCTGAGTCAATTGCATGCCATTTTATCGAAATCAGTGATAACTTTATGAAAGCGAATTGAGATCAGTTGAAGAGAAGAGTAAATTATTCGCCTGGGAGTGACTGGTTATCAACAGCTACCAAATATAAATAGGGTATTAAATGGGGCAGTGTAAGCAAACAAGAAGGTAAAAAAATTGTATTTTTCTAATAAGAGTTAATTCCTCTTAACTACAGATGTTTTGGCTTCTTTTGGTGTTGTTTGCCAAGTTTTATTTCCGCGCTGCTCCCTTGCCCTACCCCGTCCAACAGACTGGCGGGGAGGGAGAAGGGCCCGAAAGAAGACATGAGAGGTGAGATTGTTTTCTTTAACTTAGTTAGGCTCAACAGATTTGTTAAGAGAATGACTGTTATGACGATGAACTATGTCTGGTAACATGAAAAGCTCAGCTGGAACACACAAGATCTTTGTAAGATGTTTCCTAGGTTGCCACATTCAAGGTTTATCTGCAGCCTGTTAAAAGATTTAAGCATGCGCCCTCGGCCAAACGTGATTAAGTTGAGAGCTCAAAAAAAAAAATTGTGAAAACGTACCTTTTACACTTCAGGATACCCATAGAGCATGATGAATGAGGAAAACGAATGATGAAAACCTGAAGAAGAAAGAAAGCTGAGGAAACATAAAGAAGAAATGAAATTAAGTTAAAAAGAAAGAAATGTAATTAAAAACAACAAAGAAAGAAAGAAAGAGGACACATAAAGAAGAAATATAAGTTAAAAAGAAATTAATATAATTAGTCGTTCAGATTAAAAACAAAAAAAGAAAAAAAGATTTTGAAATAAGATGTAATAGATCAAAAACAAAGCAAGCGTATTGCGTTTACTTGTGAATTGATATTATAAACTCAAGTCGATTTTGAGATGACATTACGGCTTAATAATGATGGCTACTTTTGAAAAAAAATATATTACGTATTGGGCCAAGCGAAGAAGCCCCCTGTTCTCAATGTTCCGTAATCACAATGTTCCTATATTAAAGTTAAACCTTTGCCAACATCTCACCAAAATGGTTAAAGAAAGCTGTGTCCGACGATCTCTATATGGTTTCAAGAACCCTGACCGAAGTACTATCCCACGTCATATGCAATCGATTTCAGCTAACGCCGGGAATTTGAGACTCTGAACATCCAAACATCTTACCCAACGTACTCAGCGCCTCTGTCTATCCTTAAAATGTTAAAAACAATAATTTCAATTCGCTGATATCATTCCAGCTCTAAAGAATTTGCACAGCTGTGACAAAAGTATTTATTTTTTTTATTTAAAATCCCACTTTATTTTAACAGTAACAAATTTATTAGAAAAGTCATGCTTGAGAAGGTTACATTACAGTACAAACTAAACTAGTTTAATGAAGTTGGAAGACATTTTCAATTTTCCATGACGTTTCGATTTTCCTCTTTATTCCTGTAGCATTGGCAGCTGGTCACCTTCTTTACGTGGAAATTGGCCAAGTTGATCATTAATCAGTGCCCTCACTCCATTAAATTGGAAAAAAAACGTGATGATTAGAAGCCAAAAAAAAACAACGTTACTGGGCTTTCAAGAGCTAGGTGAGATTTGCTTTTCTAACTACGTAAAGCGCAACTGGTTAGTTAAAACACCGAATGTTAGATCGGGTAACATAGAAAGCTTAGCTGGGACAGAATGCTTGAAGATGATGATGATGACGATTATGATTATAGTGATGATGACGATAGAACGAGGATTATCTGAAATCACGAGCAAGATTACCCTGAATTGTAACACTCAAAGCTCATTAGTTCAATTTGGAATTAAAGGCATTTTTAACACAATTAGCGTTTCGAGAATGTACGTGCCCTTCGGGGGACATAGTCTTAATTGTCAGTATTACGAGCAGTGGAGAAATATGAAATGAGTGGAATAATCTTCGCAGTGCGTAGCAATGTCAGCAACTGTTTAAAGCTGTAAAGGGGCCAGCAATAATTTAATTTCTGAGGGGTAGTGGGGGTGGGGTGGGTGGCTATGTGTAATAAAATGTACATGAACAAGGTCAAAAACAAATTACCGCAGCCTTTTAAAAGATTTTGGCGTGTGGAATTGGGCAAAGGTGATTCAGTTGTGTGTTCTAAAAAGACTTGTAAAAGCTTATTTTGTACACTGCAGAGTACCAGTAGAGAACGATGACGAAGAAGGTTAAAGAAGAAGGAAGAAGAAGAAGAAGGAGAGGTTAAAGAAGTAGGAAGAAGGTTAAGAGAAGAAGAAAGGAAGAGAGATTGTAAATTGTATTTTAATTTAAAAATGGAAAGAAACTAATGTAAACTTAAAAGAACGTAAAATAAAATGTAATGTAATTACGAAGAAGCAAGCGTATTAGGCTTTTCCGACTTAGCGGAAGTTCGCGGAAGTTCGATCCATTCTTCCGAGATTTGGAAATTGATTCAATTAAAAACAATTAAAAGGTATTATATATATATATATATATTTTTTTTATTTAAGTTGCCGCTTGTCGGCCACTCGATTTGTTAATAAACAGAAAATCAAGGACGTTTTGTTGCCAGTGATCATTTTTATTTTTTAGACAAGTAATGCAATCATTTAACGGCCCTCGAAATTGTCTAGGGAAACATTACAGCAATAAATATTTGCTAACAATCATGCTTCGAACCATATGTTAGAATTCACTTCTGCGACAAAACGCGAAATTCGCATTCCTATAAATGTCTCAGTCTACGGATTATTAACTTTCTCCTGTTTGATAAAAAAACCACACGTACAAACAACAAATGGCAAAAAAACATCGCTTGTGCCTAAATATTGAAATAATAGATGCATACACTTTATGAAATCTGATCGAGTGATCTATCTGCATTCTTATGGCGCGTATCGCCCCATTTGCCTGCCTCTGTCTGCGATTTCGTGCAATCCGCCTGGGAGCTATAAGAGGCACCCTTGCAGCGTAGCCTCCGTCAGCCAGTAAGCGCGCTCTACGGGGCAAATTACTTGCCCTCCCATGTCCAATGCGAGGAAGAGTCTGGTAGCATTGGGCGTCATTCATGTGGCCTGGAAACCTGAAAAAGAAATAGTACGCGGTGAGCTCAGTCATTCGTGAGAGAAACAGACTTGTACAAGACAGAGGATTAATACCATATCCTGTGACGAGAAGGACGATCAGACCGTCAGCATCCACAATCACCTGTGAAGACATGAAGTGGCAGCGTTTGTCCCCACGGTACAATTCGGCTTGAAGCGGTCTGGAAGGACGGCGAATCCGGTGAATGGTACCGTCAATCATGCCCACGGCGTTGGGAAAGCTCGGAAATGTGTCTAAGAATAGGTGCCATTGTCGTATCGAGTGCCATTTTATATAATGACGATAATTTATAAACAGAATAGGGACAACATGGCAGATTTCCTCTGCTACGGTTACTCTTAGAAATCCCGAATATATATGCCAGAACATGCAACTTTTAAATATTGCCGAAGCCAAATAAATACAAGTAGTACTCTGTTGCGAGCATCAAGAATGCAGCGGCGTCTCCTGTCTGTTCGCGGCGTGCGAGGCCAGTGTCTCGGTGCAGCCACTTCTCTGTATATTTTTTCAACAACGGCTTTCAAAGTTTTTGACGTCTCACCCGTCGTGTATCAAAATATGATAGGGTCGACTTCTAAGGTTCGGTAGCCCCGCAGCTCTTAACAACCTCTAATTTCATTGGACCTTGGATCACGCAGCTCTATTGTTTTCAGGGCTAGGGTCCATTGTTTTGTTGTTTGGTGTATTGTTTTCTCAGCAAATCAGAGAAGACCTTGTAAGAGCTGCGACATGTTAAGGTTTGCCCCGCTACGTTTAATGCTACGCTTTCAAGTACATCCGATTTTGCGACACATTTGAGAAAAGTAGGCCCTGTTTTCTTTGTCAAGTCTGGATTGAACAGGGTAACTAGTCAACAAGATTTTTATTTTTCTAACCAACAAAACATAGTTTGTAAAGGATAGTGCTGACAGTTGTTCCAGGCTCGGAGTGCACTTGAAACTGCACTATTCAATTCATCTGGAGCACTTGCAGCACAGAAAAATACTCAAAGGGACTGGGGAACGAGATTGTTGATGTCTCGGCAACCAGAAGTCTTGTGTGCTCTTTAATGGCACTGTTTTGCTTCTTACATGTATCACAGAGAGGAAAACGATGTACATGTAATATTATTTGACTTGTCACGATCGTGGAAAAGAAATATCTGAGGGCTAATATTTTTCCTTTGTCCCAGGCTTGTGACATCTGTCATTATTTCATGGCTGAGCTAAAAATTGAACATCTTTCTTTCTCTATTAACACATAGAAAAACATCTGCTTTGACATTAGTAGCTTTGTTGATCTGAAGACGCCAAAACGTGTCAAAAAAGAAACTTTGAAACTTCAGGTATGTACTGCCACTCAACTTCTGGAAAGTCAACATCGTGGTTGAGCAAACAGGACGCAAGTGTTCATATAAACATCTACTAGAGAGAACGATGTCTTGATGTGCCAAAAATCTTTCAAACTGGGGATGAATATGGTAGTTTTAACTATATTAAAATTAAAATTTGTTGTCAGAATATTATTGGCTATCATCTCGAGTCTAACTCTTGTGCGAAGCTGGTTTTTGTTATCTAAATTATCTCAACAATTATTTTTTTGATTATTTACAGATGCAGGATTTGTCGTGTCCTTTCTGACACAAGCAAAAGGAAATGGACATTCGGAAACCTGAAGTTCTATCCTTGCCTCTTTCCATTTTGCCAAAACTGACAAATGGCTTATTCTCTAACTTGGCTTGCTGAGAATAAACCTGACAAACTGTCACTTGGTCTACTGAAGATAATTTACATATCATCTGTGATTGTATTAGTTGCTTAACAGCAGCTCTGTGGCATTTTGCTCGCATTTTTGTGTCCACCTGCATGTCTGTCTGTCTGTCTGTCGGTTGGTTGGTCGGTCTGTCTGTCTAGTGTGTGTGTTTGTCTTAGTTTCTCCAACTACACAAACTTTTTATTGACACGCACCATATTACCAAGTAGCATCTTTTTACCCAAAGAATCCTGACAAGGCAGACAAGCTAACAGAACGCCTGTGTTTACTTTAATGTCATAGATATTTTGTACTTCCCGGCTCCAAGGTCAATAAACTATTTTACTTTTGACAATGGTTCTCGATACCTCTGTGTAAATGTTAAATGGGGGTAAAGTTTGTCTTAATCTTGACTCCATAGTAGAGGTTACCCTGAAATAATACTAGCCAATTTTTCTTTTTACGCCCACTCGAAAATGACAGCCGAATCACAGGAGGTATATTTACGAGCCAGTACGAAACCCAAAAATATCGGAATTTCCATGCATTTTTTTCCTGCCCAATTCGATACCAATTTTTCAGTCTTACCTACATTTACACACCGGGCAAAATTCTGCCCCTCTCTCCCCAAAGGACAATTCAACCCGGTCGTATAATTTGGGAATTTGCATAGAATGTGAATACTTAGCTGCACCTTTCAATAACATGCCGTCAGAACTTCTAAATCCGACGAACGATAGCGTTTTACTGCTGTCTGATTACATAGACAACCATCAGACCATGAAAAACAAAGTGGATTGAACTCCACCAATTAGCGCACAAAGGTAATCTCTTCAAACTGTTAAATTAAACTTCGTTTGTTTTCTTGTTGTTGTTTTTGGAAACTTAAACCGTTGGTCGAAGGTCGCATGTTTTTGGATGGCGCAGTAAAGTGTTTATTTTCTGGCACCAATGAGATCCTTGACATGCAATCTCTCTCCCAGGGTCTCTTCTTCCCTTCTCCCGGAGCCAAGCTCGTTTCCAGGGTCTTTGGAGATGGCGGCGTCTTGGGAACACACTTCCCATGCGCATCTCGTCCTAGAAGTAGGAATGTGACCTGACTATGTAACGCTCATTGACTCTGTAGGCCTCTGTGGTTTTTTTTTATTGTTATTATCAATTGGAGATTTTACCGTGTTGGGTATTTAGATGTAAGGCGCATTTACACAAGGAAAATGGGTCCAGTCGCACTAAAAAGCGGTACGAACCGCACATTTTTGCCTGCGTACGTAAACGATACGTACCATAATGTCAATCGTTGCGTCTTTGACCCGTGTTTTTACGTTGTGGGGCTACGGGCACCCATGACCCAAAAACAGGAAAAACACTCTCCCAGGCCCATTGCTACGGCTCAACAGCGCTGTGTAAATTTTCTGAATTTTGTGTGATGCACGTCTGAAAATGCACTTGTGTATTTTCGAATAAAACTGGTTCAGACACCATACAATGTAGTGTAAACAGCATGTTTCAAATAGGGTCCTTAAGCACTTTTCTCCGATCGGTACTTGTATAAATGGCCAAGAGCGTGATCCGTACCGTCTTATTAGACCGAAGTTTTCTACAAGCAAAAGCTAGTTTCATAGTATTCTGCTCGTAAAAGTACGAGGGAACGTGACGTGTATGGGGGAACGTGTACTCGTGTGTCCTCAGATTCTTTCTTCAAACCTTTCATTGGTTTTCATCATAACGTTATGCAAAGAAGGAATGAACGTTGTATTTTCTAAATAATTTTCTATGTTTTCAAAGAGAAATTGTAAATAAATTTCAACCATTCACAGAGCTCTTGTTATTTCACAGAATATGCTAGTCCCCTGATCGAAGTCACCCAACGCTCCCCGGGGACGAGGAGCGTTGCGTGACTTCGGCCCGGGCGGCTGCGAAGGGGACTAAGAATATGCGTCCGCAAACGCGTAATTTCAACATGCAAGCATGTATACTACGCCATGTTAGGTTGAATTTTTTAATTGTGCTTTCAAAATAAACTGAAGTATTCACAACTGTATTTTTGTGAATTTCAACCATACCTACTCTACTGATTTCTGCTTCTCTTTCGAAAAATCCTTAAAATACCATGCTCTATTGCGTGACATCAATGTCTTGTCACCTGTCACGCGGCACGCTTAAATGTTGTATCTACACCTAGAAAAAGCCTACAGGTGTGTTTCTTCTACTACACGGACGTTCGGCTCGAGTGTATGGGGAAAGTGATAAACGCCCTGTTTTCTCTTCATTCGGAGAGATGATGTGGGTTTCTTGTAAGTTTTGATGGGGACGTCCAACTTGTAAGTGTCGCTTTTAAAAGGCCAGACCGTTGGATCACTGTCCAACTGCAGTGCCACCGGCCTGGGGTTCCAATCCTGTCGAATGTCACGCACGCTTAGAACTTCGTAGTACTGGTTGACTGCCGAGGCTGCCTGTTTGTCACGCTCTTTCTCCGCTCTCATAACTTGACATCGTTGATGGCGGTGTCGTTTTGACATGAGATTCACCGTTTTCGTCATGTTGGCCAGGAAATTGTCAATAATCGGACGCATCTCGTTCTTCAGATCTTTGCTTTGCATCAAAACTGAAACAGAAGATATAGTACTCTTAATAGGTTTTTCATTCCTAGAAACAGTTGTAATAGGATCTATGTTTTCATTACTTATCCTGTTTGTTGTACCTTGAATTCTGATCCCTGACAATTCTGATTCTGGGGCCTCGTCGTCTAAAGCAAGCTCAAGCTATCATCGCCTCACATCTATTTCGAACTCCAGCTTTAAATAAGGGTATAACCTTGCAAATATTTGTTGTCCTACATTTTGACCTTGGCTTCGTTTCAAACTGTCCGTTTCAATCGGCGGCCACAAGGTTAACTCTTGGCAAAGTGAACTTCTTATCTTGGCACAGTTAATAAGCTGTTGAGCAACCGAATTCTGGTCCCCTCAAAAAGCGCACAGGCTGATACCGGATCCCTAAAAAGCTGCTGATCCCGGTCCCCATCGCCTATGACCTTCTGTCCCCCACCCCTACCATCCGTTATCTTATCGCTTGTGACGTCGGCTTGCATGCCCCAATCATTGCCCTGTCGCCTGTGATCTGCTATCTCCCACTTTCCCCCAAAACCCTTTTTTACTAACCTTTACTAGTCTTTTTACGACAGCTTTCGTATATTAGTTCCGACACACATGCCAATACCAACAAAGCTCCAATGACGATTACCGCGGTGATAAACTTTGGTGACCTCACATCAAAAAGGTTCGTGGACTGTTGCTCAGCTGGACTTACTTCTGGTTCCTGCAAGAAATAAACGGTACGCTATAGCGTACTTGTGTGGCTTCGTTGACAGTCTGACCTCATGATCCATCAATCAAGGGGTAGAAAGTACTTTCCATGGAAGTTTAGGAGAACGAGTTAGTGTTCCACAACTACTTCGAGTTCTCAGTTTTTTCACAAGAGTCGCAATACCTTCTTCATGGAAATAAGGCAAGAAGGTTTTTCTTTGTTTATTTCATGCTCCAAATGATTGTCCATGTGTCTATTTATCAATTAGAACGTGAGACCAAGTTTTCTTCGACCGATAGTCAAGGAGGAGAACCTTAACTACAACAACGCTACAAAAGGGTTGCTATGGACGACTTCTCACCGTCATATTTTGGGTTCCCTAACTTCCCTGGGTTTGTGTCGGCCATGTTGTTCTATTAAAGTTGCTTTAACTTTTTAGAGTCACGACCACATTTGGGAAGTCATGTGACCAAAATACTCAGCGCGTTCCACTTATTATTTGGGAATAATTTTTTCATTAATCGGGAACGGATTGCGTTATTGGAATCAAAATTCCACTTTCAAATTAAATATTGCAATGTTACAACGGTAGCCTTGTTCCAAATAAGGAATGCTGATTGGTTTATTATTGACATGAGGCGAATGTTCACGTACAAGTAGCAGACCGTTGGCGGCTTGAGCTATCTGACTTGATTTGTGTTCGCTCAACAAAATATTAATCGCAAATACTTTTAAAAGTGAAGAAGCAGTCTGTTGCTATTAAACCGTGAAGAATAATTTCTTAAAAACAAGTCTGCTGTTAATGCACAAGAAATGTTCCTAAAATTTGAGAAAAATTCCCTGTAATGTCAAACCGATTGAAACCAACAGCCGATAACGGTTTCGTATTTCGCGTATGAACTTTTGGTTTATGTAAGTAACAACCCAATCAACATTCGTTATTTCGAATGAGTCTACCGTTGGAAGATTTCAATCTTCAATTTGAAAATGGAATTTTGATTCCAACAATGCAATCCGTTCCCGAGTAATGAAAATCATTCCTAAAAAATGAGCGGAACGCGCTGAGTATTTTGACAATAAACCCTTCTAACTCAAACAGCTTACATTTTACTCTAATAAAAACAATGCCAACGGTTAAAGAGCCTTCTGATGCAAAATCTGTAGTACCGTATTTACTCGAATAAGCGGCGCTTGTTCGAGGGCGGCGCTTATTACAGGGCGGTGCTTATTTAAAAATTGTAATGTTCCGATAGAACTGTCGCGCTTGTTAAAGAACGTTCTCGAAGCAAACGCTGAAAACAGACTACTTGCACAAGCAACTGGAAAAAGGAAGAGAGAAGTTGGGCTTGTTGTGCCGACAAAGTTCACGGCCTTCACAACAGAACTACGCATTGCAAGAATTCTGGATAGAGAACTCAATGGGCGAGCGGTGAAATATAATCACAATAAACTGAAGAACATCGCTTTTGATGAAAAGAAATTTGCAACGCTGTTTTAGAGTTGTTTTGTAGTGGTCAGCTTTTAGTTTTACGGAATTCCTCAAATAAGCGCCGCATCGGGACCGCGGCGTTTATTCACTTTTTTTTGTCCCAAATACGGCGCTCATTCGGGGGCGGCGCTTATTCGAGTAAACACGGTATGTATTCGCGTTATTGAAAAAGCCATGAAGGGGTAAAATGATAACTGGGATTGGCCTGCTTTTTCACTTGGAAAATAGGATTTGAAGCCCTAGGACTGTGATTTCGCGACTACGACTGGGACGCAGCTGCTGCTGGAAATGGGAATTTAGCAAACTTATACTTAGAAAATTGAATTTATACTACCACTCCCTTGAGGACCCTCGTCCCAATAGTCTTACCCTAAGTATCTTGACATTTTCCTCGATGCTTTGGAACACATCAGCAGCATCGGCCTTGATATGCTCTGTAAAACACTCCTCAAGCTTCATGGAGTGCCCTGCTAGGACTACACCATAGCTAGCTTTGTAGTCATAGATACGGACAATTCTAAAGCGTGGGTCTTCAAACAGGTGCTTATGAGAGGACAGCACATAAAGGTCCACCAGCGCTCCTTTCACTTCTTGGTTCGCTAAAGCTTGGCTGATCTCCTCATAAGTTTTGTAGTTCCTCTCTAAAATGTAATCAAAGTGTCACAATTTTGGTTGTAAGGGGAAACTTCAAAGTGTGTTGCAGAATATTCTTGAGTTTATTTACTCCCACTCCCCCCCCCCCCCAAAAAAAACTCTCGAAAATCGCGGAGTCCTCGAACACTGATGAATAACTTTTTCTAGCAATTTTCATTTAAGCTGTTATGAAGTGGTTTGCATTTTAAAATTTGCAGCTCACACTAAAAACGTAGACCTAGCGTAACAGTTTCAACCAATATTGCATCACCTGGAGTCACATAATCACCTAAAAAAAGGCCGTTCTAGCGTCACAGACTAACCTAAAATAGTGTAAATAATGCACTGTCAGAGATCTGCCCCAACCCAGCACACAGTACAGCCACGTATCCACTAAGAACCAGAGGACTTTTATCGCACCGAGATGCAAAACGGAAAGATGCAAGCACAGTTTTATTATAAGTCATTTGTGTAGTTAATAATTAATAACACAGTCACCATATATAGTTTTTTAATTTTAGACTTTTCCCCTTTTTTAGCTATGGAAACCCTTAACGTAGCTCAGCGATTGGCTGCAAAAAGCATCTATATCCCTCCATCCCTCCATCCATCCATCCATCCAGCCAGCCAGCCAGCCAGCCAGCCCAGCCCAGCCCAGCCCAGCCCAGCCCAGCCCAGCCCAGCCCAGCCCAGCCCAGCCCAGCCCAGCCCAGCCCAGCCCAGCCCAGCCCAGCCCAGCCAGCCAGCCAGCCAGCCAGCCAGCCAAAATCATTTGATCTTTAAAATAGTACGACAGTTTTCTCCATGGTATCTTCATTTCCTAAACGTTTAATGTTATACAGCAGACTGGCGAAGCTCACATATAAATAAACCTTTACCTGTGTTCATTCTGGCGTTCTTCCGTACACCGAGTCGAAAGTCAGAGTTATTTGAAATAGCTGCAACCTAGAAAGAAAAGATTTCAATTCGATAGAAAAGAAAAAAAAGACAAGAAACATTTTTATATGAAAAACGCGCAAAAACAGTTTTCATTTATAACGGCTTTTATTAAATCATAGGTACTTTATACTCAGTTCGGAGAGCATCCAACAGGCAACGCGGAAGTCATGAGTTCAAATC